>JAJKFI010000102.1:1522355-1542428 GCA_029204185.1 Lerista edwardsae | reverse complement strand
TATTATTATTATTATTATTATTATTATTATTATTATTATTATTATTATTATTATTATTTACTAGCAATGTATGGCTGTGAGAGCTGGACCATAAGAAAGGCAGAGCGCCGAAGAACAGATGCTTTTGAATTATGGTGCTGGAGAAGACTCTTGAGAGTCCCCTGGACTGCAAGGAGATCCAATCAGTCAATCCTCCAGGAAGTCAAGCCTGATTGCTTCCTGGAAGGACAAATCCTGAAGCTAAAGCTCCAATACTTTGGCCACCTCCTGAGAAAAGAGAACTCTTTAGAAAAGACCCTCCTGCTGGGAAAGATCGAAGGCCAAAGGAGAAGGGAGCGGCAGAGGATGAGATGGTTAGACACTGTCACCGAAGCGGTGAACATGAAATTGGGCGAACTCAGGAAGCTAGTGGAGGACAGGGAGACCTGGCGTGCTGTGGTCCGTGGGGTCGCGAAGAGTCGGACATGACTTAGTGACTGAACAACAACATTATTTATTATTTATTTAATTTATACCCCTCAGTCTAATGACCTAAGAAAGGCAGTATATAAATACTATCATCATCATCATCATCATCATCATCATCATCATTATTATTATTATTATTATTATTATTATTAAATTGCTTCAGTCGAAACGAAGAGCACCGCCGCCCCAAAGCAGCAGCAATGCCTTTCAGCGCACAGGCCCATCATCCTCTGATTCAGGACCCACAGATCTGTCCCGATGCGGGTTAAATCAGCAGGTTCCGACCCGCATCAGGAGGGCTGACCTGTAGGTGGTCCGAGACCCAGAGCAGCTTTGTGTGGCCACCCCAAGCCTCAAAAGGACTTCAGGATCTTGCAAAAAAAAAAAAAAAAGGGGGCGGGCGGGTGGGGGGGGGGGTTTGTCAGGCCTTCCAGAGGCCCTCTGAGGCCTTTTGAAGCTCAGCCACGCATAGCCTCTGTGGGCTTCAAACCACCACCTGGACGCAGGTAGCGGCTCTGGCCGTGGACTTGCTTATCTCCTATTTGCTTATCCAGGAACGGAATTGCTGGGGATGCTGAGGGCTAACTGTGTATCTAAAGCTGCCTTATCCTGGACTCAGATCTTGGGTCCACCTTGCTCTGACTGGCTGCAGTTGTCCTGGGTTTTAGACCAGAGTCTCTTTCTGTCCCACCAAGGAGCACCAGGGCTGAAATCAGTGGTGTCATTCAAATGATTTAGGAACAGGAACTCACTTTTGATCGGCACTTGTCGGGAACCTGGAACCAGCCACGGAGCCCGTTGGGATCCGGAATGCCCGTTCTCATCCTTTCCCCCTGAATGACATCACTGCCTTCGCCCCCCTAGGAATCCGGAGTCACTCCCTTTAACCCTCTGAGTGCCGGCCAACCAAGAAGAAAAGCTCTTTGCAGAGGAATTGGGAGGGGGGAGGAGGGAGAGTGAAGTGGGCAGAGTCAGCCCTAACTTTAACTAGTGGAACTGAGTTCCCCCGCGTTCCCCCTGCATGACATCACTGGTTGAAATCCTCTGCCTGCAAAGCAACTGCTCTATTGGCACTCAAAGAAGCTTCCCTGCATTTGTGTCCTCCTTCCCTGTTTTTTTTCTGCAAGTCCCTCACCTGAAGGCTGCTCCCCCTTTTTGCTGGAGGACGACAGCCTGCCTGCGTCCCCAAGTTAGCAGATGCTGCAGAGGGACAGGGCTGACCCTCCCTGTCTCGCCGAGCGGTGGATTTCTCCTGCCTCCAAGCCGCCGACTGTCTCCTTGCCTTGCTGTGCAATAATAAAGCAAACCACTTGACCGTGAAGAGGTGGCGGTGGTGGAAGCCAATGATTATTTTTCAATATAATCTAAACACCATGATTTGCCAATGGGGCAAGATAATTATCCTGCGAAGGAATAAAGTAAGATGCCGGCCAGAGCTATAAAGCACAATCTCCATGTGAAGCAAAGCAAGAAAATAAATCTCCAAGCTCGGGATAATAACACAAGCAGCAAAATCAATATTGATTATTAGGGAAGGGGGGACAGCAAAAAAGCCTGCGAGACTCTCCACCCGTTGCAAAGAAAATCATGCCCAATAGCGAAGGATTAAGGACTGGGCTGGCTGCAGAAACAGGTCATAGGGGTTACCGATTAGCTAGGCAGACTTTCTTTCTTTCTTTTTTCTTTTTTGGCTTTGCTTCCTTTGTGCATGAACAGGTATTGTACAGCAGTTGAGCCGTGCTTGAGAAATCTTGCATGGCAGGTGAGTTGGGCATTTTTTCCCCCATTTTCATGCAACAGAAGAAAAATCCCCCCTTTAAATATCAGTAAAAGGTTTTATTAGAGAGAGAGAAGCGTTGCCAATATTCTTGCCAGTCTGTGCCACTTTCCTTTTATTGTGCAAAACTCTATTTATGCAGGCATGCCCACTTAATCCACTGATTCAGTATCCACGGTTTCAGTGATGCACTGATACCATGGATACTGGGTACTCCTATTAAAAAGAGTTCCACTGCAGCTTAGGATTGCGCTCTCAGATGTATAAAATTATGCAGGGGGTAGATAGAGTTATGTACTTTCCCCTCTCACCCAACACCAGAACCAAATCTGAGTGGTGGGAGAGTTAGAACAGACAAAAAAAAATTCTTTACCCAGGGTGTCACTAATCTGTGGAACTCCTTGCCACAGGAGGTGGTGATGATGGTCTAGATGCCATTAAAAGGGGATTGGACTGATTGATGGAGGAAACATTCATCACAGGTTATAAGCCATGATGTGTATACTCCTCACCCTGGTTTTAGAAGTTGGCTATCTCGGGAAGCCTGACACAAGGGAGTACAGGATTCGAGCATCTTGTTGTCTTGTGCGCTCCTTGAGGCTTCTTATTTCCGCGTACCCAACCTGCAGACATCAAGCCACATAAAGCTGACATAATTCCTGCCTCCCTCTGCCTTTGAAGCGAGCAAACAAACAAACAAATAAATAAATAAATAACGGGTAATTTAGATGGAGGCCCTGCTCTGGGTGTCCATAAAAATGGATGTAAACCAGATTTACGCTGCCAGGGCGCACGCGTTTTATGTGAAACGGAGCATCAGAGGGAAAACGTTCATCAGCGAGGAGCCAAATGGAATGAGATTGAAAAGGTGCACTCTCTTTGTCCTGTGATAGGTTGGCCACTTCAAAGTAAATATATATAAAGAGGGAATCAGAAGGTGTTAAGGATGATATTTATAATGGCTACATTACATGGCTATTTTGATAATAGGCCTTAAGCATTCACAGAGGAGAATCCACTTGTGTGTTGGCTTTCTTTCTTTTTTTTTCCCCATGTGTTTTCTCCATCATAAATTTATCAGTTCAGGATGAAAGCTACCAGCAACCTGATGTGAAAGAAGCATTCTTATTATCTAGTAGATCCATTAATTCTCTAGGATAACCAATTCCTTTCAATAAATCACTGCTCGTTTCAGGTGGTTTCGGTGGCTTCTTGTGTTTTCAAATGATTATAGGCTACAACTGGGGAGGAAAAGCGAATGTTCCCGGGGTCGCTTCTCCTGAAAACAGAAGCAGTAAGTGCAATCCTTTTGTGCTTTGATTCTAAATGTGGAGCATGAGTGTAAACCAGAAAGCATGTTCCCACAACCCTTGTGTTGCAGAGTTTCTCTCGGTTCTCTCCGGAGAAGCTCTTGGAACCGGTTCACATGTTGCAGCTTTAAAATCGTGGAGGTTTCATAGCAAAATAATTGTGCACAGTGCTTGGCGTGTATCGTCCTGATGTCACCCTTCCAGCAATCCTGGAAAGCGAGTCACCATTATTGTTCCCATATTGCAGCTGGGGAAGACTGAGGCTGGGAGGAGGCAAGCTGACCAAAGACCACATGGTGATGAGATGCAGAGCTGAGTTTTGAACTGAGGAGGTTCTAATCCACAACCCAACTAGGAGGAAACATTAGGGGTCCAAACACATGGATGCCCCATCAATGGGTAGCCCAAACCTGCATTGGGTAGCCCAAACCAGGCAGGCCAACTAGGCATTAAGAAATGCCTAGCTGAAAGAAATCTAGCAGTGGGCAAGGAAAGCTTTTAAACATGCCTAGCTATCAGAATTTTTGAATTATGGTGTTGGTTAAGACTCTTGAGAGTCCCCTGGACTGCAAGGAGATCCAATTGGTCAATCCTACAGGAAGTCAAGCCTGATTGCTCCCTGGAAGGACAAATCCTGAAGCTGAAGCTCAAGTACTTTGGCCACCTCCTGAGAAGAGAGGATTCTTGAGGAAAGACCTTCATGCTGGGAAAGATGGAAGGCAAAAGGAGAAGCGGGCGGCAGAGGGTTAGACAGTGTCACCGAAGCAACCCACATGAAATTGGGTGAACTCCGGAAGCTAGTGGAGGACAGGGAGGCCTGGCATGCTGTTGTCCCTGGGGTCGTGAAGAGTCGGACATGACTTAGCGACTGAACAACAACAGCTGTCAGAATATTCTTTGGCCGGAGTAAAAGAGCTCACACTTAGGAACTGATTGAATCCCTTCCTGCCAACAACATTGAACCTTCTGAAAAAATGTTTCTTGTGGATTTCCTCCCACCCAATTGCTGACTCTGGTTGAGTTACTCCCTAATACTATTTCAGGTCTGGTTTGGGGCGGGGGACAACGACGAGTTGCTTTCTCCACTAGCATGTTTTGGAGCGTGCAGGAGGAGCTGCGGCATTCAGCAGAGGACTTTGTTGTAAATCAGAGTCAATGACTAAGAACATATTGGCAGTACGTTTATAACCAAGACTGTGTTTACAGCCCCAGATTTATGCTGCCTGGACCGCTTCAGGGGGTGCTCCCTAGTGGGCAAAAGCTGAGGTCAAAAAGGGGGGGGAGCCAGAGATGAGGAATGAGAAACGTAGGGGCCCGTTTTCAGCAAGCTTGTTGTATACCTTCAGGGCATCTGCACAAACAGGCGTGCAGCTTCTGACTTGAAATTATCACACCTTGTCCAAAAGTGTACATGATCGTTCTTAGGCAGGACATCAGTTGTGGAGGATGGCTCAAGTGTGGGCCAGCTAAAGAACAGCTGCCAAGGAGCTTGCTCCCCCCCCCCGCTTCTCACGAGAAACCCTCTGCCCCTCTCCAGCTGCCAATTGGCCTGGGGCAGCGGATCTCAAGCCTCAGCTCCAAACTCTGCCATTGGCTGGGACGAAGGGCTACTGAGCTGAGTGCCTACATGCATGTCTTTGGAAACGGTTGCTGCTTTTGTGCAGTTGATTGTAGTCCTGTTTCTCCATTGGATGCTTTTTTTTCTCTGGAGCATGGACAGCAAAAGCTAAGCTCAGGCCATTCATTTATTTTTCACACTTTAATTACCGTTTACAGTGAGATGCATGTATCTAGTTGTCTCGTGTGCTCCCTGAGGCATCTGGTGGGCCGCTGCGAGATACAGGAAGCTGGACTAGGTGGGCCTTTGGCCTCAGTGGTGAAATTCAGCCAGTTCTCACCAGTTCTGCAAAACCGGTTCCTAATTTTAGGTTGGGAGAGGGAAGAAAGGCAGCGGCCGCCCTGAAGGTCATAGAACCGGTTGTTTGGCCTGATCCAGTGGGGCTCTTCTTCTGTTCTTCTGTTCACTTTTCCTGCAAGGTGCTGTGCACCTGCACCTGCAAGGTGCAAAGTTCTCTCCTTTTGTCCTTTTGTCCTTACAACCCTGCGAGGTAGGTGAGGCTGAGAGATGGTGACTAGCCCAAGTTCACCCTAGAAGCTTTGTGACTGAGCTGGGATTTGAACCCGGATCTTCCATTTGGGGGCCACTGCCAAGCTTTGCCTCTTTACAAGTCCTACCCTTTACAACTGGGCCCTGTCCCAGAGTCATGTTTTTTCCCTTCCATTTTTGCAAGGACTGGCAGTCTTGTGACAGTCTTATGACATCACCAGGTCTCACCTGCTGATGTCATCAGCTCCCACTTTGTGACATCACCGCCACCCCGCCTCATCTCGTTTGCCTCCAACTTGACAACTCCACCCGGAACACGGAAAAAGACGGTGCCGCCCTTGGCTCTAACCACTAGGCCAACCATTTGTGCTTTAAAGACACACACACGCACGCACACAAACCACATTGCTTTTGTCATAGACTGACCTAGTTTGAGGCAATGAGAAATGCAGCATTTAGCGCACAGCTCTCAATAAGTTGCTTGCCCAGCAAGCAACAGCAGGCTTGGAACATAACAAAAGTCCAGCGTGGAATTTCCGCAGAGGCTGGCAGGCAATTGAATGATTGCCCTCAGAACCTGCTATCAAGTAGCTAAGAACAGCACTTATTTCTCCGCCTGACAAAGCTCACGGTCCACGCTGGGCTGCCTCACCTGCCGGCTGCTCTTTCAACAGCCGCACTGCCTCCCGATCGACTGAAAAGCCATGCTCACGGCGCACTCGATACCCCACCTGGTGCTCCTCAGGGCCCTGGCAGCCCTCTCAAAGACTCTTCCTGTCCCTCCGTGCGTGAATGTGTGCGCATGTCTGTGCATGAGTGTGACTGGCATGCTAATGGAAGGCATTATTGGATTCCCAAAAGTTTCGCATTGGAAAGAAAAAAAAAGAGTTGGGGCAGGGGAGAAAAAGCAAACTAGTTTGGAAGGAGAGGATGCTGGTTTGCAGTCCTGTTTCTTAGGCGCAGGGAGGTCTGCTGAGAAGATGCCATTTCAAATCCGTCCTCAAGACCCTAAGAAATCTCTTGCAAAGCCCGTCCTGCTCCTCTCCCTGCTCCTTATTACTCTTCCTCCTGACTCACTTTTGTTTCCCAGCTAATTTGGGGCCAGACAATGCAAGACATGGACAAAGCCAGCCCAAGACCACCTGCTGCCTCACATACTGTCATGTGCCACAATGCTTACGCAGTGCGCCAAATGCCATCCCTCTATCTGGCAGCACACCAGACTCTGCCCTTCATCCTACTTCTCCCATTCCCTGGATTTCAAAGAGAAAGAGAACATAGGAAGAGTTTCTCTGAGAGTATGTGACTTCCCAGGTCGCTGTTAGGAATATGCAAGCTCTTTGTGTGTAAGCTCTTTGGGGCAGCGCTCTCTCTCTCTCTCTCGCTCTCTCTCTCTCTCTCGCTCTCGCTCTCTCTCTCTCTCTCTCTCTCTCGCTCTCTCGCTCTCTCGCTCTCGCTCTCGCTCGCTCTCGCTCTCTCATGATCCTGTACAGTACCATGTACTCAGTGATGTCATCCGGGCACGCCAGGAACCGGAATACCCGGATGATTGGCAGCCCTCTGCCCCTATGTCGGAGGCCAGCCACGCCTCCCTGCGCCTGGAATCACTCCATTTCAGAGCAATTCAGACGCGCGGGAGGGCAGGCGGGCCCAGGAGCAGCTTGCCCGTCCTCGGGAGAGGCGGCGTGGCCCGGGCCCATCCACGGAACTAGCGGAATGGCGTACTGGGTCGTTCCGCCAGGATGACACCGCTGCATGTACTTTGATGGCACCATATAAATACCTAATACAAGATGATTAGAGAATCAAACAAGCAGCCACCCTAAAGTACTGCTGCACAGATAGAATCGCTTTAAAATCTCCAAAATGGAAGAGGCCACCAGGTAGGGAGGGTGCAGATCCATTCGGAACTCACAGACTGCTGACATCTCTCTCCCATCTCACTTGTAAATAGGTTTTCACCTGTCAGTCTAAAACTAAAGGAAGCGTCAAGAGCTCTCAGAATAAAGAGTCCCATCTTTCACAGGTTGAAAGGAGTTGGGTGATGCATCTGGAATTTTTTTTTCCCATCTCCTGCTGTAAATGTAGCTGATTTCTAGATCCTCTGTGAAAGAGGAACATGTTTTGCAGGCAAAACGAGGAGCAAAAGAGACCTTCGGCACCCAGTCATTCTGTAGCAAATACGAGAACTTATGAAAGGGCCTTACGTCAAGCCAGAGAATGTATAACCTAGTCTGGTCTTCTCAGACAGATGGCAACTCCCATAGGGATGAGGCAAGCAGAGGTCTTTGCCAGTCGAGCCAAAAAAAACTCACCCTTTTTTTTTGCCTGGAGATGCCTGGGATTGAATTTGGGGTAATGGTGGACTCAGCCAGAACCTCTGTTGATCTAGGTCTCCCTCAATGCACCTTTCCTATAACACATTAGCCCAGCTCTGACTTGATTCCCTTGCCAAACAACTCAAAGTTAGTGACTTTGATCAGGCCTGCTTCCCCTTCTGCCCTTCCCTGCATTCTGTGGTTCCAGAGGTCTCTCCCACAGCCTCGTTTTCTCCAAAGGGCAATTCTGCTCTTGGCTCAGAGGGCTCACCCCCAGTGGTACCTGGCATGAGCACTGAGCACTTAAAAGACGTGATTTCAGCTATTAGAATTTCCCCTGCATTGCGTTGTCTAATAGACATCAATTTATACCCCTTACAAGTGGCAATTTGCTTGAATAAAATGCAATAAGGAGCTCTAAAGTTGGCAGTGGAATTAGCACAACTGGGTTTTGTAATTAATAGTCTAGGCCCTGAAGTGTATCCCGCCTCAAAAGCAAGAGGAGTGCTAATGACATCCCTGTCATCACGGGAAAGGCCAGCGTGAAAAACTTCAGCGGTGGCTGTAGTGGGAGGCAGCTTTGCTTGTGCTAGATTTGGCACTTGGCTAGAGAAGATTGCTTGGCCTTCTATGATACCCTTAAGGGCAGCCTGAACTGGAGAAATCAGCACATGAAGATTTTGGAGCGGGGGGCAATAGAGATCAGCCCTCTTACCTGGGCGTTTCTGCTGATCAAAATGCTGTTATAAGGATAAGGTAAAGGTAAAGGTAAAGGTTTCCCCATGACCGAATGGTCTAGTCGTGACCGACTGTAGGGGCCGGTGCTCATCTCCGTTTCCAAGCCTGTAGAGCCAGCGTTTTGTCCGAGGACAAGCTTCCGTGGTCATGTGGCCAGCATGACTATACGCCGTAGCACACGGAACGCCGTTCCCTTCCCACCGAAGTGGTCCTTATTTATCTACTTGCATTTAGGTGCTTTTGAACTGCTAGGTTGGCAGGAGCTGGGACAAGCGACGGGAGCTCACTCCGTCGCGCAGTCTTGAACTCCCAACCTTCCCATCGGAAAGCCCAGCAGCAGTGGTTTAACCCGCTGCGCCACCACGTCCCACGTAGCATAGGGCAGGATAAAACGGTGGCAGCCAGCTCATTTGTGGTGTGTGGCTAGGGTGCTGGAATGGCACTAGGACAACCTGTATTCAGGTTATATATTGAATTATATTGGCTCTGCCACCGTGGCCTAGCTAACCATTACTGACTATGAGTGGACAAAAAGCAGGTGTCGTCAAAGTCTTGGCCGTAATAAGAAGTGACTGGCTGGAGGAGCTCGAGTCTCCTTTCATTTTGGACCTCGTGCCCTTTCGCAAGTGTGTTTGGGGCAGCCTGGGGAGCCATTTCCACGATGGTGAAGGTTAGCTGGAAGCCATTCCATCATAAAATGCCAATGATGTGGAAATAGAGGAGCAAATGAGCCGCCATTCATGTGTCACTGTATAAGGGAGCAAAAATCTGTGCTGAGGAATTAAAGGCATAGATGTGTGGGTGAAAGGAAGGAAGGAAGGAAGGAAGGAAGGAAGGAAGCAAGCAAGCAAGCAAGCAAGCAAGCAAGCTTGGACCAGAAAGAAACAGGCTTCTTGACAGGGCACAATCCTAACCTAGAGTGCCAATCCTAAACTTGTGCCAATCCTAACCTGGCACAAGTTAGGCCAGCAAAGATTGGTTGGCACAAGGGACACCGTAAAGTGTGCCTGGACCACTCTTGAAATCAGAGAGGTCAGCACACAGACATGCGCCATCCTCCCTGACTCCAAGAGTGGTCCAAGCATGCTTTACGGTGGCTCTTGTGCCAGCCAAAATTTGCTGGCCTAACTGGCCTAACTCCAGGTTCGAATTGCAACTTGCCATCATATATCTGGCCTAAAAGATCCGTTGCAATTAAGTTGTGTGAATGCAAAAAGGGAAGATGGCAGGTGGGTGGGAGGTGTGTGGAAGAAGTTAAGAACATTTTTTTTTAATGACTTGGCAGGCCGGGGGGGGGGGGGAAAGACCCAACATCATTTGCTATTAATGCTAGCAAATTTTCCTTCTTAAAAGATTGGGTTAAAAAGATGAAAGAAGTTAATTGCCGGAGTCATTTCACCGGCTCTTATTCTCCTTAGGGGCGCCGCAGAGGCAGTCAATGTTCCACGCTTGATCTCCCACCTGGATGACGGTTCAAAAGTTCCACAGCTGTGATGGTTTAATGCTTTTTCTCCAGGTCGCACAAATAGTTTTGATGTGTTGCTGCTGCGGAAGCAGGGACGTGGCGCAGCAGTCCTTAATTTGTTAAGGCGAAGATGCCGGAGAAGCAGCCCGTCTAGAGACGTCAGGAATGGCCCCTTTTGAGATGCAGGCTTGGTGTGACTATTTCACCTTGAGAGCCCAGGTTCCGGGCGGGGGGGCACCCCCGGGTGCTCTCTGTATCTCTCGAGACCCTTACACGGTTCAGAAGCAGCAGTCTCCCGGGGGCTGCGTTTCTAGAATTCAACAGCCTCGTAATTATTCATGAGAGCAACGGACCCAATTAGCATAAATGCAGAAGTGGAAACATGTGATGGGCATGGAAGATGAAGCATCCGTGCTTGGCTGCAAGGGCCAGGGGGAAAGGGGGAAGACAGAGTTTTGGTGGCCTGTCAAGGGCATTTCTGATCTTTTTATGGCACTGGGGGTCTCAAACGGAGCTTCTCACAGTCAGGCTCTGGTGCATGATTTCCAATCCCACCCCAGCATCTTTGCAGGCCTTTCTTAGGGCGCAATCCACAAGGTGCTGACTGGCACCCTCAGTGCCTCAGCGCTAGTGCCATTGTGCCAACGCTAGCAGCCGCCGCCGCCCAGGCGCTGGGCCGAGGCACAACTGCGCCACTCATGCGCCCGCCGAACTCGCCAAACTTTCCATAACCTTTGACGCAGTTGTTGTTGTTGTTGTTGTTGTTCAGTCACTAAGTTGTGTCTGACACTTCGCGACCCCCTGGACCACAGCACGCCAGGCCTCCCTGTCCTCCACTAGCTTCCGGAGTTCACCCAATTTCATGCTCATTGCTTCGGTGACACTCTCTAACCATCTCATCCTCTGCCGCCCCCTTCTCCTTTAGCCTTCCATCTTTCCCAGCAGGAGGGTCTTTTCTCAAGAGTCCTCTCTTCTCATGAGGTGGCCAAAGTATTGGAGCTTCAGCTTCAGGATTTGTCCTTCCAGGGAACAATCAGGCTTGACTTCCTGTAGGATTGACCGATTGGATCTCCTTGCAGTCCAGGGGACTCGCAGGAGTCTTCTCCAACACCATAATTCAAAGGCATTTATTCTTCGGCGCTCTGCCTTTCTTATGGTCCAGCTCTCACAGCCATACATTGCTACTGGGAAAACCATCGCTTTGACTAGGTGAACCTTTGTTGGCAGGGTGATGTCTCGGCTTTTGATTAAGTTGTCTAGGTTCGCCATAGCTTTCCTCCCAAGAAGTAAACGTCTTTTAATTTCATGGCTACAGTCACCGTCTGCGGTGATCTTGGAGCCCAGGAAAATAAAGTCTGTCACTGCTGCCAAATCACTTGCCCCCCTTTGAGACTGTTAGGGACGAGACTGACCCCGGCATTCACAAGACTGTTGGTTCCTTTAATTCATGCCTTCCTTATGTCATGGTAGCTGTTCTCTCAAGCCACTCAGGTCCACCGTTCAGGGATGCTTCTTGCACACAGGTATGGAGTACAAGTATACGTCCCTCCAGCTCTAGGAGAGCTCAGAAAGTTCTACCCTGTGCAGCGTGTAGTTACTCGGTTCGATCAAAGCCACAGCATTTCCATGGCCTTCTCCTTATCTTGGCTGCAGAAACCCCATAAAAACCACTGGCAAGAGGAGATTTCTCATGCTGAGTGATGCTCTTTTGGATTCAGATTGCCCATCCCTGCCTGGCGAATTGACTGCTCATTGTTTACAGCCTTTATCTCCGAGCCAGAAGTCTCCTTGGCTCTCCTTGACTGATGCTTCTGGTTCGCAGCGGGAGGGCGGACAGGATGGACCGGGAATGGGAAGCTGCTTGAGAACCGTCGCCCCCCCTCGCTGTGCTCACAAGCGAGCCTGCAATGCGCACTCACATAAGTGGCCTGGCCCTTAAAAGCAGGAACGTGCTGACGCGGGGGAAAAGCGTGAGCCCACCTGGCCACGAAGGCTGCATGGAAAGGATTGGAGCAAACTGGACCACGTATCAATGAGGCTGCACCACAAAGTGGGATTGGAAAACGAACTCCAGGCTTCCGCCCAGGGCAAAACATCCATGAAGCCAAGTGAGGGGCCATGCTGTCAGGATCGTGGCTACACATCACCTCCAGCGATTCAACAGCCTTTCTCTCTCAAGGAGCATTGTCAACTACTCTAAGCTAAAGGTGGAGCTTCAAGGCCAAACTGGAGGCTCCTGCTGGGGAAAAAAACATCAGGGACGATTTCAAAGGAGGCCGTTAATATTTTTATTAACAGAGAAACAGCAGAGAGAGAGAGAGAGAGAGAGAGAGAGAGAGAGAGAGAGAGAGAGAGAGAGAGAGAGAGAGAGAGACCAGCAAATAAACAATTAAGCTTTCTATAAGGCTAGCACATTTTGCGTTTAAATGGAGTCAACCAGGTCAGCACATGCAGATGCTCAAAATGCGATGCCGACCAAGCAAATTTGTGAACTTGCTCTATGGCTCCATCAGGGTGTGTGTGTGTGTGTGTGTGTGTGTGTGTGTGTGTGTGTGTGTTCCACAAGGTGCGCCCCCCCAAAGAAAAAACAAAACACACACACACACACACACACACACACACACACACACACACGGGGGCTCTTTCCAGGGACTTGAGTCATTTTGAGTCCCTGAGTGGCAAGTCAAGTTGGGGTCAGTGATATTCAAGATTCAACTTGAGCCACCACCACCACCCCTAAAAAAGTGGGATTTTGAGCAAGCTGAGTTGAGTCAACCCAAGTCAAGTGCCCATCCCTGCTAGAGAAGGCAAAGGAACAGGCCAGAAGGCTTCATCGGAAAATCTCAGTGGATGAGCAGATGCGTGACAGTTAAGGATAGCTTTGAGGGTACTTTTCTTCATCGTGTACAGATTTGGATGTTTTCCTTTTGTTTTTCACTTGTTAACTGTAGTAATTTTCTTGTTGATTTTTTTTTTTTTTAAACAGCTCTTGGCTGTCCTGCCAAGAGAATTTGCTTAATCCTTTCCCCAAACTTCAATGGATGTCAATATACATTTTCCATCCTCCCAGACGTCAAGGGCAAGAAGGAAGCGGTCCAGCCCTCTGGCTTGAAACAGCCCGTGCCGAATGCAGAGAGAAGACCCCTGAACTTTCAGCAAGGTGAAGGGTACCTCTGGGAATGGATGCCTTCTGGCTGTTCCTTTGCATGCACGAAGGAAGCTTCCCAATCGCAGCCACATCTGTTTAGGGAAGTTTATGGGTGTCCTACAGCAAATCGGCTCCTCTGGGGACGCCGGCTCTGCAGATGGTGCCACTTTCCCTCTAATCGCTGAAATATTGCAACAACAGTTGTGATGAAAGGAGCAAGCGTCGTCCATGGCTTTGTCTTATTTAGCGGTGACATCCTGAGGTCAAACTATTCATCTCCTGGGAATGCTCAGAGGTATTCGTCAAAGGCAGAAGAGCTTCTCTTGTGTGATTTATAACTCACAGAGGTACAAGGGGAAAAAAATGTGTTTTTTTTCTTGGCACTGTCTCTTTCTCTCAATCAACTCCTGGATGTTTCAATCCTCCCATATCAGAATCCCCTGAACATGCTTGAGCCAGGGAATGTGAAATTATTTGCCATTCATTCCATGGGTACCCCAACATATGCTGTGGCTTGCTTTTCTTCTTTACGCCTAACACACCACCCTGCCGGATTCCTTGCAAACTCTGCAAATGAAGTACCCTGCGTACCTGTACAGGTAGGCCTGAGCCATGGGTGGCCTGCCTTGCTTCTCACTGTCGCTGCATGGTGTGGCAGCCTCACCACATCCCCACAATTGTGCTGAACAATGAGAAGGATATTTTAGGTCCCACGCAAGACAAGAACTCTTTGCCACAGGAGGTGGTGATGGCATCTGGCCTAGATGCCTTTAAGAGGGGTTTGGACGGATTCCTGGAAGAAAAGTCCATCGTGGGCTACAGGCCATGATGGATTGTGCAACCTCCTTACATTAGTAGTAGGCTACTTCAGAGTACTGGGTGCAAGGGAGTGACAACAAGATGCAAGTGTCTTGTGTCTTGTGCTTCCCTGGGACACCTGGTGGGCTGCTGTGAGATACAGGAAGCTGGACTAGATGGGCCCTTGGCCTGATCCGCTAGGGCTCTTCTTATGTTCTTATGTTAAGAGGTCAGGGGGACTAGTGGGGAAGGGGGGGCAAAAGGCTTCTCTGCAGACTTAAAGGAGGTGTAGCAGTGATGGAGAGAGACTTGGCAACATAATTTGCTCTCTTGCGTTCCTATTCTTAAAGAAAACGAATGCTCCGGCAGCAGGACATAAAAGATTGAGGACTTCTGGATGGAAAACGAGCCCGCTGACACCACAGGGAAAATGGTTCCATGTGTTTGGAACTGGCTGGGAGCCAGACAGCCTTGAAGAGGGGTGGATGGAGCAAAGGGAAGAGCGGGAGGAGAAGGTAGAAATGATGAGAAGGGGGGACGACTTCAAGGGGATGAAGATGGAAAGGAATTTTTCAGCCCTGGCGGGAACAATGCCAGGGAAAAGGGCTCGAAAGCCCAGGGCACGGGGCCAGGACAGAGTTGTTATAATCCCTGGGAGGATTCATTTGCCAGCGACTAAAGCAAAAGAAACCATATCCTGAAATGGAGACTAGCTATTTTGCAGCAATTAGCTGTCGGTGCCTGCTGCTGTTTTTGGAGGAGAGCCAGGGGGAGAACAGAGGCAGGCAGGAGGAGGAGAAGGAGGAGGAGGAGGAGAGGAGGAACACCTCTGTTCTCCGGGCGCTGCATGACGGCAAACCCAGCCCCATCCATGCTGATGCCGACAAGCTGCCCTTCGGTGGGGGCACAGATGCCCATTAACCACACCAGAATCGTCAGTTTGACCTCCTTTGAAGTGTTGGGGGGTATGTTTGCACGGCAGGCTGCAACTGGTGTATTGGTTATTATTCCCTCTTCCCAAGATACTATCAGAACTGGAGTGATCTCTCTCTCTCTCTCTCTCTCTCTCTCACACACACACACACACACACACACACACACACGCACTCATGCACACACGCACGGACACATACATGTAACAATGAAAAGAGCAAGAGGAAGCATTTCTCATTATATGATGCAATTATTTAAAAAATCCAGACAAATGTGAAACCCAGACACCTTCCGAGCAGTCTGAATAAGAGATATTCAACCTGCAGAAGAATCCTGCAATGGCAGAAAGGACTGTACCACTTAAGAGGGCAGGTGGGGGGATGCCATTTCAGACAACAGCAGGCACAGGTCTGAGGTACCCATAAGGGAGGCTGGAGCCTCCCCTGAAGCAAGGGTGCAAACATGCCCTGGCCCCAGGCAGGCTCCAGAGTGTTGGGCTGGATACAGTGCAGGCCTGCCAGCCTTGCTGTTCCAGTGCACCTCAGGATTGTGCCCTCAGCTAGAAGGCCTAATGTTTGGGTCCAGTTTATGGCAGTCTTTTTTGTTTGTAGGAGGGACGTGGTGGTGCATCAGGTTAAACTGCTGCTGCTGGGCTTTCTGACCGGAAGGTTGGGAGTTCAAGCCTGCGTGATGGAGTGAGCTCCCGTTGCTTGTCCCAGCTCCTGCCAACCTAGCAGTTCGAAAGCACCTAAAAATGCAAGTAGATAAATATGGACCACTTCGGGGGGAAGGTAATGGTGTTCCGTGCGCTACGGTGTAGAGTCGTGCCGGCCACATGACCACGGAAGCTTGTCCTCGGACAAATGCCAGCTCTACAGGCTTTGAAACGGAGATGAGCACCGCCCCCTACGGTCGGTCACGACTAGACCATTCGGTCGTGGGGAAACCTTTACCTTTACGTTTGTATGTTCTCAGCAATGTTAGCACCAGGACAGGAAGTCTTTCCATGCCAAACCCCTTCCACCAGTGCAGTGTAGGGTCTCTAGGCTCGCTTCTGAGCAGAAAGGAGGTGCCGACAGTAAAATGAGCTCAGACGTCTCATTCACTCCTCCTCTACCTTATGCGTCAAAACTGACCCTGCCTGTGCACATTTTTCTCATGCTTCATCGCTGTCTATGTTTCTAAGAAGTCTGCATGACATTCCTGACCAGAGGGGCAGCTCATGGAATAGGCAGGAAGGGTTTTATGTGTGTGTGTTTTCTTTTACAGAAAGTTGAAAAAAAAATCAATCTTTGACCTTTAGAGGAGTTTATGAATTCCTGGTGTGGAGATCGATAGGCATTGATTTCTCCCTATTTGCGTGGGCTTCCCATGTACTCTCTCCAGTGATGCAGGTGGCATGCTTTTCTCTGCTGGGCAAAGCAGGTGCCATCTCCATGTTCCAGCAGAGTGGATTCTTCTCCACCTTCGCTTCCGCAAAAGATAGGGCTCTGCCTGAACAGTGTGGCACATGCTTTACAGGCAGAAGGCCCTGGGTTCAAATCCAGGCAGAATCTGCAAGCAGGGCTGGGGAACACCCTCTCCTCCATCTGAAATGATGGCGACCTGCTGCCCGTCAGCATAGACAATACTGAACTAAGGGTGCCAATCTAACTTGGAGTTAAGCTGGACAGTTAGACCAGCGAAGTTTGGACGGCACTGTTTGGCAGGCACTGTAAAGCACGTTTGGACCACTTTGGAGTCAGGGAGGATGGCGAACGTCTGTGTGATGGCCTCTCTGACTCCGAGAGTGGTCCAAACATACTTTACGGTGTCCCTTGTGCCGGCCAAGCTTTGCTGGCCAAACTGTGCCGGACTAACTCCAGGTTAGGATTGCATCTTCAATGAGGGTGCAATCCTAGCCAACTTTCCAGCACCAAAGTAAAGGCAGTGCAGCTCCAAGGGAAGGAACAAACATTCCCTTACCTTGAGGAGGCCTCCGTGACTCCTCCTCCACTGCAGGATGCAGCACATGCCCCATTGGCACAACTATGTCAGTGCTGGAAAGTGGGTTAGGATTGCACCCTAAATCAATGCCCCAACTCAGCAGAAGGCAGCTTCCAAAGCACAGGGACTGTGCCTCCAGGGGATTCTTGGTTGAATCTGATGACCCCGTAGATCTTGCCTGGGGTTGAAAGAGGATAAACAGGTTTGGGCTGCTCCTGCCAACGCAGGAGTGGAAATGACCTACATGGGTACTTGAACATTCTCTGCTACTGATAATGGGTGATGTATGCCAGTCTGCCTATCACAGCCATTGCCTCTTATCACCCAGCTGCAATGCTTGTTCTCTCACTGCATCTTGTATGAGAGCTAAGGGAGGACAGGATGTGCATGCAGGAATATTTTTTTTTCCTTTTTAAAATTTTCATTAGCAAGCATTTAAAAAAAAAAATTAAACAATTTAAGAATGTTTGTGCCCTGGGTACCAGAGGCCTTCGCCTTGCCACTGGATGGGGTGCAGATCAAGGGGGTGAATCCCTGAAATTCTGTATTGAGGAATCGCAGAGGATCACTGCTGTCGGAAGGCAGGGGCTGCCAAGACATGGGGCCAAATTCTGCCCAACATTCTAGCGCTAATGCAGTGGTACCAATGGGGAGTGCACTCAGGGGTGTAGCTAATGAAAGTGTAGCCCAGCGCAGAGGGCAAAATGTTGCACCGGAAATGACATCACAACAGGAAGTTACATCACAGCAGTGTTTTTGTCTTTGGGTTTTTGGGCCATACCCTTTGATAGAGTAAGGATATTACACTCTGGTTTGTTTCATTGCATTCTGCATTAAATTACATGTCCAATGATATTATTCATTACCTGCCAAGGTTTTCACAAGTTTGGCCACTAATGTCAAGCTCAGCTTGTTGCCCCCCTAAAGCTTGTTGCCCGGTGCAATTGCACCCCTGCATGTACTGTGTGTGTACTGCATTCTGCATTGGTGGGGCAGTCACAGAAGCCTCCTCAAGGTAAGGAAACATTTGTTCCCTTACTTCTGGGCTGCATTTGCACTGGAATGTTGGATAAGACTGGACCCACAGCCTCCATCCTTGAGCAGCCAAACCAGCTTCGGTCCAAGACCTTTGATTTAATCTGACCATTTAGCCTGCTTCGCCTACTGTCACTCCTCATATATTCCCATTTGTCTGATCTTCTGCAAAGCTCCCCTCTCTGATCTCCTGATGCAACAATAAATCCAGACCCCTGGACAAAACAAACAAACAAAACCACCCCATCGAAGAGTCAAGGCACAAAAGCATTTTAAGCATTTAGAGCATCTTAAATGTGACATCTCCTCCTGGAAGGATTCCATCGACAGACCAGATTGTTTGTCTGCTCCTCTCCTTTCATGAAATACAGGGCACATAAAAGCTGGAAACTTGCAAAGGCTGTGCTAGTTATCCCCATATATGTAAATTACACACTATCTCCCTAAAGTAGTATTTCCGATTAGATGGAGGTGAAATGTTGATTTATTCTTAGAAACATACATGGCAGCTCTCAGCAGATACTTACCCGCACATCACATATTAATTTAAGATGGCATAACTCAGAGATTGGAGTAGGGGGTCGGGTGCTCGGAAATTTATTTCGGTGTGTATATACTTTTTTTTTTTTTAACTCTCTGCTGCAAACAATCTCTCTAAGTACCTGCCTGGTAAATGGTGGGTTAGAGAGCAGTTTGCTGCCATCAATACAGGCAGTGGGAAGCTGTGTTTGGAAAATCTTTGGCCCCATCATTTCAGGAAGACTGTGGATCCCGTAATCACCTGCAATAAAGTAGAAATATAGACACAGCAGAATACTGGGAATTTTAGGCTGACTTTAAAGGGCTATTTGGCTGCTGATTCTTTCCTGCGCTAAAGGGAAAAGCAAAAAGAAGATGGTTGTTACTTGTTCTTTTTCCCTTCTGTTTTTATTGCTGACGCTGTCCCGTTGCATCTGCCCAGATGCAGGAAATGAGACCCAGAGGCGTTTCTACAGGGATGGCAAAGCTCTAAGTTTTGCAAGAAGCCTTACCCTGTCATGTAGCCAGTAAGCAACACCAAGATTGGCTAAAACGGTGCAGGAGAGGAGTAATCTCCACTGCAAGGTAAGGCTTCTTGCAAAACTTAGAGCTTTGCCATCCCTGTAGAAACGCCACTGATGAGACCCTAAGAAGGACACCTTTTGGCCTGCATTTGAATGAAGACCTTTTAATCTGCACCTGGGCTCTGCACTTCCATTGAGGCTACGGAAGGATGGTCATTAGAAATACCAGATGGTTCCAGGTCCTGAGAGTGAATGCATTCCTTGGAGCAAATGAGCAAAGTCCTTCATGAGGCTTCATTTAACTTATATGCATGTGCTCCCACACACACACACACACACACACACACACACACACACACACACTTACATGACTGCTGCTAGCACAAAATATACCAGAAAGCTTAAAGAGCACTTTGCTGGACCACCCCACCCTTTTTTTTTGGGGGGGGGGGCTCACTATTGCATTTCCAAAATTGATCCAATTCTACTGAAGGCGCCTGCTCCTTCATGGCATTTCATATGGGGCAGTCCGTGTCTTGCAATGAATCTGGGCAGAACAGAACAAAGCTAAGCAAGGCTGGGAGTTAGGCAAAGGTGAATTCTCCCCTTACTTGTGGTAGTTGGGTAGGCAGAGGGTTAGCATTTTCTATAAATTCTGCTTATGGATCTGGTTGAGGAACTAGGAGAGCTTCTGCTAAGGGCCTTGGGCAGGGGCTCCCCAAGTGTACAATGCAAAGCCTTAGGGTGCCTAAGCACACTCACAGGGGCATTGTGGGATATCCCCAGTGGCTCCTGCTTCCCATTTCACCAATCTCCGCCATATTGAATCTCTTGAAATCTCACAAGATTTTGGTGTCTCCTTCTGGGGTCTTGTAAGACTTCACAGGGAGAAGAGGCTCGCTCTCTCTCTCTCTCTCTCTCTCTCTCTCTCTCTCTCTCTCTCTCTC
>JAJKFI010000102.1:1490699-1520982 GCA_029204185.1 Lerista edwardsae | reverse complement strand
CCATATCCCAGTCGTAGAGGTTGGGGTTCGTGATTCCAGAACCTGAGATTTTCCGCATACAAGCTCCGAGTCTATGGATAGTGAGATTCCATTTTTTTTTCCTGTGCCCTCTATCTTGCCCTCGGGTGCTTCAAAGATCAAATAGTCCCTAAGCACTTAATTCACCATCAGTTAAATTTTAATGGAAAACAATGATATGTGCTCAGTGCCAGAGCTGCTTGTTGCTGAGGTTTTTATCTCCGAAGCGTTCCTCACAGGCCATTCCATTGGGGCTCCTTCTTAGGAGAGAAGGCAATCCAGGCCTGCATGAATAATGCATTGGCAGGCATGTGTGTTAAAGAGCCGCGCCAACAAAGTATTGAACAATCTGCCGAGCCGGGGCGGGTGACCCCGCACTCTTTTTTCTTTTTCTTTTTTGACATGCCTCTATTGTGCTTAATGTGCTCAACCATAATCGCTCTGTAAACAGAAATGAACTTGCTGAGTTCACTTTGGAGGAAGCAATAACTGGCAAGGAGAAGGCCGGATTATACAGAGTCGCGCTCAAAATGAGACATGAGGGGGAAGGGTTGGAAAAGTGCCGCGGGTGGGCTGTGAGTGACCTCATGAAAAATTAAGGGCAAGTGGAACGCGTGTTCCTAATCCCGTCCCTGCTTCCGGGTTTCCCCACAGTCCTTCCAGAACATGCTTCTCCATTTCCAGTTGCACAGCCTCATTCGTCCTTGATAGCGTTGCCAAGTCTGCAAATGATTCAAAATTGAAGCCTCCAACGCAGGGTGTAGCCATAAAGTGCCATAAAGTGTAGCCATAAAGCACTGCCCTGGTGCACTTCTGGATTCTCCCCAGAAGAGGGAGCACTTGCTGTGGCAGACTTGCACCCTGTTCTTTCTCCTGTGGAGTCTCCCTTTGAAGGAGAAGCGCTGGGGGCCACAAAGCTATCAGCACCCCTACCATAACTAAGGCAGAGCTTGAAGGGCAGTCACATGCCCCCCCTTTGACCTAGGGCCACCAAGCAACAAATGCAGCCTGTTTTGCTTGACACCACTACCTGAAGCTGAACACACCTTGTGCCTCTCCCTGTCTCACATCAAGGCAGTAATGTGGTCTGCCTCCTCAGGAGACCCACCCACGCCATGCCATCATTTTGCCCCGCTACGAAAGCATCCACCGTCTCCAGTTCCCACCTATAGGACAGTGCCGGCTCTGCAGTGATGGAATTGCCTTGGCAGTGATGTATTTGCTACAATTACCTGCTCTCTTCCCAGAGGAATGGGGGTGGTGGGGGGGGAGGGATGAATAATATGTTTTGAAGGTGTCATGCCGTGAAGGCAAGAGAGGAGCTCCGGCCCGAACTTATGAATAACTTATAGGCTGCTTCGCTTCATGCAGTCGCTCCATTTGGGCTTATCTTTCTGATCGGCAGGAGGTATAATTAAAAGAACAAAAGCCAGCATCTGTGTGTGGTGAGTTGGGCTCCTTGGAGAAGAGGAGCCTGTTGGCTTGGGGGCTGTGTTGTCAGAAAGAGAGAGGGAGGCAGAGGTTTATAACGTCTCTCTGCTATTGCGGATGTCAAAGGTCCTTATGCTGCTCCAAATAACCAACCTCAGGTTGGGGGGGGGGAGAGAGAGAGGTATTGCTCTAGTGAAAAACTGCTCATCGTACCCTTCCCGATCTGGCCCCAGCTAGACCAGCATCAGAAGCAACATCCCCATTCCATGCTCTCCATTTTTGTTCTCAGTGCATGCAATACAGTGATGTCATGCAGGGGGTACGCAGGGGTACGTGAGTACCGGTTTCTAGGATTACAGCTGGCCCCGCCCACTCGCCCGCCCACTCGTCGACTCCGCCCTCTGCAACGTTTGAATTTCCTGCATGTTTGAGTTGCCTGCATGTTCTCAGAGCCAGGCAGGCAGGCAGGCAGCGAGCGGAGCCTTTCCTTTCCTTGCCACTGAAAAATGAGTTGCTCTGGGGTTTTAACATGATGCCAGGCCTCCTTCACATGTTCTGGGGGTGCTGTGGAATACTGTTGCACCTGTTGGGTCAGTTTAAAATCGTCTGAGGCCTCAAAAAGGGCTTTTTTCATGTCCCTTCCTGCCACGACATCACTTCCGGCTTACGACGTCACTTCCGGTGGGCGGGTCCCGACACGTGCCAATCAAAAGTGAGTACCTGTTCTTAAATCATTTAGATGACACCACTGATGCAATAGCATGAGTCTGCTGCAATCACCAACTTCTCCTTCATGGGTTTAGAATAAGTAGGGGAAGAAAGGAAGCCATAGTGGCAGTCATGACGATACCCTCCCCCAGTGTCACCATCGTGACCTTTGGTAGTGAAGCTGAAGGCAGCTCATCCATCGACTCTCCCTTCCTCCCTTCCTCCCCTCGGCCTCGCTCTGCCGTCCTGTTTCGAAACGGAGCAGGACCAGAACGAGGCAGCCTGGAGAAGCTCCAGTCTGCTTCCAGATCAGGAAGGTTTTGGGTCTCCTTTTGGAAGGGGGAAAGGAGCTGCTGGTTGCTGCTCTAGCTAGCAGCCGGGTTGCTCCTCTTGCCCTTCCAAAAATGGGGAACTTCCTTCTGGAAGTGGGTGAGGCTTATCCTGTTTTTCCTGCTCCAGTGCAGAGGCAGATCTACAGGAAGGGCAAAGCTCTAAGTGTTGCAAGGAGCCTTACCCTGTCATGTAAATCCCTCCTCTCCCTTGCTGCTGTAGCCAGTAAGCAATGCCAAGATGTTGCTTTTCCCTGTGAGGATTGGCTAAAACGGTGCAGGAGAGGAGTGATTTCCACTGCAAGGTAAGGCTTCTTGCAAAACTTAGAGCTTTGCCCTCCCTTAGATCTGCCTCTGCTCCAGCGCTGTTCTGTCTGCAGCAACACCTTGTGCTTTCATCTGGCTAGGCTGAATGGATGTCTTGCTCACCCAGGCTGCCATCCTTATCTTGGAGTAAGCCCCATTGACTATAGCGGGACTTACATCTGCGTAGAACATGCCTAGAACTGGGCCATCCGTCTCTCTTTCCTCCCCTGCTGCAAAGGCCCCCATTCATTAGAGTCAGTTGATCACTTCCTTTCTTAAAGAGCATTCAAGGTCCTGGAAGGGGCTGAGAGACAAACAGCCCCATCAGCAGCAACAGCTGTCACTTGCCTAGGCAGACTGCCATTTTCCCCTGTACTGGTGAAGAAATGAACTTGGAGGGGAAAAAACAATTGCTGCAGCCCGCATAAATCAACGATGGCCAGCAGTGGGAATCAGGGGTGGACTGCAGGAACAGAGCGTTAGGCCATCGAGCTCAGCATTATAAACACACTCTGGTAGCAGCTCTCTGGGGTTTCAGACAGGGATTATTCCTAGCTCAGCCTGGGACATCTTCCATGCGAAGCATGCACTCTATCATGGAACTAATGGTCCTACCCAAAAAGGAAACACTTCATCAATCAGTGTCACGGAATCAGATTGTGACAGTAATAACAGTGACGGTCCTCAAGCATCTCTCCTGCCCCACCAACAGCACCCGCCTGCGATAAAGCCCCTGTTTATCCCCCCCTTTTGCCTATTGATCTGTGTTTTTGGATGCTTTTAATTCCTGTGCCAGTTCAGCAAATAGATGCTGAGGGTACGCTTTGCCTTTACCTTGATTTGAAACTTCGTGATCAAACCCCACGTGTGTTTCTGGATTAGGGAATTTCCCTCATCCGGAGTTAGGCCGGCTCAGTTAGGCCAGCCAAGTTTGGCTGGCACAAGGGCCACTGCAAAGCACGTTTGGACCACTCTCGGAGTCAGGGAGGATGGCACACATCCATCTGCTGGCCTCCCTGACTCCGAGAGTGGTCCAAACATACTTTATGGTGTGCCTTGTGCTGGCCAAACTTTGCTGGCCTAACACCAGGTTGGGTTTGCATTCTTCTTGTTGTTGTTCAGTCGCTAAGTCGTGTCCGACTCTTTGAGACCCCCTGGACCACAGCACGCCAGGCCTCCCTGTCCTCCACTAGCTTCCGGAGTTCGCCCAGTTTCATGTTCATCACTTCAGTGACACTCTCTAACCATCTCATCCTCTGCCGCCCCCTTCTCCTTTGGCCTTCCATCTTTCCCAGCAGGAGGGTCTTTTCTCAAGAGGGGTCTTTTCTCTTCTCATGAGGTGGCCAAAGTATTTGAGCTTCAGCATCAGGACTTGCCCTTCCAGGGAGCAATCAGGCTTGACTTCCTTGCATTCTTAGGCAGTGCTAAACCCTTCATAGAGCTTCACAAGGCCTGGTGGACATTTATTCATGGTGGTCAGCTAACAAAATGCTAAGTGGTCAGCTGACTAAGTGGCACTGCCAGATGGTCTCCTCAAAGCCCTTCCTTTGCCCAGGACCAAATTGTATATTCTCTGTACGCAGTGGTGTCATCTAAATGATTTAAGAACAGGTACTCACTTTTGATTGGCACGTGTTGGGACCCGCCCACCGGAAGTGATGTCATAAGCCGGAAGTGATGTCGTGGCAGGAAGGGACATGAAAAAAGCCCTTTTTGAGGCCTCAGGTGATTTTAAACTGACCCAACAGTTGCAACAGTATTCCATAGCACCCCCAGAATATGTGAAGGAGGCCTGGCATCATGTTCAAACCCCAGAGCAACTCATTTTTCAGTGGCAAGGAAAGGAAAGGCTCTGCTCGCTGCCTGCCTGCCTGCCTGGCTCTGAGAACATGCAGGCAACTCAAACAGGCAGGAAATTCAAACGTTGCAGAGGGCGGAGTCGACGAGTGGGCGGGCGAGTGGGCGGGGCCAGCCGTAATCCTAGAAACCGGTACTCGCGTACCCCCGCGTACCCCCTGCATGACATCACTGTCTGTACGTGGGAGTAACAGACTCACTTGATCCAGAAGTTCCTTTTACTAGGAAAGATGAAGCTATGTGGTATTTAGTGGTTGTAGTGCCTAGGAAAAAGAGCACGGGGCCCAATCTCTAGACTGCTGCCAACCCTTGTTTGAGACTTCCCTCCTGTGCCTTAGAGCAGAGGCGTCACTTTGCTTTGGAGCAGAGGCTTCTCTTGCTTTCAAGTAGGGCAACTGGTCTTACAGCCTTACCCTCAACAGTCTTAACAATAAAGACTTACTATCAGCACAGCTATCAGCACAATGGGACATGGTGGCACTGTGGGCTAACCCCAGAGGTGTCATCCAGGCGGAACGGCCCAGTACTCCGTTCCACTAGTTCCGCAGAGGGTCCGGGCCGTGCCGCCTCTCCGGAGGACGGGCGAGCGGCTGCTGGGCCCGCCCGCCCTCCCTTGCATCCAGAATCGCTCTAAAATGGAGCGATTCCGGTGCAGTGAGGCTTGGGGGTGCGTGGCAGCCCTCCGCCATAGGGGCGGAGGGCTGTCAATCATCCGAGCGTTCCGGTAGTTGGCGCGCTCGGATGACATCACTGGTTAACCCGCTGCTGCTGGGCTTTCTGACCGGAAGGTTGGGAATTCAAGACTGCGCAACGGAGTGAGCTCCCATTGCTTGTCCCAGCTCCTGCCAACCTAGCAGTTCGAAAGCACCTCAATGCCAGTAGATAAATAGAGACTACTTCGGTGGGAAGGTGACGGCATTCCGTTCGCTACGGCGTAGAGTCATGCCGGCCACATGACCACGGAAGCTTGTCCTCGGACAAAACGCCGGCTCTACAGGCTTGGAAACGGAGATGAGCACCGCCCCCTGCAGTCGGGCGCGACTAGACCATTCAGTTGTGGGGAAACCTTTACCTTTTTATCAGCCCAGCAGGCACCTGCCTCCTTGCTCGTAATGTGCTCACAGCTGCCCTGCGACACCGAGACGTGTGTGTGGGCAAATACAGTCGCCTGTTGGAGACACAGACTGCACGAGCTTGGCAGGATGGAGCTGCAGCAATCTCTTTTATCATTCATTCATCCATCCATTCATTCATTCATTCTGTAGGTTCAGAACACATTCTCTCACCAGGGCAACCACCTTTCGACACCCTCCCGCGAGCATGGAGGTGCCACGAGGGAGGCCGTGTGACGTGCTGAAACGGAGACTGCCGTCTTCCCCAGGTGCAGACAGCTCGACACAGCCCACACCAGCAGGGCAGCAGCTTTGACTGCGAATATCTATGTCATATCTACGCCTGGAGCTTGCCAAGTTCCGCCTGCCTGATTGTTAATTGCATTGGACGAGCAGCTTCTGCTTGGATGAAATACTGAGCATGGCAAACTGCGCGGCCGGCCTGCTCCAGCAATAATAAAACAATACAACATTTACCCATTATGGAAATGTAACTTTGCAGGCTTTAGGCTGTCTTATGATTTAGGTTTGATTCTCTACTCTCTGTTTCCCCTAAAGTCATTTCCAGGTGGTTGAGTGCTTTCCATTCACCTCAACTCAAGCCCACAGGGGATCCAGATGGATTTAAGTTTTTATTACAGGTCTCAATGGCTGGTAATAAAGGCTGATATGAAGATGTCAATGGCTGTACATACAGAGGTGTCAATGCTTGGTGATTGCGCTGCCATGAGGGCTAGAAACCTGGATTTCTTTACAATTAGAAAAAAAGGTTTCTCAGCATTCTGAATTCCCCTTCTGTAGTCATGGCTGTGATGCGATCCTAGAATATCTTCCTAGCGGTGTGTATGTTTTTTTGTCTACTCCAAACTAATATGAGGCATGCATGACAATATTTGAGGCAAACTCCTTCTCTCTGGTGTCCCCCTATCTCCTGAATGCAGGGCTTCTATCTCTGCGTTCCTATCAGCCAAGGCACACAGATCTGTACGAGCAGAAGAGATATTAGGCATTTATTGTGAGGCGTTCTGTCGAACGCCACTGGCTGTTCAACATGAAAAGTTGATGTACCACAAAGCCACCAGCGGAAGGCTCCAAAAGAGCCGTTCCGGGACACCAGGCAACATGACGTGCTTGGAAAAAAGTGTTGAGCGAATTAACAATGCGTGGCACAAATCTGTAGGAAGAGCAGCTACGAGCAGTCTATGCTTCAATATGTGCTGCTCTTTTTGTACAAGCCTTGATTGAACAAAGGCATTTTGTTTTAAATGGCCATGATCCACCAGTGGGTGGAGGAGAGTCCCTGTTGTGGTATAGTCAGAGGGGGGAGTAGGGAATGGCTAGGAAAGGCAGAGTATGATGACACATGCTACACAACTTCTGGCTGTTTATTCTTGGGTTACATGAGTGGCCGGCTGCTTGGAGCTCATTTGTAAAAGATGGTTTCCTGGTACCCAGGGACGAACGGAGCCCCGAGTGCGCCCATGGCAGGGCAACTAAACCGCGCCCCTAGCACATCGCCCCGCCCCCGTGTGTCACCGAGCCACGCCTCCCTGCACCCGGAATAGCTCCATTTTGGAGCAGAACAGATGTGCAGGAGGGCAGGCAGGCCAGACAGTGTGCGGGTTAGTCCGTGGACTCCGCGCAATGGTGCCCCACCTCCCCGCTGCTGCTGGCGCCCATGGCTTGTGCCACCCCAGGCTACACCCTTCCTCCGCCTCTGCTGGTACCAGAGGAGCAGGTCCACAGTTAGAGCATCTCTTTCTGTGGATGTCTGCTTTGCAGGAGCGTCTGCTGTTTGCCTCCAGTTATAGTCTCTTGCAAATAGTAGAAAAATGCAACAATTCACCAACAATTCCTCATCAAAAGGAACCCAAACCCAGGTACAGCTGTCTAAAACTCAAGGAAATGGGGAGAATGTTAAAACAGTAATACAGCATCCCTTAAAGTGCAATCCTAGCCTGGAGTTGTTGTTGTTGTTGTTGTTGTTGTTGTTGTTGTTGTTCAGTCGCTAAGTCGTGTCTGACTCTTCGCGACCCCATGGACCACAGCACGCCAGGCCTCCCTGTCCTAGCCTGGAGTTAGGCCAGCACAATTAGGCCAGCAAAGTTTGGCTGGCACGAGGAACACCATAAAGTATGTTTGGACCACTCTCGGAGTCAGAGAGGCCAGCACACAGACATGTGCCCTCCTCCCTTACTCAGAGAGTGGTCCAAACGTGCTTTACAGTGGCGCTTGTGCTGACCAAACATTGTCAGCCTAACCTAACCAAGCTAGCCTAACTCCAGGTTGGGATTTTGCCCTTAGTAGAACATGGTCCGCTAGAGGTATGTTGCAATTGCTAGAGCTAAGTTGTGCTGAGTAGCTTCCAAGTCTGTTTGCTGCCATTGTGTGCCATTGTGCTGGCTGAGAATTCGTCATCCTTCCTGGATTAGTCACATGGGTGATCCCAGACAATTAACAATGCTGCTGTTATGAGTTTGGCTGCCTTGATCAGCACAAATGAACCCATAGCCGTGGTTTTGCCTGAACAAGTTAACGGGTAGCAGGAATTACAGGAAAAGGGCTTTCCTGGTCATTAGGGTCCTGAAAGCACTTTCCGGGATAGGCTTGGAAATACAGCACCCATCTCAGTTTGTGCAGGAAACAGAGAGAAAGTTGGAAGGAGATTTTTACTGGAGATTGGAAGGAGATTTTTGAGCTGCCTCCCCCACCCTTTGATCTAGTGCAATGAGGGGAATGTGGGCCAAAAATGCCCACTATTGTGATGTCTGTAATGACTGCATTGTAAGCAGTGGTGTCATTCAAATGATTTAGGAACAGGAACTCATTTTTGATTGGCACTTGTTGGGAACCCGGAACCAGCCACGGAGCCCGTTAGGATCCGGAACGCCCGTTCTGGTCCGTTCCCCCTGAATGACATCACTGCCTTCGCCCCCCTAGGAATCCGGAGTCGCTCCCTTTAACCCTCTGAGTGCCGGCCAACCAAGAAGAGAAGCTCTTTGCAGAGGAATTGGGAGGGGGGAGGAGGGAGAGTGAAGTGGGCGGAGTCAGTCCTAATTTTAACTAGTGGAACTGAGTTCCCCCGCGTTCTCCCTGCATGACATCACTGATTGTAAGGTAGACATTTGGCAGGTGGCATCTTCTGAGAGAGAATTGCAGCGATGGGGAAAGCAACACTTGCCAGTCACAAACACTCCCACCCCCAGAATGCAGATACCAGAGAGCCTGGTATCTCTTTGGTCTGGAGGAAACTGTTCTTGGAAGGAAGGAGGCCAAATGGCAGGTGGTCCTAGTCAGACCCATAGAAAGGGCCATGGTGCCTCATCTCTTCCCCCTGCTGCAGTCAAAGGAAACTTGGCTATCACGCTTGCAGTTGCAGAGGGAATGATCCGCCCCAAAGCATTAGCCAACCTCCCCCTTTTAGAGCAGCTAAACTACAGCCATTGCTCTACTCTCTTGTGGCCCCGGATTTCATCTGTTCATTATGCTTCCTGCGCCATGTCCCCAGCCCCCTGCTGGCAAAGCAGGTGAGAGCAGCTTACTTCACCCTGGGACTCAGAAATGACCTGCTCACGCCAGAGGCTGTCCCCCCCCCCCCGACCGGCAACCAAAGCTTTGCAAAGGGTTGCAAAGGTGATCTCTTTTGCATGCCCTGCAGCAGTTCAAGGGCAAACAAAATGAAGGGGTGCTGGGGAATACACGTTTATTTATAAACAATATTTATTTATTTATTATGAATTGTATAACCTTGAGTTAAATAATGAATACTTTGTGTGTGTGTGTGCACGCGTGTGTGCGAGAGAGAGACAACTAAAATATCTAAAATATTTGTATACTAATATTTATATCAGTGTAAATATAAATAGTTACACACAAAACAATACTTATAACAATTGCTTTTGCTTTGTTGTTTAGAAGTTGCTTCAAGAGAAGCAAAAAATATTAGCATACAAATATTTTGGATAAATAAATAAAAGATTAGGTGGGCCCTGCCCCCATTTTTAGTTCTCTCTCTCTCTCTCTCTCTCTCTCTCTCTCTCTCTCTCTCACACACACACACACACACACACACACACCAAGTAACAACTAGTTTTGTGAATAGATGTGATAACATGTGAATAAATGTGTGTGCTGCTATCACAACTATAAAGGAGTCCCCTTGAGGTTACAGAAGGAATTGTGGAATCACGTCAATGTAAACAACAAATGTATCACATGCAGATTATCTGCAATGAAGTATTTCTTAAAGCAATTATTAACATAACAGTGTTCCTGTAGTGGATGTAACACATTCAAAATATGTCATTGCAGCTGTGTGAGAAGCTAGCCTTATTATGGGCTTGTCTTATGCATATGCGTGTGATCCAACCTCTCCCAGGTCTCTTTCTACCTGCACATGCCTAGGTGAGTCTCGGCACATGGGGAAGAGGAATGTAAAGACTATCTGAAATGTGGCTTTACCACCTTGCTCAGCAATGGCCTAGAGAAGCCCCAATGCATTCTGTGCAATGTTGTTCTCAGTGCTGAATCCACCGCTGAACTCAAGCATCACTTAGATGCAAAGCTTTCAGAACATTCTAAAAAGGCTGTGGAGTTCTTTCGACTTTCAAAAAGGGTGATTTATTAAAAACAATGTCTTTATGTCCTGCTTAATGACATCACTTCTGGCCCTAGGTCTTAAGGGGGTCATGACAGGTTGCCATACCTAAAAAGGGGGTCCTAGTGAGGCACTTCCCATTAAAACCGGACTCAGTTCTTTTAAGCAAAAGTCAAGCAGTTTATTTCAGCTGCGCATTGCTGGGCAGCTGTGTGGAATCTTTTCTCAAAGACACAGACGCACTCTGTTCAGGTTGGTTCCTCATTTTTATAAGAGTTTAACCTCCCGGAGATGCGCCTTTTCAGTGTAATGGTTTCCTTAGTATTTACCATATTTAGCAAAGTACAGAACAGTTCAGCATTTAGCAAAATACAAGCACTATTTGCAGCTGTAGCATTTGGTAATACACATGTGTACTGCTTCAGAAAAAGTCCTGACCCGTTTTAGCTAGGCATGTGTTTATAAGTTAACTTCCTCTTGCAAGAAGTGAGTTAGGCAGTCAGCATGTGCAAACTCTTATGTGCAAAGCTCACTGGGGGGAAAGGAGGAGGGGGTGACAAAGGACAAAGGACAAAGTTCCTGAGCGTACACAGAGCACATTTCTTTAATGCTAATACACAGAAGCATAACAGCCGCTCTCACTAGTGCAAAAGTTGGGAAACCCTGGTTGAAAAGTTAGCCACCCCTGGAGTACACTGTCAACATTTCACGCGTTACACAACCAGCAAGCCTGGGTTTCCCACTGAATGTGCACCAAATGGGGCTACAGCCCTCTGATGAGAACCTGTATAGCTGTATGGTGCGTGTCTTTTGAAACACTTGTTTGCTGCATTTTAATGTGTACATTAAATGTATTGATGTATGCAATTATATTAACTGTATAATAATTATAAAATATTTTATTACATTATAATGCATTAATGTAGACAATGTATTAATTAGTGAATACAATAACCTACCCCCCCAACCTAGCCTATATGTGAAGCAGCCCTTACTGCCAATCAGACATGCTTGCAGAGTTGTAACCCGAATCCTCCCTCCTTTGTTACAGGACAGCATAATCCCATGCATGTCTACTAGCCCCACTGAGTTTAATGGGACTCACTCCTAGGTTTGCATCTGGAGTGACTCCGGAGTCATTAATCCGGAGTTACCTCCGTTAGGTTGATCCAGATTGCGTGCATGTTTGTTTGTTTGTTTTAAAAGCACCCAAACAGCAAAGCGACACGTCCTGCGTGCCCGCCTCCGGGTCTCTTCGACACTCCGAAACACTCGGGGAAGCGTGCGTGAGGATGGTGTGTTGTCGCTTTGTCAATCCTTGGATGGGAACCAATCGGTGCGCAGCGTAGGAGGTTCTGTCCGCATCCCAGATCTTAGAGCGCGTCTCAGTGCCAGACCATGAGTGGAGATAATTACTGAGAGGAACTCTGTCTCTCTCTCTCGTGTATGTGTGTGTGTGTATGTGTGTGTCTGTGCCTGCCTGCCTGTGTGCGAGAACGCGCGCGGAGCCCCTTCGGTTGGAGCTTGAGTCCTTCAATCAAGCCCTGGATTTTTTTTTTTCTGCCTCTCTTTCCCAGGGAAAAAAAGCAAGCAAAACACCTCTCTCTCTCTCTCCCTCTCCCTCTGCTGAGGAGCTGGGCGATCGGACCGGAACAGAGGGGGAAAAAAAAACCCCGCTAGAAAGGGAAACGAGCCAAATCCAGCTAGCTCTATTAAAATAAAAGGACACCTCAAGCATGACTGGACTTCTAGCAAAAATACACAGCCCCCTCTTTTGGACCATCCTGGCCGGGATGGCATCGCTCTTCCTCTTCCAAGGTAAGGGGGTCTCCTCGCCTCTCGTTGGCACGGACTGGCTTCTGCTGCTGACAGGGAGAAAGTCTGGTTTCGTCTTTTGCTGCAAGGGGGAGGGAGAAGGATGGAGGCGCCGAATATCCTCTTCTCCCCCACCTCCTTCAGATGCTTTCTGTTGTCTTTCCTCCTTCTCAAATATATATTGCCGATGTGGTGTTTCCTGCTGCTCCTAGACGGAGCAGCGCTGGGCGTGAGATCGGTTGTTGCAGGTTGATGGCTTGATTTTGCTTGGCTTTACTAGCGATTATCCGTGTGATTCCCCCCCCCCCTTTACAGAGATGCAAAAGGAATACGACAGAGGTGACAATTAGCCAATATTGAAATATTCTTCCTAGTGGGGGTGGGGGTGGGGGAATGGAAAACTTCCATGCTCTAACTTCCGCAGTTGCTAAGTACCCAAAACAGGGTGCGAGATCTAACTTGGAAAGGAGGAAGCCCTCTCCCCAGGAACTCCGCCTTTTGAACGCTGTCTGCCTGGAACCTTGAATTGGGAGCAGCTTTGGATATACTGGGGGGGGGGGTTGCATGTGACTTACCTGGAGATGGGGAGTGAGCTTTTTTGAGGGAAGGCTAAAGGGTTAGGAGCAGCTTAAGAGTGATGGGCAAAGTTATCATCTGTGCTGGGGAGCAGCCAAAGCAACAGAGAGAAGAATAGCTCCAGAAGATGCGTGTGTATAATACACGGAGCAGATAGTGGTCCGTGCTCTTGTGTTGACACTGGGTGATCCTGTGAGAGCGCTGCTGGGGGCGGGGACACACACACACACACACACACACACACACACACAAACAGCCTGCAGTGGCTGGTGGGTCTCCTTTCCAGACTCACTTCGCCTGGAATTTCTCGATTTCGCTCTGAGGTCTGCCTAAATAGCAGCATTAATTTGCGACCCAGTATGAGCTGCCCTTAGCAGAGTGTGTGTTTTATTCGCATGCTCTCTTGTGCAGCTCTCTTGTGAGCTTCTTGAGGGAATTCTCAGGTGCAGACTGGCAGACCTCCCAACTCCTTGGAGAGCCTTTCTCCCTCCCCTCCGGAGGCCAGACTGCTCAGCTGATGAACCCGCCTGCAAAGCACCACTTGTGTTGATGCGTGTGTGTATGTGGGAATAAAGAACAGAGGCATCCCTGGGTGCTCGTTCCCCAAGAGGCATTATGCCTCCTTCCGACTTGTGAGGCCTTTCCATAAACTTGATTAAATACTTTCCTCATAATCCTCTCTGACCCTTCCAGTTGAGGTCAATAGACTTGACGGAGACTTAATTCACTTCCGTCTCCAGACAGAGGGAGATCCCTCCAGCAAAGGGGAAAGGAGCGGTGTGTGGATTAATGAAAGGCAGGGTGACCCATGGACCCTCGCTTGGTGGGAGACAGATTGGCAGCTGGGCGTGGGAGGCAGAGACAGGTGTGTGCAAAGTTGGGCTTTTTGGATGCATTTTCTGGCTGGGCGGAGGAACGGACCCATATGTTTCTGCAGGCATCGCTCCTGTGTCAGTTTGTGTTAGTTTCTGCACAACCATCTGGAGGTGTCGTCGCAGTCTGGTTTTTTATTTCCAGGAGGGTGTGTGTGTTGTGCAAAACATGTTGCATGATGCCATTCTGGTAACGGCCCCCATCAACAAGGATGTGTCCTTAGAGTTGGAGGCTGCCTTATCCCTTTGAAGTTATTGCATTGTGATGTCGCCACACACCTTTCCTCCCTGTTTACTGAGAAGGGAGCAGCAGGCTGCTAATAGGCAATGGACAGTCTCATCGAGCAGCAGTTCTGAACATTTGTTCCCCTGCTGTACCAATTTGCTTGGTCTGCCTTTTGGAAGTGCCGCTGGAAGTCAGAAGGAATGGGTGAGGATATAATCCCCTGTTGCTTCCAGATTGGGAGGCCATAAGCCAATGAAATGCTCGGAGCAGACCAGAGGGATTTTTCAAGTGTGCTAAAAGCACACACTGGAGCTCTGCCCACCAAGCCTCCTCCTCCTGCTTAATTTGTTGCTGGTCTGGCTATCAGGCGGTGGGAGTCTGCATGGGTCTACTCACCTCTGTGCCAGCTATTTTGCCAGCGGAGAGGTGAGGGCCTCTGTATAGGGCGACGTGGGCCGGATCTGGCGGCAAAGGTCGCCACTGGTTCTACCCTCCACTCCGCCCCTCCCAGTGATGTCACTCAGGGGGAATGGACCAGAACGGGCGTTCCGGATCCTAACAGGCTCTGTGGCTGGTTCCGGGTTCCCGACAAATGCCAATCAAAAGTGAGTTCCTCTTCCTAAATCATTTGAATGACACCACTGGCCCCTCCCCCACCCAGGAATGCCCTCCGGCCTGCCCAGAACTGGTGCAATGTCAGAGACTGGTGCACTCACAACTGCCGTGTCAGGATGCCACCTCTGGGGGTCGGGGGCCAGTGTTGGCCTGGCGCTTGCAGGAAAGGCTTACCGCTGGTGCCGGGAGTGCCTTATGGCACTGTTATAATGCCAGCGCCAGTGGTACCTCCAGCAACTTGGGAAAATTCCTCCTCCAGTGGTCATTAATCCAATATCAGTTATGGAGTTGGATCTAAAAGGTGTCCATGGATTCACTAGCGGTCTGCCGGTTAAAGTTAGTTTCCCCTGCATTCCCAAACTGTATTCTCATGTTTAAGTAGTTCAGTCCAGCTTTAAGAGTTGTATTTCATTCCCTTGAAATCCTGGATTTATGCAGTTTCTGAAAACTCAGTATATGCAGATTTGTGCCTTGTGAGCAGCTTGATCATGGAAGAGTACAAAACTATTTGGCTGGCATTTTGTTCTTATTTTTTTTTCCCCTCCAGTAAATGCAGATAAGAATTTTGAAGTCGGATGAATCTGACAACTAGGCACGGGCCATCTGGATTAGCGATTAACTGAACGCTAGGAGGATGAACTTCCAAGCAAATATTTGATGAAGCTATAATTTGCCAAAATTTTAAACCAGCATAGCAACAAAGCTTTAAAGAAATACCAATCTTTGGAGAAGCACCTCGAAACCACTTGTTGCTAGACTGGGGCTATGCTGAGGCTCAGAAATTAATTTATCTACCTGCTTGACAAATATTTTTGGGATTTACTTTTGAAACCCTCTTCTCTCCTCCCATTCCAGCTTTTGGTACTTCATGGTTCATTATCTTTATTTTATACTAGCCTTTTGTTACCCGGCGTTGCCCGGGGGACAAAGTATCCCCAGCTTCTATTAGGAGAAGGAATGAATACAGGGACAGAATCAAGCAAAGGAGCGTAATGAAATTGTCACACTCACTGAACACTGTCTGCAGGTCCTGTGGTAGGATAGCACTGACGTGTGAGAAACAGGAAGAGGTGGCCAGTTAGCCCTCTGGAAATAGGCCCCTCTCAGATCCGACTGGGTGTTGGAACTCTCTGGATCATGCTCTTTCCAGCCTGGGCAACTCAGGCAGTGCAAAGCAGTTTCACTTTCATTTCTGAGGTATCTTCCTGTGTATCAGCTCAGTGAGTGCAATCCCAGCTCATGACCTGCAGAATCCTTTGTGACCACAGGGTGGCAGCACACTTTCACTCCAATACAATCCCCTCACTGTCCCTCCCCCCGGGGGCTTTAGGGGGGTCTGACCCCTGCAGTGTTTCTTTCCAGGCAGCAAGGTGTATTCCTGCCAAGTTTCGTGCGGATCGGTCCAGGCGTTCCCGAGCCTATGCACAACATACATACATACACACCTGCATACACACCTGCATACATACATACATACATACATACATACATACATACATACCCACATCTGTTTATATATATATAGATTCTAATTGCACCAGTGAATGAATTCTCCAGTGCTTGTTATCTAAGCTAGCATTGTAGCAGTGAGTGTTCATGAACATTCCAACTGCTCAGAACAATGTTACCAAAATGCTCTCAGCTCATGTTCTTTTTTCCATAGGAGTTTTCTGAGTTTTTATAATGCTACACTCTCTGAAGTTGCTTGCTTATGCCCTTGGGTGTGTTTTAACTGCTGCAGTTTTTTTTCTTTCTTTTTTCTTTTTACTGTGTTTCTGTATTGGCTTCTTTTTTATCATGCCATAAACCACATTCAGTTTCTATAGAGAAAAAAAGTGGGATTGTGTTTTTTTGTAAATAATAATGTTCTCTGTCGGAAGGGAGAGTTGTCAATTTGGCTGGGGTTAAAACCTCACACAGACCCCATGGCCAAAAGCAGGTTTTTTTTAGTGCATCTAAGAACATAAGAACATAAAAAGAGCCCTGCTGGATCAGGCCAAAGGCCCATCTAGTCCAGCTTCCTGTATCTCACAGCGGCCCACCAGGTGCCCCAGGGAGGCATGAGACAACAAGATCCTCCCTTGCACCCAGTACTCTGAAGTAGCCCACCACCAATGTAAGGAGGTTGCACACTCCATCCTTGCCTATAGCCCATGATGGACCTTTCCTCCAGAAATCCGTCCAATCCCCTCTTAAAGGCATCCAGACCAGATGCCATCACCACCTCCTGTGGCAAAGAGTTCCACAGATGAGCTGGGTCAAAAAGTACTTCCTTTTATCTGTTTTAACTCTCCCAACCCTCATGAAGAATTCCTAGGAGGTAGAAAAGCTCAGGAGAGGAGAGCCCCACTTTGAGCAAAGGGTACAAAGAGGCATGCAACTGAGAAAGAGGAACAACTGACAGTGCGATCCAAAGCACGATCCAGACTCATGCTTGAGTCAGTGCAGCAGTCCCAGCACTGGCTCAGAGTGTTGCAAACATGCCATATGGCACATTTGTGGCCAATCATGAGCCAGCTGGGCCAGCCTGAAGGCTTGCACAATCTTGGTAGTACCACAGACTACCCCAGCGCTGGCCGGCCCAGGTAAGGTTGTGTTAGGTTGTGTAGGTGATTGGAGGGCATGTTGGAGCCAGGGAGGGGGTGTTTTGAGGTGGAGTGAGGTTGGAATGGGGGGAGGATTATGCCTGAATGGGGTGACACACACCAACCTTGCATCACACCCGGGTAGCAGCCTTCGCTGTGGTTTGCTGCAGCCTGGCCTTGTTGCATCGATCTAGCTGGCCTTTTTGGGAAGCAGTTCACGTTCTGAATCCCACACCAGCTCCCCCTTCTCTTCTTGGGTCTTCAGCTCTGTGTGTTTTTCTCACTTCTACGGGAAGCTCCTATTTCCTCCTCTTCCCCACTGCCAAACCAGAGGTTTGGTTCACAGGCTGGTACCTTCTCGCCTTCTTGAGACGTGCAATGCAAAGAATTTCGAGGTACCAGTGTTTGATTAGTAGAGGAGACTAGAGAGTGGGAGAGGGGTGATTAGCTCCCAAGGGCCTTGCCCTTGCCCTTGAACAGATCTTGATTAATAAGAGATTCTGATTTGGAAGGAGAGGAGGGAAACGGAGCTGTCCCTTCAGCACACACACACACACACACACACACAGACACTCTTCCCTGTCCTACTCAGAGTGTATCAACTGCTCCTTCTTAGAGGATTTGCTCCTGTTTAATGCTTCCTGATCAGTTTTGTTTGGCTCTTGCCTTTTTTGTCACTTTACCAAAAGCAGTAAACGAGATAGCCGGCAGACCTACAGCAGAGTGTGCTTTCCGTAAAAAAGGCAGGCCTGGTGTTATCACCCTGTATAGTTTGCCCAGCAATTTGAAATAAGCACAGCAGACTTAAGTTCACTGGTGTCACACATCTGAGTATCTTTCAGCAGCTGAATTGGAACATGCAACTTCCTTTGAGGGCACAAAGCCTACGAGGACCGGAAAGTTGGAGCAGATTGCATTTCCCAATGTGTTTTTCCACTACCCTTCTGCTGTTAACACCCCCTGGAGAACTGACATCACTTTACACCCTGTCAAGCAATTGCAAGGGAGATCACAGCCGGGATTATAATGTAGACAACTCATCTTTTATCTCTGTTACGAATAACTATAGACTATTCTCATGCTCCTGAAATTAACAAGTTTTTAAAATGTATGTCAGTTAGCAACTTTTGTAGTTGTGTAACTGGCTTTATCCCCACTCTATATATCAAGTGAATGTCATCTAATCTTTGTTAACCCAGTTATAGTGTTTGCTGATTCTTGCCCAGGGCTTTTGCTGTATATTTGGACAAAGTGAGGGCAGTGAACCTTGGGTAGCAGATTTGGGTGGCGATTAAAGGGAAGAAAGTTATCGAATCATTTCATTTTTGATTACATTTTTCTGGTTTGTGAGGGATATGCTGTTTGGCTTTTTCTGTTTCCAATGCCAACATCTCTTGAACTAGCTGTGGTCATTTGGTGTTGGTGTGTCAAAGTAACAAAACGTGCAGTTTCATGGAACTGGAAAAATGAATGTGTGACGAACACTGTAAACATCACAGTGCTAAACCACCCCAAGAACCAACTGGCAAAAAAAATTACCGTAAGTTTTCGGTCTGAACCTTGGCAATGGAGACTTCTGACTTAAGTTTCAGAATCTTAGTTCTGCATACTTCATTCCAAACAATTCCTCCTCCCTCCCCACCCCGCCATGTGTACAGGAGTATGTGACAACCCTGCCCATGTCCCAATGTGGCCCGAGTCCAAATGTACACCATGTGGCTCCTACACATGAGTAAATGTGAGCCTGTAACTCCACAACAATGCATCTAGAATTGTGTATAGTTTGCCCTAAGGGTGGTTTTGGGTATTCATATGAGGTTTGCTTTTTTCTTTCTTTTTTGCTTTTGACACTGCCATTAAGAGCTCATGAAGCTCTATGGCATCCCTGAATTTTGTTCTGGGAAACTCTCATTCTCCTTGCCAGGTGCAAGGGAGTGGCAACAGGATGCAAGCAGCTTGTTGCCTTGTGTGCTCCCTGAGGCATCTGGTGGGCCACTGTGAGATACAGGAAGCTGGACTAGATGGGCCTTTGGCCTGATCTAGCAGGGCTCTTCTTATGTTCTTAGCCACAATGCTTCCTTATTCCTCACTGTGGCAAACCTGGTGTGATTGCAGCGTGATTACATAGCAAAAACTGGCAAAAGGCACCTACAATGTTTTCTAAACAGGGGATGGTGTTTGTGGAAGAGAATTTACACGTTTTCGAGCCTTGCAGAGGAGTTGAATGACATCCGCTTGCCAAGTTCCATCTCTTATAAAAGACAGTTCTAAACAACAAATCGCTACAGTAGTTCAATCCTATTTTTCCCAGCATGGGGTGGTATGTTGTGTTAAAAACGACTGTCTGTTTTGAGAGAGAGAGAGAGAGAGTGAGCGAGAGTACGAGCTGTCTTTGGCTCCTGCTTCTTGGTGTGTTCATGATGGCGCCAACGAATGTGTATTTAAACAAATATATTGACTTCTTTCTGCTAATACCAAGATTTATCGTCCCTTGCAGAAAATAATAATAGCATTGACTCCAGTGGGGTCAATGTTTACTACTTGGTTCGATAAAATCGTTCTTACGCACCTCGGCAGCCGCCAATCGGTGCCTAATAAATGATAATAGTAATAACAGATGCTTGCAGTCCTAGACATCCCAATCACATAGCACGCATGCACAATGTGTTCTGCTTGCTTTATGACACCAGGAGCCAAACTACCCATTCTGTTAGCTCTGTGGTTGATGCTGATGTGGTTGAACTGATCAATCTGGGAAAGGGCTGTAGCTCAGTGGTAGAGTATTTGCATTGCTTGCAGGAAAAATCTGGGGTTCAGCCCTTGGAAACACCCTCCAGCAGGACTGGGAAACACCCAGTGTGAAGTCCTGGATAGCTGCTGCCAGTCAATGTAGACAGTACTGAAGTGGATAAAGGGCCAATAGGCAGCATGGGCCCCTTAGAGCAGTGGCTCCCAAGTGTGAGCTGTGGCTCCCGAGGAGGGGCCATGGAAAACAGCCAGAGGAGCTGCTGTATCCTTGTGAAAACCCTACCATCCTAATGGGCAGCCATGGGCCTTTGGCCCAGTAAGCCAAGGGAGCAATTGGTGGAAAAGCTTGGGAACCACTGCCTCGGAGAGAATATTGCTTGTTAATCCTAGAAAACCCCCGGAATTTGTGATATAGGATGCAGGATGGTGAGCCCAGTTCTATGCCTGCCTACTCAGACACAAGTCCCATTAGAGTCAACGGAGCTTGCTCCTAGTAAGTGTGGATAGGATTGTAGCCTCAGTTTCTGTGGTTGGATTCTTCTCTTTTCCTGGAAAGAAAATGGAGAGGCGGCATCTAGTCTTTAGGATTGTGAGCACCAAAGAATAGATGCTTTTGAATTATGGTGTTGGAGAAGACCCTTGAGAGTCCCCTGGACTGCAAGGAGATCCAATCGGTCCATCCTACAGGAAGTCAAGCCTGATTGCTCCCTGGAAGGACAAATCCTGAAGTTGAAGCTGAAATACTTTGGCCACCTCCTGAGAAGAGAGGACTCTTGAGAAAAGACCCTCATGCTGGGAAAGATGGAAGGCCAAAGGAGAAGGGGGCGGCAGAGGATGAGATGGTTAGATAGTGTCCCCGAAGCGATGAACATGAAATTGGGTGAACTCTGGAAGCTAGTGGAGGACAGGGAGGCCTGGCGTGCTGTGGTCCAGGGGGTCACGAAGAGTCAGACACGACTTAGTGACTAAACAACAACAGGGTTGGCAGCTTTCCAGGAATCAGCCTCAATCTGGAGACTACTGGAATTTTAAGAAGACCCCCCAGGAAATTCCAGCATCGTGTTAGACAAAAACAGAAATCTCCAGGAACTGCTTCAGTTCAGTTGACAACCCTAGTTCAGGGTGGTTTAAATACGCCTCCTTCCCACTCCTGTTTTATCCCTAAGATGTAGGGTTGGCCAAGAGATGACTGGCCCAAGGTCACCCAGTGAATTTCATGGCTGAGTGGAGATTTGGAACTGAGGTTCTGCCGTCCTAGTTGGACACTGGAGTAGCTTTCATGCCTTCGAAAACTCTCTTTAAAATGTCTGTGCAGCATCAATAATGTTTGCTCACAGAGCGCAGGAGGTTCAGAAGCGTTTTTGCTGTTTCCCGGGAAAGCATTCGATAAGTATAGACCAGGCTTCAGCCTAGTCTGTACTTTTCAGTGACTCGCTGGTCAGCAGTCGCTACTTCAGAAGAGACTGTGCAATCACTGAAAGCCTAATGTGCCGCTGAAGCAAGTGCCTCCTCCTGTTTGGCCTTCGCGGCTCTTTAATATCTTGGACTCCCTTGCTTTTGGCTTGGCATTTTTCAGGCGCTAGCTGAGTGCTTTGATTCCTGGCGAGCCAAGTATTCCAAGCAGAGCTGAGCTGACCCCTCCACCCCCTTGGAGCTTGGCTGCTCTTGCTTTAGAGGCAACCTTTACTCAAACTACATTTTCCTATTTTGAGGGCTGGGGGGCGGGAATGACAACTTGACATATTTAGGTCAGATTGGCGGGCTCTGCCGTGCTCCATGCTGGCTTGCCTTGGAAGTGTTGGGAGGAAGAAAGTGGATCGACCCAATTCTCAAGATCCCAAGACCATAATGTGAGAAACGGACTGTTGTCTTCCTCTGTAAGTTGGAGGTGGGGTAGGAAAGAGGGGGGGGACCTGCCGACAGGGGAGGCGGAGCCTCACCAGACTCAACAAGTGAAAAAAAAAAAAAAGCACAAGGACACAATAAGTAAAATGAAAAAGTACGGGTAGTGGCTGATTATCCGCCATTTTGTCACCTGCGGATTTGCCTCAACATGGTTCCCTCAATGATTCAGACACTGCCTGAACCATCCAGATCCACCCAGAACTGAGGTCCGGTTGGGTTCGTCGCATTTGCTGAGGCCCAGAGAGGCCTCCTTTCTGACACAAAGGCTGAAATTTAAATGTGCTCCCTTGGACCAATAAAATAAAATAGCATTTATAGTGTCAACAGCGTATCGCGTAGATTGGCAACCTTTTTTCATCTCATGGAACCCTGGGAAGGTGCTTAAATCATCAAGGCACATCCAGAGGCAGATCTAAGGGAGGGCAGAGCTCTAAGTTTTGCAAGAAGCCTTACCTTGCAATGGAAATCACTCCTCTCCTGCACCGCTTTAGCCAATCCTCACAGGGAAAAGCAACATCTTGGCGTTGCTTACTGGCTACAGCAGCGAGGGAGAGGAGGGATTTACATGACAGGGTGAGGCTTCTTGCAACACTTAGAGCTTTGCCCTCCCTGTAGATCCGCCTCTGGGCACATCATCTTGAATGGTCAAGGCACACCATCTTCTTTTTTCACAATCAAAAAGGCACGCTACGCTCCTGGCCAGGGGTTCACGTCCCCAACAGCCCTACTAATTTGTGAGCCTCCCCCAAGCTCTCATGGCCCACCTGTAGACCATTGTCAGCACACCACTGTGCCACGGCACAATGGTTGAAAACCACCGCCATGTAGCCTCTGCCCCATCCCTGATATTGTCCATAAGCTTTTCTCTGCCACATCCTCTGTAACGTCGACAGGGTACTTTTTATGCCAGGACTGTTGCAGAGCTGATAGATCTAACAGCCGGGCAGGCATGCCCCTCACTACCAGCCTCCTCTTCTCCCCCCCCACTCCTATTTCCAAAGTCTACACCTTGCTCTTTCTTAATAATAAATCAGAGGTGATGTCTTCACTGCTCTCATCTCTTGCCAAGAAGGAGACTGTGGATTTTTGATGTGCTTACAGTTAATGTGTCCAACACTGAGAGCGCTTGTAAATTAATTGGCCTTTTGACCGCCTCTGTCTCCTCATCCCATCCCCGCTTCACCTATTGACTGTTCAGACACAAGGCAGTGCTCGGTTTTTTGGCCCCTCCCCTCCCCATTTCTTCCTCCTACATCCACAGCCTACTAAGTGTGAACATCCAGAACCGGACTGAAGCCGTCCTGTGAAAGCTAATGACTGGGCACGGAAGAACTGAAGACTCTGCACGCAGCAGCCATGCATGGAAACCAGCATGTAATAATAATAAAAATAATAATACTTGTATTTATATACCGCCTTTCTTAGGTCACCAGATTTCGCTAATGACTGTAACTCAAGGCGGTGGCAGACTTTTATTCACAAGCTCAAAGGTTTTTACAATTTACAGAAATGTTCTACCTTTCAAGAACAACACTCACACAGATGGATCTTTCTGGATTTAGCCTTCTTTCTTAGCCACCCGTCTGTCTTCTGCTGGCGGATAAGAGGCTTCCCTGCTCCCACCAGAGACGCAGCTGACCAGCACACTCCTCCTCCCACGAGGCAGCTGGAACTCAGCTTTTAATCAGCCGCAGTTTGCAAGGTCTGCCGCTCACAGAGACTTCCGGTAGTCTCGAGCTCACGACCTTCAGATCTTCAGCTGTTATCTTCGGGCAAACGGAGGCATTAACCCTCTTGGCTAAACCTTCTGCCCCAATGTACCAATATGAATGGTGGTGGGAAGATAGATACACACACACACACACACACACACACACACACACACACACAGAGTATATATATTCCTTTTGAGGCACCAAGGGCGTGTGGAGTGGATCTGTGCTGGCAGTGCTGCCTCTCCATTCCCAAGGCAACAAGAGCACCGACTTTGTTATGCTGCAAAACATCAAACTTGAATGACATCCAAAGGCATTGTTGGCATATCAACAGCCCTGGTGCCATCTGATTTATTTAAAAAAAGGCTTGAATCTTCCCCTTGGCATTAAGGAGCTGTGCAAGGAGACTAGCAACATAATTTGGGGAGTGGGAAGTTGAGCAAGTGCTATTTTTTTTCCTGGAATCCTTGGTCATTTTGGAGCCCAGTGGGACCCAATTTGTTTCTTCTGGTCAGCAGATCCATTGGGCTGTGTCTGTACTTGGGTTTCAGTGTGAAGTTTGAGTTCCAACTAATGGCAGAAAAAGTGGGTGGGTAGCAGGCTGCAGAGGGGTGTCGAGGGCAGTGGGCTGGGCGTGGTGAAGCACATCCTCTGTGGTGCTCTGGGTTTTTCCTGGGCTTCCTCTAGGGCAGGGGTCAGGGAACTTTTTTACCTTTTACCCCAAAATATATTTAGATACGCCAACGTTACCCCCCACCCCTGCCAGAACAAAAGAAAAAAAATTACATATTGGAACCCACTGCTTTTTTTTAATTAATTAATGAGCTTAATTAATGCTATGTAAATATGAAGTTGTAAAGGGCGGAGCAAAACAAACAAAACAAAATGGAGCCAGCCAGCCAGCAACGGAACTGGAACGGGGGTAATGGATGGTCGCGCTGCCAAGACACAGCCGGGCATGCATATAGATTCATATGCATGCCCAGCTGAGTCTCGGCAGTGCGACCATCCATTACCCCCAGGAATTTCATTTTTACCCCATTTGGGGTAATTTACCCCTGTTCCCTGACCACTGCTCTAGGGGGCATGGCACTTGTTGCTTGAAGCAGTGAACACTGCGATGTTGGGGCCCATTGGCCCTCCTGTGTTTTCATCTGGCTCTGAAATGGAGCCTTTCTGGAAGTGGGGAGAGTCTATCAGGCAGGCATGGGGGAATACAATGGCACATGGGATTGGCATTGCTGGGTCACCACGTCACCCGTCTCATGAGGCTCTGGGATGATGACGGTTCCATGCTGGGTTGGGGAATGAAGTTGCCTCGACCAAATTTTCATTATGTTCTCAATGTTCTTTGGGTTAAGGCAACAAGCTAAAGGTAAAGGTTTCCCCACGACCGAATGGTCTAGTCCTGACCGACTGTAGGGGGCAGTGCTCCTCTCCGTTTCTAAGCCTGTAGAGCCGGCGTTCGTCCGAGGACAAGCTTCCGTGGTCAAGTGGCCGGCATGACTCTACACCATAGTGCACAGAACGCCGTTCCCTTCCCATCAAAGTGGTCCCTATTTATCTACTTGCATTTAGGTGCTTTTGAACTACTAGGTTGGCAGGAGCTGGGGCAAGCCACAGGAGCTCACTCCGTCGCGCAGTCTTGAACTCCCAACCTTCTGGTCGGAAAGCCCAGCAGCAGCAGTTTAACCCACAGAGCCACCACCTCCCCCTGAGGCTACATATTTGCTCCCAAATCCAGCTTTTTACTCTTTTCTATGGTGGACAGGTAGCAAAAGTTGGCCAGATATCGAGGGCTGCTGCTGGGCATGACCCTTTAGCACTGGGTGTGCCTTGGTACCAGTTCTCCCCACCACCACCACCATAGTAGCCATATTAACCACAACCAAGATTAGCGCTATTGGTGGGGGGAAGCTCCTCTTTGTCCTTCCAGACACTTTTGGATGCATTCGGCCTAGAAACCCTCATTGAGATGGTTCTGCAGGTATGTACACACACAACCATCTCCCTTGTAAGCTGGGACTGATATTTTTTTCCCCCAACCTGGTTCCTGGCAGGGAGGGGTGAAGTATTTCGGTTCTTTGGTTCAAGCACATGTGCCCTAAGTTGAAAAGGATGTTGCTAGTGTTCACTTTAAAAAAAAAAGTGCTCTGGCAAACAGCCTGAAACTCTGGTATTTATACAGAAGGGGGGGGAAAAATCTCTGGCAGTTGGCCCAGGGGCCAAAAAACCTGACCTGGCAACATTCTTTTCCCTAGTCATTTTGGTAGGCTTATTCTGGGTAAATTGCAAATTGCTTTCACTGTGCTTTGTGCAGTCACTAGGGGTGCTATTCCAGAATGCTCATGGGAGGCACAAACGTTGCATGGTGGCACTCCAGTTTCTTTTTAGAAATGTTTCAAGTGATGCCTCTTTTGCACGCACATGCAAGTTGGCCCAAGGACAGGGGATTGGATTGTCCTGATAATGTCATAAACCTGGGGCAGTGCAGCTTTTCACCGTTGTTAAGCAAATCATGGGGTAACCTCCGTGTTGCTTGGTGACAGACATCGCGTCTAATGAGGTCTACTAAGGCATGGTGCTGACTGATTTGTTAGCACTTGCTGAATTCAGTGAGCCAAAGCAACTTGTCACCGAGCACCGCATTAGATATTGTATTATTTATTGTTTACTTTAGCCCGGCTTTTCTTGCATGTCAACATTTTCCTATTGTGCAATTTCAAGGCTTCAAACGCTGACATCGCATTAGCAGCTGGCTCCAAAGCCCCCAAATAATGCATAAACTATGATTATTCCTTCTGATCCACTTGTGTTTATGTAAATGGAAAGGAAAAGCTGTTTTCAGATTGCTTTCAGCAGCTTAAGGGCTTCGTACGAAGCCTATTATTGAGAAATCAAACTGCAAAGCAACTTCCGAGATGATGAATTAGCAACTCGATGACACTGTGTGTGTACATGCAAGTCCAGCTGTACTGGTTTTGGCTATGCAGGAATCCGGGGGACTCCCCTGGGACGTTGCAATCAAAAACGTGCCAACAGGTTGTCTGCCTTGACAGTAACTGCATAATCAAGGGAGATTTGCCGCTAATCCTGATATATATGAACCTGGAACGTCAGATCTATGAATCAAGGCAAGCTAGATGTGGTCAAACGTGAGATGTCAAGGCTGAACATCGACATCCTGGGAGTTAGTGAACTAAAGTGGACAGGAATGGGAGAATTTAATTCAGATGACCATTATATTTGCTACTGTGGGCAGGAATCCCTTAGAAGAAATGGAGTAGCCTTCATAGTGAACAAGAGAGTGAGAACAGCAGTACTGGGGTATAATCTCAAAAGTGATAGAATGATTTCAATTCGGATCCAAGGCAAACCTTTCAACATCACAGTAATCCAAGTCTACGCCCCAACCACTGGTGCTGATGAGGAAGAAGTTGACCGCTTCTACGAAGACCTAGAACAGCTTCTAGAATTAACACCCAAAAAAGATGTCCTTCTCATCATAGGGGATTGGAATGCTAAAGTAGGCAGTCAAGAGGTAAGAGGAATAACAGGCAAGTTTGGTCTTGGAGTACAAAATGAAGCAGGGCAAAGACTGATAGAGTTCTGTCAGGAGAACACATTAGTCATAGCAAACACCCTTTTCCAGCAACACAAACGGCGACTGTACACATGGACTTCACCAGATGGTCTACATCGAAATCAGATTGATTACATTCTTTGCAGCCAAAGATGGAAAAGTTCCATACAGGCAGTCAAAACAAGACCTGGAGCTGACTGTGGCTCAGATCATCAGCTTCTTCTTGCCAAATTCAGGCTTAAACTGAAAAAAGTAGGGAAAACCGCTAGGCCCTCCACGTATGACCTAAATCAGATCCCCTACGAATATACAGTGGAGGTGACAAATAGATTTAGGGGCTTAGATTTGGTAGACAGAGTGCCTGAAGAACTTTGGACGGAGGTCTGTAACATTGTACAGGAGGCAGCAACTAAAACCATCCCAAAGAGGAAGAAATGCAAGAAGGCAAAGTGGCTGTCTGACGAGGCTTTACAAATAGCTGAGGAAAGGAGAGAAGCCAAAAGCAAGGGAGAAAGGGAAAGATATACCCAACTGAATGCAGATTTCCAGAGAACAGCAAGGAGAGATAGGAAGGCCTTTCTAAATGAGCAATGCAAAGAAATAGAGGAAAACAACAGAATGGGGAGGACTAGAGATCTTTTCAAGAAAATTGGAGATGTCAAAGGACAATTTCATGCTAAGGTAGGCACAATAAAGGACAAAAATGGCAAGGACCTAACAGAAGCAGATGAGATTCAGAAGAGGTGGCAAGAATACACAGAGGAACTCTATAAGGCCGATCTAAATGTTCCTGATAACCACAGTGGTACAGTCACTGAGCTCGAACCTGACATCCTGGAGAGTGAAGTCAAGTGGGCTTTAGAAAGCCTCACTAACAACAAAGCTAGTGGAGGTGACAGCATTCCAGCGGAATTACTCAAAATCTTAAAAGATGATGCTGTCCAAGTGCTGCTCTCCATATGCCAGCAAATTTGGAAAACCCAACAGTGGCCACAAGACTGGAAAAGATCAGTTTACATTCCAATCCCAAAGAAGGGCAATGCCAAAGATTGCTCGAATTACCGCACCATTGCACTCATTTCACATGCTAGCAAGGTCATGCTCAAAATCCTACAAGCTCGGCTTCAGCAGTATGTGAATCGAGAACTACCAGATGTACAAGCTGGTTTCCGAAGAGGCAGAGGAACTAGAGATCAAATTGCCAACCTTCGCTGGATCATGGAGAAAGCAAGAGAGTTCCAGAAAAACATCTACCTCTGCTTCATTGATTATGCTAAAGCCTTTGATTGTGTGGATCACAACAAACTGTGGCAAGTTCTTGAAGAGATGGGAGTTCCAGACCACCTGATCTGCCTTCTGAGAAACCTTTATGCGGGTCAGGAAGCAACAGTTAGAACTGGACATGGAACAACCGACTGGTTTAAAATTGGGAAAGGAGTACGACAAGGCTGTATATTGTCACCCTGCTTATTTAACTTATACGCAGAGTACATCATGAGGAAGGCAGGGCTGGATGACTCACAAGCTGGAATCAAGATTGCTGGGAGAAACATCAACAACCTCAGATATGCAGACGATACCACTCTACTGGCAGAAAGTGAGGAAGACCTAAAGAACCTTTTGATGAGGGTGAAAGAGGAAAGTGCCAAAATTGGCTTGAAGCTCAACATTAAAAAGACTAAGATCATGGCAACCACTCCCATCACTTCCTGGCAAATAGAAGGGGAAGAAATGGAAGCAGTGACAGACTTTATTTTCCTGGGCTCCAAGATCACCGCAGATGGTGACTGCAGCCATGAAATTAAAAGACGTTTACTTCTTGGGAAGAAAGCTATGGTGAACCTAGATAGCTTAATCAAAAGCCGAGACATCACCCTGCCAACAAAGGTTCGCATAGTCAAAGCGATGGTTTTCCCAGTAGCCATGTATGGCTGTGAGAGCTGGACCATAAGAAAGGCAGAGCGTCGAAGAATCGATGCTTTTGAATTATGGTGTTGGAGAAGACTCTTGAGAGTCCCCTGGACTGCAAAGAGATCCAATCGGTCAATTCTCCAGGAAGTCAAGCCTGATTGCTCCCTGGAAGGACAAATGCTGAAGCTGAAGCTCCAATACTTTGGCCACCTGATGAGAAGAGAGGACTCTTTAGAAAAGACCCTCATGCTGGGAAAGATTGAAGGCAAAAGGAGAAGGGGGCGACAGAGGATGAGATGGTTAGATAGTGTCACCGAAGCAATGAATATGAAATTGGGCGAACTCAGGAAGCTAGTGGAGGACAGGGAGGCCTGGCGTGCTGTGGTCCATGGGGTCGCGAAGAGTCGGACACGACTTAGCGACTGAACAACAACAACAACTGATATAATAGAGGAAGGATTTGCAAGAGGAGCAGCAGGAAGGATTGGTGGCGGTAGACGTTGGATGAGGAAGATAGGACTCCATCTCTTCAGAATCTGCCCTGCCTGTTTCTTCTCTTGATTAATGTTGGAAAAGGAAGTGTTCTTCTGGAGTTAATTTAACCTGTTAATTTGGGTTCAGTGCGACGCTTTACCCGTGGATCAGAATTGAACGGCTCCCCCATTTTGACAATCCCATTTGTAGTCTAAAAAAAAATAGGGGGGTGGGGCTTTGGGTTGCATTTGGGGGTCGGTGAAATTCACTCACACTCCCGCAGCTGGTAGATGCCAATTCCCTCTTCCCGCCGTCCCTGGAACAATGTTTTGTCACGATGCACTGTCATTCTGAGGACATTCCAGGAGGATGGCAACTGGAGTTGGCTGGCACTGGAACGGCCTGTGTCATGCAGCAGAATGTGCTTCCTCAATGCAGGTTTTCAAGCTAGGGCTAGATGGATACCAATCAGAGGTGCATGCACCGAGCAGGAGGTCGGCCTTCTTAGATGACTTCCAAGGTCCCTCCCAACACCAACGTTGTATGACTCTGTGGTTCTACAGCGCAGTGCTGCCAGTCGGTGATTTTGTGCGCGTGCGCACACGGGAAGAAGCATCCGTCAACAAATTTCTTTAGAAACAAAGGAATCGACTCTTTCTGTTTTGCATCTCCAGGACCTCAAAATCTCCTTGGTTCAATGCTTTCCTCTGCTACGAATGCATGCAAGCCATCATTTTCTTGTTGCGGACTAGACTGTGCATGGGGCCCTTGAAGACAGAAAGTGCAGTCATTTGTCTACAGATTTATATGCTGCTTTTTCGCAAAGGGAATTCAAAGGGGCCACTCACTCACTCACTCACTCACTCACTCACTCACTCACTCACTCACTCACTCACTCAC
>JAJKFI010000102.1:1469926-1481848 GCA_029204185.1 Lerista edwardsae | reverse complement strand
CGGAATGCAATGGGCGGGCTGCCACTCACCCGTTCCTCCCGCCCAGCATTCCGGCTGCAGGACACCGCTGGTTGGCCCCCTGTTCTTAATAGAGCTGACAGTGGTACAGTAGAGCAATCCAAGTTCAGGTGATGGGAAGTCTTTGAGATGTTCAGTGGGCCAATGTTCTTTCTTTTGGTCATTTGGCTTGGCTTCCATGCTGGGCTTTGCCACAGTGGAGGGCAGTCTTCCACCCATGAACTGATCCTCTGCGAAGACTACCCTGTCTGTTTCTTGAAATGTTTTTGAATGCTGGTACATTAACCCAAAATCTGCCTCTCCATGCCCAGGGCAGGGGGTATGACACACCCATCTCCTCACTCTCATTGTCTAGATTTACTATGACTCTTGCCAAGCAGTGGAACATATATGGCTATTTATAATTGATGCATAGAGACCTGCCAATCCATTTAATGACATGGGCAGATCATGACCTTCCCATTAATCAACTGTGGAACATTTACACTCCTTTTAAAATGTTAATTCAGCTTTTTAAGCTCTGACTGTAAAAGGAGGACAATGCAGACATTCTTTGCTATAAAGCATAAGTGAAGATATGAGGCCCTGGAGTGCAGTTGCTTTCCATAAAGACATTTTCCAGCTGCAAGAGGATGGTTGGATGCCCAGAGAGGCAGTGGGTGGAGTTGACATTTTCACTGCCCTCTGCTGGCTGTTATGCAAACTGCCAAGCCTTTTCCAGCTCCATCATCTCTTGCAATATGCCACATATCTTGGGTCTGTTTTTATTTTTTTTAAAAAACATTTCAACTCAATTTTTCCTCTCCAACTTAAATGCAACACAAGAATTTTTTTAAAAAAATAAATCAACAAAACCAAATAATCCAACACAGAGCACAGGTCAATACAATAAACCAAAAAGTTAACTGAATCCAGTTTTAGGGGCAGCATTTGGGGTGCTCCAGTTTATAATATAGGATAGTAGAGCTGGAAGGTGTCTTGGAGGTCATCTATCCAACCACCTGTAGCATTTTCAGACATTGACAGAATACTGTTAATAAAGCAGATTGGACTTCTTGTGGTAGAGAGTTCCATATACAGGTGCTGCCACAGAAAATACCCTTTCAGTTCTACCACCGTAATGTTGGAAAGCAACAACAGTGACGCACTACAGATAATAATAGTGCTGGGATATGTAAGCGCTTGAAACAAACAAAAAAAAGCCTTTTTATATTAAAAAAAATGCTGTTCTTTAATAGAACAAAACATGGAAATTCAAGGACCCTCTTTCAATCTATCAATCGATAATGGTCAAGAGGTGATCTTTGAAGATCAGAAGAGAAAGAGGAATGCAGTGCAGTAGCATATCTTCAAGAAAGCTTCTATGTCTTTTAGCCTCTTCTGATTCAGCTTTAGGACTCTTGAGGCGATGAGTGTCGTTTTGAAAGCCAATAAAAGAATGATCACAGACGACTTAAAACAGAATAAAAACAATAAATAATAAAATAACTGTCAGCACTGGCAGTAAAATCGGACTCTGTATGAAAATGCTATATGGAGTGAGAAAAGGCCTTCCTAAGTGAACATTTCCTAAATGTAGTCAGGATGGGTACTTGAATCAATAGCAATAAGAAAGCCCATGCCAAGGTCCCACTACTGAGAAGGCATCGCTCTGTATTGTTCTACATCATACCTTGAAAGCTGGCAGCACTTGTCACTTTCTCTTCTGCAATGCCCCCTTTTCCTTTTTCAATCCGGAGGTCCAGCAGAAGTGAGTGGACACCCTTCTCCAACCTTCTGCCAGAGGCACCCATCTCAGTTAGCAGTCCTTCAGGGACTCAGTGTTCTGGTTCTTTGTGGCTTTGAAGGCCAAGTCAGTCTTATTCTCCAAAGCACACTGACAGTCTTTAAACATGGGCAAGGCCTGTTGTTGCTTCACCGGGGCTTAGATGAGGATTGCAGTGCAGATGTTCCTCCTTGCCAGCTGTGCTCACAAAAGCTTAGCCTGTTGGTCCTCTCTTCGCAGATTGGGCAGGAGGGGTTGCAAACATCTGCGCGGCTTCTGCATTTGTTCAGGCTCCTTTCTGCTTCTTCGGAATCCCAGTTCCCTCTCTCAGGTTGGGTAAATAAATTATCCACAGCATGTTTGCTTTAATGAACTGTGGTTTTTAATAAATGACTCATCTCTCACTGAAGTGCTGTTAAATTGTCAAGGTTTTAAAATCAGCCTAATAGATTTGTGGGCAGATGATTTTATGCATTCCAAAAATCCAACTGGAGAGACTCCTTTCTTCATTCTTGTGGAATTATACAGTGGTTGTTTTGTTTGGGCTGAAGGGGAAATGTTTTGGGATTAATGTGTAATGCCTCGGCACCCAACTTAATGAGGATTTAGAGGCCTATCCCAAACTGATGATCTCCAATTAATTACTGTAGTGGCCTGCTGGTCTTTTTGCTGCTGGAGTAGATTTTTCAAGTTGGGTAATAATAGGTTCTGGAATATTTGCTTCCTTCAGCCAGCAGAAGAAGAGCTATGCTAAACTCTTTACGTTGACCTTCTAAATGAAATGTCTTACAGTAGAGCTAATATAGGACAAGCGTACTGCACAGCCTTGTGCCTTTTGCTTTTTTCAAACTGCAGGACCACAACGCATATAGGTCTAGCAAACTTTGGCTGGCACAAGGGCCACCATAAAGCGTGTTTGGACCACTCTTGGAGTCAGGGAGGATGGCGCATGTCTGTGTGCTGTCAGCTCCTGATTGATATACATTGTTGCAGTAGTTCCCAAAGTTTTTAGCATCTGGACTTGCCTCAAAAAAAATGTTTCACATTACCAGCTGCTCAAGTCTATAGTGGTGACTGAGCAGCAGGGTTTAAGCCATGTAAGCCTCCTTGGGCATTTGCTTTGGCATGGAAAAAGTGGAGTATACATCCTTCAAGTAAATACATAATATGGTAGAGATGGCTTGCTACATAGTGTTTTGGTGTAAAGGATTGGGCAAGATTTAATCAGACATCTCTTCACTGCCATCCCTGTACCCTTTTCCAAGTAGATTCTGCTAATTTGCAAGGTCTAGCCCAGCATGAGTTATATCCAGCGTCGTCATCCGCAAATGAACTACTGGGACGCTGGAAGGGATGTGGGTGGGACTTTTGCGTGATTGGCAGCCCGCCCATTTCGTTCCGCGGCTGCTCTGGCCTCGAGGGGGGGGGGCTGCCCCAATTGGCGCAGCCCCCCGCTGCTTGCCCAGGCACCAGGCACGCCCCCACCTGTCTCCCCTGGCGAGCAGGCACCCCTCGAGGCCAGGGCAGCCGCGGAACGAAACGGGCGGGCAGCCAATCACGGCGAAGCCCCGCGTAAGTCCCTCCCAGCGTTCCAGGAGTTCATTTGCGGATGACGATGCTGGTTATATCTGGACTAAAACTGTTTCCTGGCCCATTGGAGCTCATTGCATCTACATCCTCCCTTGGTAAAGAGATGCTTTGCTAACTCCAATGAGCTAAAGCTTTCACTGTGACTTTGTGAAGGTCAACATTTGTGTCTGAAGAGAGCCTGATAGGAGCAATGCGTGATATCCAGTGTCAGCCATAAAGGAAATACTGTATATAAAAGATAAGGGGTTTTTTTCTCCCCCCCTCTCCCTTTTCTTGTGGTGAAGGAACAAGGCCCGGTGTTCGTTTAGCATTCATAAAGTCTGTCTTTGGAAATGCCTTTAAGTACCGCAGAGGGAGGCTTGAAGGCGTGTGTCTGAGAGCAGAATACACATCTCTTTGGGTTCTTCTTTCATCTGCTTGGGGGGAAAAAGGAGATTGTGTTATCTTCTCTCTTCTCTTCCTCCACCCCATGAAAATACTAATCTCCTCCAACAGCACCAGACGCTCAGGGTGCATGCGTCTGGCAATTAGTTCACAGAACAGAATAAATGAGGAACGGGAGGACTCGGTTCTGTACCAGAAGGAGAGCAGAAAAAGCAGCCTACTAATTAGAAGATGCTCAACATGAGGGAAACGGTAGCTAGGTTGGAAGCCCTGCTTGGGATCCAAGTGTTGTCCTAAGTAGTTTTTGCATTGGCTCTTGATACAGAGAGGCACTAGTGAGCGAGGCAAATGTCAAGGGTCTCGGAGTACCATTGGGGTGCTGTTAAATGCAACTGTGTTTTTTCTTTCTTTTTCCAAAAACGTGGATAGCAGCTGTGGGGGAGTTTCTGAATTAGGACTGTGGAACAGGAGAAGGGGATTTAACAGTTTCCGCTGTGACAACAAGAAGTAAAGCACATGCAAAAAAAAAGTGGTCAGGATATGCATGTTTGTGGTTGTGCGCACCTGTGGTACATGCATGCTTAGTTCAGAACCCTACAGTCAGATCTGAGAGAGAGAGAAGTGTGTGTGCATGTGGCATGGGACGATTCTGCCTTGTTCACCTCTAGGTGCCTTCAGATTTCTTGGGAGGGGGTTGAATCACCTTGTTCTCCACACAGCAGCTTCAAACAGCCTCTGCTCCTTAGGCACAGCCTGAAGCTCTCTGCTTGTCTGTCCTTCCTCTCTCCTCTCTGGCATCTTACTGACCAGTCCCTTGTCCCTCCCTGTTCCTAACTGTGCCCTATTTCACTACACTTCCTGTTTGTAGTTTCCTCTGTGACTGGGGGGTGGGAGATGAAGCACAGGAACAGAAAATTTTGGTCTTGGAAAAAAAAGGAAGCCAGGATCAATTCTTATCAGGACACCACGATTGTCCACTGGTTTCTTTTAAGGCTTCCCTAATGCCTCTTTGGTCATGGTGAGGAGGGGCTGTTCCTGCCTTGGTGTTGTCTTCACTAAAGGAAATGTGCACCATGCCAGGTTGCCAGACTGCCACCCATTTTGGACCCAGACAGTGCAGAAATGTCCATCAGGTGGAACCAAGTTGTGCCTCTTGACAGTTGGGTTTGTTGGACAAGGAAGCCTATTTGTGGAACCTTGCAAGTCGTCTTTGTAAGAGCGTCTTGACTTCTGCTGTGCTAACAAGCTAAGACGATCAATGGAAAATTCATTTTTGAAGAACGAGATGATTCCTCTCTTAGTTCCGTTTTTGGAAAAGACAGATGCTTTAGCAGAGAGGGGGGAAAAAAAATCATTGTATCCTCATTAACCAGATCCATTTTCCGGCCAGGACAAACAGTTCCCTTCATTTCATTTGTCAGTCGGGAGCAAGATCGGCTGGCTGTTATCCTCTCCTTTTTTTCTTTCCCTGAAGTACTTCCTTTGGTGTGCCAGTACTGGTTTATATCCAGCCTGCCCTTCTCACCTTGGATAAGGCTCTTAGTAGAAAGAGAAAACATTGGTTTGTGGGTTTTCATAAAAACAGCACCTGTTTCTGTGGGATTTTTATTTCAGCGAGCCAAAGAAAATGGCAAGGTTTCAAAAAAGTGAAACGGAATGATTTTGTAGAACTCGCTGTTCTGGAAACCAGAAGACTAGACTAGCGCATGCAAAAGGATACAGCAGAGTAAAGAATGGCATTAGTCCTTTAATGGACTTTTTGTCTACTTTTTGACAGCATTGGTCACATGGGCTTAAGGCCGGCCCTGTGTGGATAAGATGAAGTAGTTGAATCGGGAAATGTTTTCACAAGCAGTGCTTAAAGGGCTGCATGGGATGGATAAATGGGATGGTTAAAGCAGATAGAGGTTCTTTCCCCTCTCTCACAGTATCAGAACCAAGGGACATCCACTAAAATTGAGTGTTGGGAGAGTGAGAACAGATAAAAGAAAATACTTTTTTTACCCAGCGGGTAATTAATCTGTGGAACTCAGTGGCACAGGAGGTGGTGATGGCGTCTGGCTTAGATGCCTTTAAAAGGGGACTGGACAGATTTTTGGAGGAAAAGTCCATTGCAGCCTATAAGCCATGATGGTTAGTGCAGCCTCCTTATTTTAGAGGTAGGCTACCTTATTTTAGAGGTAGGCAGGGGAGTAGAATGAGATGCAGGTATCTAGTTGTCTTGGGTGCTCCCTGAGGCATTTGGTGGGCCACTGTGAGATACAGGAAGCTGGACTAGATGGGGCCTTTGGCCTGACCCAGTGGGGCTCTTATGTTCTTCAAAACTCAGAAAAGGGGAACTTTGTTGTAGCAGCACAAAGGTTCATCATGGAACACGGTGAATTGCTTTGATAGTACCTTTTGGTGATAAGAAGCGTGTGGTCTTCTTACGCACCTGCTTTAGGTTCTGTATCACTCCTCCCATCAGAAATCCAAAACATCCCCCAGCGACATAATTTGCTGCACTTCCTTTTGGCAGAGCTCAAGGTAAGCTGCTTTTCCCCCCGCCCCTACTCCCTGAGTAAATCTCTTCTTTGCCAATGTGGAGGGGGCTTTGGTTCAAGTCCCAGCAGCGACCACCCAAAGCGAAAAGATGACTTGTAATTACAGCAGTCATTAAAAGTGATTAATGATAGCAAAAGAACTTCCAGCAATTTTTAAAGCAATTAAATACTAATTAATTCCTTCACACTGCTGAGCTGCATATTTGCTTTACTGGTGGCATTTATGACTGCTACCTAATACATAGTTTGAAAACATTGAAATGCAGACAGTGATTTTCGCCTAGATTCAGCAACCCTTAGTAAACACAAGCAAATAGAGGCATCATTTGTTTGTCTTATAATACTAATTGGCAGTTTATTAATACTGTATTTATTTTGATGAACTTACCCCCCCCATAAGCCCTGTGAATGTGGCATGATGGAAGTGATATGCAGAACCGTGAGATGAGGAATTTTGCCGTTTTATGTTGTGACTTGAAGTAGGCAGCGATGGCCTCGGGATTTGACTTCAGATCATCTCTGCTTCTTTCCTAGAGGCATTTTTCTTCATAAACCTAAAATCATCAGCCAGGAATTTTAGTATTTTAGCCATAGGCTCGCTGTGCAACCATCGTGGTAGGCTGAGATAAGCAGGGAGAGGGTGGGGGTGGGGTTATTAATAGATTCTGGGCATTTTAATTGGGCTGGGACTACTTGTGGGTTTTATTCTACCTTATATTGGACTGTAGTTGTGCTGAAATGAATGTGCTGCCGGAAATTGTCTGCGAAGCTTGAGGTTGAGTGTTTTCCAGACACTCTGAAAGCTGCTGTGATGTAGCACAGTGAACCCTAGCTGTAATGACTAGTGGGGGAAGGCGTGCCTGCTAATCCCGAACGTCTGTTCAATCCAAATGCATTGAAATCAATAGATTTGCATGTGCAAAGCATTAGAAGACTGTGAGTCCAATCCTGAACTCGCCCGCTCCCGCAGGAGTAGCAATGCCAAAATGGCAACCGTGGCATCCCATGGGAGCTGGGCAGCTGCCAGAGGCTTCTCGGGAGAAGGGGACATTTGACCCTTTTCCCCCCAGGGAAATCCCTGTCACCCACAATGGGACTCCTCAACTCACTGCTTGTTATTTTGCTGGGGGTGAATCGAGCAGCCCCGTGTTGGTGAGGATACAATCTGGTGGTGGAAGCTGCCATTGGCTCTCTCATTGCTGGCTCCTCCCCCACCTCCCCCCCACCTCCAACAGGCTTTCTGCCAGCTAGTTCTGCTGGAGCGCTGGCCGGCCACCTGCTCGTGTTGGAACCAGGCACTGAATGAGTGCTGCCAAAGCATGGGTGTAGACCAGGAGCGGACCTAGTCAAAATGGTGTCCGGGGCACCCAATAGAAGTGCGCCGCCATGGGAGCCCAGGTCTACCCATTGGGACCAGCCACGGGTAGACCTGGGCTCCCCTCAAGGGAGCCCAAGTCTATCCATTAGAAACGACCGCAGGTAGATCTGGGCTCCCCTCGAGCCCAGGTCTATCCATTAGAAATGACCGTGTGCAGATCTGGGCTCCCTCGAGGGAGCCCATGTCTACTCGCGGCTGGTCCCATTGGGTAGACCTGGGCTCCGGAGCCCAGGTCTACCCGCACAATGTTGCAGGGGCCACTGGCGCCCCCCTAGACGGCCCCAAGATGGCGCCCAGAGCTCTTGCCCCCCCTGCCCCCCCAGATCCGCCACTGGTGTAGACACGTTGTGGACATGTTTTATGGCATGTTGGTGACATTGTCACTGGCGGTACATGCGTGCCACCAGCGATAAGGGCCTTTGGATTGGGCCCTAATTTTTAAAGAAGCACAAAGCATCTGTGGTTTCTGAGGTCCATTATGTTGCTTATATTAGGAATACCGTTTGCCTCTCTGGGAAATGCAACCGTAAAATTATTTCAGTGTACAGCTTAATGCTCCTGCATTTCGCCTCCCAAAGCTGCTATTCCATCAGGATGGAACTCGTTTCTTTGTTTACTTTAAACCGAACAGTTGATACTTAGGGTCCAACAGTCAGGTATAGATTCAGTAGCGCCTCCAATTTCCCATCTCCTTTTTTAAACCATATGGTTTACTAGACGATTGATTTTATTGTGTCTGTTCGGGAGTGTTTACTTTGCACATAGCAGCACTTTAGATTCAAACAATACATGGACTGAGAAGTGGCACTTGCCATGAAACGGGAATTTGTGTATCAATTTTAATTCCATCTCTCGATGCAAAAGCTGTGACATCCTACTTTGGAGAGGTTTTGCTGGAGGCTTCTGAGGTGCTAAATGATGGTTTTGTTTTTTAAATTTGTTGTTCTTCCCACCCTCATTTTCTTCTCACAATAAAGTAGGTTAGGCTGAGAGATGGCAGCCATCAAAAAGTCTCTCCGGGGTTAGAGAGTTGTATGAATGAGTGAGGATTTGAATCCAGATATCCTTAGTAGCCCTAGTCGTATGCTCTAACCACTACATAATGCTGGACGGTACACAATTGCTCCACGAAACTAGGCTTTATTGGGTATGGTTGGGTACTCCCACAGTTATAACATTAATTTCTGCTGTCCTGATCTCATGGAATGCTTTAAAGCATCAGTTCCCAAACTGTTTTTAGAAGTAGGCGATCTCTGAATGCCAGAGGCAAGGGAGTGGCAAGAGGAAACAGGTATCTTAGATGCTCCCTGAAGCATCTGGTGAGCCACTGTGAGATACAAGAAGCTGAAATATATTGGACCAGTGTTCTGATCCAGCATGGCTCTTCTTATATTACTCTCTCTCTCTCTCTCTCTCTCTCTCTCTCTCTCTCTCTCTGTGTGTGTGTGTGTGTGTGTGTTTGTGTGTGTGTGTGTGTGTGTGCGTGCACGCACGCATGCACGCACGTGAGTGTGTTTTGACAAAACCTCACTTACCACATGCATTTATTTATTTGAATTTATTTAGGAACCATTTCAGTGTGTGTTTTGTTCTTGAATATTGTGGTAGCAAGGATGGTTGTGTGTTTTGGTGAAGTGTTTGTGAAGAGGTAATCTTGAGCAGTAACCTCCTGGAACAAGAGTGGTCAGGGCTCCAGATCTAGAAAACATGGAGAATAGAGAAGATGCACAGTTGGATGCATGGTCCAATTTAAGGGTGGTAGTTTAGCAAAAGGAAGCTAAGTGGGTTCGTTTGGCCTGTACGGTCACTTAGATGCTAGCCTAATGGATAGAAATAGCTTCTTTGTTTTTCTCCTTCCACCAATATCTCGATTTCTTGCTAATGCTTTTCATGCCTGATCGCTGCTGGAGAGAACAGATATTTTGATTAAATTAAGACAGACACTCAAACAGCTGGCCTGCCAAACTGGGATTTTATTGAAAAGAATATTGTTTACAATGGTCTCTTCTTTTTATGGAGAATATAAAATGAGTGTGTTCTACCCAACCACCAGGCTTGTGGTCTCTGTTTTCACAGAAGGGAGAGGAACAGAAGACACACACACACACACACACACACACACACACACAGAGAGAGAGAGAGAGAGAGAGAGAGAGAGAGAGAGAGAGAGAGATCTACCTGTTGACCTAAGGTGTTGTGGGGTGAGAGCTGATTCACAGGTTTATGCAAATCTCAAGTTCGCCATGACTGTGTGAAAGGGATGTGCACATTTCTGAAGACGTAATAGACATCTTTCAAGGACCGTGATACATTCTCACAGTGGCTACATCTTGTTAATGGATGCAAGTCTCGTTGGAGGGAAATGGGGAAAAGAATATGAATGAGAAGGCATGGGTTTTCTGTGCAAGGAAAAATGGGGAAAAGCAGAGGCCTGTGAGAATCTGTACGTGAAAGTACACTGTTGTGGGAAGGATAGAGGAAAGAAAAATCTTTCAAATACTGTAGACAAAGAAATAGGACAGTGGGACTCCCTGGAAAGTGGCTATAAAGTAGGTCAAGGAGTATTACTGAGGGACCTCTTCCTCCATCTGAGGCGTGACCTCATTATTGTATTCATAAGCCTTTTTTTCCCTTGTCCTCAGTGAGGCAGGGACATCGTTCCTATTTCCTATTCTTTTTTCCCCATCATGTGTGTGAGCTTCCTTTTATCGAGCTGATGAGAGTTGCAGCCAGTCTACGCATCAGCCCTGGTAAACTTCTGCATCATATCTGAGTCGGTATGTTGGAGTTAAATTTATGATGAGTCCTTGGAACGGGTGAGCAAAGTCTTCAGGAACTTTTGTTCTGTAATATTACAACAGTACCTCGTGCCCTTGTGAGGCAAGTTCAGCTTTGGTTGTGGGAGGAAGTTGGCAGCGGTTATATCTCACGAATTGCCACTTGCTTGACCTGTGGTGGTTCGCTGAGTAGTAGTATAGCACTGCTTTCCCGTGTCACTCAAATAAGTGGAAAGATTTTGATTGGGTAAATGGTGTGATCCTTCTCTTACTGATGTTTCCTGACCCCATTAATAGTTTACAGTGATGTGGAATGGCACTGATTCTCAGCAGGGAGGAGTGAAATTGGTCACAGAGAACACAGAACTTCTACTGAGTCAAGGCAGTCGGTTCCTCTAGCTCAGTGCACAATCCTAACCTAGAGTTTGGCTGGCACAAGTTAATGGTGCCAGCTCAGGGGTGTTGCAAATGCACAGTAAAGTGCATTTGGGCCGAGTCGCAGAGTCAGGGAGGATGGTGCATGTCCGAGTGGTGCAAATATGCTTTATGGTGCATTTGCAAAATTCCTGGGCCAGCACAAGTGACTTGTCCTAGCCAGTGGTGTCATTCAGAGGGAACGGACCAAAATGGGCGTTCCGGATCCTAACGGGCTCCGTGGCTGCTTCCGGGTTTTTTTTTTTTTTTTTTAAACATTTGAATTTGAACTCAAAAGTGAGTTCCTGTTCCTAAATCATTTGAATGACACCACTGGTCCTAGCCCAGCTCCAGGTTAGGATTGCACCCTCAGGCAATGCTTGTCAATGCTGACAGGTGACAGTTTTCTAGGGTTAGACAGAAATCTTCCTCTTCCCTATCTGGAATTGGAAAGTCACACAAGGAGGACCCAAAATACTCCTCTGCTTAGGAAGCAAACTTTTTCCGTGTCAGACCAGGAAGTTTGCCATTAAACCAGACAGGAATGGCTCCTGTTTTAGCTCCATCTAATCCACTAATCTTGTCCCCTTACTTGCTGGCCGGGCAGGTTGGCCTGCTATCCTGTCATACTCAAGCATCTTCAAACCTTCCACTAAACCCAGATCTCCCGAGCCCTTTCACTTTAATATTTTCCTCCACACACTGATCAAAGTACAAATAAAAATGGGATAAAACCCTGATCAGGGGCATTAAAGAAGGTCAAGGAGATGGTGTAGAAAAGAAGATGCCAAACACCCATATAAGTATTGCTCTTTTTCTTCATCCTGTTTTTTTTCCCTTTCTTATCCCCACAGGATCCTTTATTGCTTCTGTTGATTTGATATATTCTTGTTCCAGAAGGAAAAAATGAATAGTGGTCTGACGAAGAAAAAGCCAAGACAAATAGCTTGAATAGAGGGCTTTAATTTGCAAGAGGATTATGTACTTCTGCTTTCAATCTTCCTGATCCAGAGAGAGAGAGAGAGAGAGAGAGAGAGAGAGAGAGAGAGAGAG
>JAJKFI010000102.1:1450970-1468171 GCA_029204185.1 Lerista edwardsae | reverse complement strand
ATGCCAGTTTCAACCAGTTCTGGAGTGTGTGGTGTGAAACTGCAACATGGCAGTGCATGTACGAGTGCCCCAAACTGTGAGATTTTGCCACTCAATCCTCACTGAATTCAGTAGGACTTGCTCCCCAGCAAAATATGTGCAGGCTGCACAGTCAGAAGCAGAAAGGAACAAGGCTTCAGAATGGCAGGATTACTGCTTCAAAGCATTGCTCCTTCAAATCTCATTCTTCTCTGTACATCACTGGGCTCCAGGGAACACTGTTCTTTCTGTTCGATGGCCAACTTATCTTATTTATTGCATTTTAAACCCATTTTAACATTGTATTTCAGTGATTTAGGGCTGTGTTCCAATTTTAGAGGCTTATGTTTCCCAATAGCTTTCTGTCGGGATCTGCTCCTCAAGTCTGTCCCAAGGGGGGGCAAAATGGCCCTTGCTTTGCTTTTGAAATTTGTGCAGAGTGTTTTTTGGCCGTGGTGTAGATTGGCCACTCAGAATGCAGTTCTATGACTATTCTTGGGGTTGAGAGAGAGAACCTATTTTGATTTGTTAGACCTCTTGTTGCTTGCTGAATCCAGAAACGTTTGAGAAGAGGAAAAAGGTTCACCCTGGTTCACTGGTGGAGAACAAGCTTTGCATACAAAGTCGATCTCAAGTTTAAATTTGGAGGTCTTGGGTAGCAAGGCTGAGAGAGTTCCTTTTCTGAAACCTTGGACAGCTCCAAGGTTTAAGCTGCTCCAAAGTTTAAACTGTCGGAGTTAAAAACCAAAACCCACTGACCTGGATAGGTATTTGGCCTTACTCGGTATAAGGCTACTGTTTATACCAGCGATTTTTCACTGCGGCCTGCTTCATGGCATCCCCGTCTTGGCGCTAATGCCAACTGATGCTGATGCAGAGCTGATGCAGTGCAAGGGAGTGGCAACAGGATGCAAGCATCTTGTTATCTCATGCCTCCCTGGGGCACCTGGTGGGCCGCTGTGAGATACAGGAAGCTGGACTAGATGGGCCTTTGGCCTGATCCAGCAGGGCTCTTCTTATGTTCTTATGATGCTTCCTTCTCCCCGGGTGCCACAAACATGTTCAGGCATAAGAACATAGGAAAAGCTTTGCTGGATCAGACCCAGGGCCCATCTAGTCCAGCTTCCTGTATCTCACAGTGGCCCACCAGATGCCTCAGGAAGCACACAAGACAACCAGATACTTGCATCTCTCTGCCACTCCCCTGCATCTGGCAGTCTAAAGTAGCCTATTACCCTTGCACTACCCCCAAGGAAGACACCAGACTGAGGCTGGGGTTTAGCTTTATTAAACACAAGTGTAAATCATGAAACCTACTGAACACCCATCCCTCCCTCCCAGTCTTGGGTGGGCAAAAAAACCCTTCCATTTCCTGTTCGCTGAACCAATGGCATCCAAATACTGGCAGCACTATCGAGCCTAGGATTAGGCTCTCGTTGTGTTTGGCTACACATGTGACAGCAGTCCCCCCTCCAAACATATAGACTATGTCATTGGCTTATTAACAGTTCATAGAAAGCCAAAGTCTGTAACAAGCATCACTGTAAAAAAAAAGAAAGAAAAATGTTCAGTGAGAATCATCTATTAATGCAGGAAGGTCAGGTTTCGGGTGATGGGCTTGGCGGCTTGTTCCATCTCTCTGTTTGACCTGGCAAGCTTATCTCAAGGCAGAAAAATAATGAAGATTTGTGGGACTGGATTGACGGAGACCTTTAAATGTCAATAAAGCAATTCTTATATGGCATACAAAAGCTTAATAGGGAGCAAACACAAAGGCATCGGTACAGGACAAAGGAAGCTACAAACCCTCCAATGAGCCTCTAGTGGGGCTAACAAGAGGGACTGAGTGATGGGGATCTGCTTAAATTGTTTGTTCTCTAGTCTATAAAACAAGGAGCTGGAGTGGCAGCCTTTACCTTTGCATATTGGCATCCTCTGGAGCTGTTTGTAGCATTAACGTGACTTTCCACAAACCACAGGGGGAAAGGGAATTGCAACTCTGGCCTGCAGTCTCCAGCTGAAAGGCATGTCTGTGGGCTGCCCCCTACATCTGCCCTAGAATTTGGCACAGCTAAGTTTGAATTGGCATCACAGCCAAGTTTGAATGAATACCTGTCGAGTCCTTCAGTTTATTGTTTCACACTTTCATTGTTTCTACGCAGAAGCACTTAGATCCACTTTTTAGAATGACAGTCTGTTGGGACCCACCAGGAAGTGATGTCATGAACCAGGAAGTGATGTCATGGCCTGATATGACATCAACAAGCAGGATAATTTTTAACATCCTCCTACAACCAAATCAAATCTAACTAAGTACGTTAAATGTGTACAGTATTGTTAGGCTGTGAAGCTGTAATCGGCTTAAAGAGACCAGACTAAGGAATTTTGTAGCTTGGGAAATACTGAGAGAAGAGCAGCTAGTTAAGGCAACACAGCACAGCTGTATGCTGTAAGTATGTGCTGAAAGGCACACTCACCAGAGGTAAGTTACCACTGTGGTGGATATAAGCGGCATCTAGAAGCTTCTCTCCAGAGACAGTGTGTTTCTAGGTAATGTGTGCGAGTTAGTGTATCTGCTATCTGTTCGGCAGTATCTGCTGTGTTCTGTGACCAGTATACTGTGGATATGTATTAAGAAGTCCTGTAGAATTACTTGTCACTTCTTGAAACATCTGATTGCCTACTGTGTTTGGATCTGGATTGTATTGCTGACAACTCAACCTGCCTAATCCCTTGGAACCTATTACCAATACAGGTCTTAATTAAGGCACCACGCCTTTTTGCCTTATTTGCTTGGATTCAGTAGTGTCATCCTACCGGTACACTGGGCGGGACATCCGGGTGATCGGCAGCCCGCCCGTCGCGTACCGCAGCGTTACGCCGTTTGTGTAACGTACACAAGCGGCGTAACTGGTTACGCAAATGGCATAATGCTGCAGTATGCGACGGGTGGGCTGCCGATCACCCCGATGTCCCGCCCAGCATACCAGTAGGATGACACCACTGCTTGGATTTATGTGGTTGCTGATGTTCATGGGCACTTGCTTCACTCTGCTGGCTTCCTGACTTTCATAAAGTTTGGTTAGCCATAATAAATATGTAGAAGTTTAACAAAGAAGAATCCTCCTAACCGTTCCAAGCAGTTGCTGATCTTTTTTCTTTTTTTTCTTTTAAATCCCCAAACATCCCAAAGGCTAGGCTCACACAGTTTGGCAAGCACTGTGCTGGAAGCTTTAAGGAAAAGCATATTGAATATTCATTCCTCATTGATTGTGCTTCTCAGCTTGTTACCAAGACCATGTTGGGTGTGGGAACGCTTCTTGGTCTACAGATATACATAAGGATGTCGGCAACCCCCCAGATAGTACAATTTTTTTAAAAAAAAAAAAATACTTTAGGTGTTTTTTTAACACCTGCTCCTCCCTCAAAACAACAGCATGCCCTGGAGCCCTCCAGGGGTCAGTGCCATCTGGCTGCAAAACTCAAGCTTGGGCTTCCCTTGGAACTGCTGTATGGTTTCCTTCCAGACTCCAACCTGGAGGGTTGCATGTCAGTAACTAATAGCCACCAGCCATCACTGCTCATTTAATAGGCATTAATAGCTAGACGATGCCTTTAAAACATCCTTCGCTATTATTAAGCAGAGAAGCATCTTCTGCTATTATATTAAGCGAAGGTGAAAGCTATCCCCTCATTCTGTACAGCTACCACAGTGTTGTATCAAAATGCCGTGAAGCGTTAGATGAGCACAGTAAGGTGCATACTGTGGAGTGCTCTCAAATCGGGCCGCTTTGCAAATATGTACTGTTGCGCGTAGAAGCCCTATAGCCAGCGGTGTCATCCGGCAACGAGCTGCCGGAACGCTAGGCGGGACTTACTGCCTGATTGGCTGCCCGTCCGTGACATGTCGCCGCCTGCCCGCCCGCCGCGCGGGCACCCCTGGCTTTGGAGGGGGTGCCCGCTTGCCTGGGGGGTGCGCTGGGTGCCTGGGCAAGCAGCGGAGGGGCGCGCCAACCGGAGGGAGCCCGCGCAGCAGGTGGGCAGGCGGCGACACGTCACGACAGCCTGTCAATCAAGCAGTAAGTCCCGCCTAGCGTTCCGGCAGCTCGTTGCCAGATGGCACTACTGCCTATAGCTCCCGTCCTCGGCAAACCAATGCAAGCTGCTTGGCTGGCAGCTTTTCTCCCAGCAGACCGAGACACTATTAAATGCAATGCAGTGATGTCCGGAAATTATCATATTTGTGAAATCCTCATTAATCTTTCCCTTCCTCTGTGTTTTATTGCTATCCTTTTTGTCATCCCCTTCAATGCTCCTCCTCCGTCATGGCTGTCTTCCTCCCTAAAGACGTCTTGGACTCGCTTGCTGGGGCTCGCTGAGCTTTCATCACCCCGATTGTGCACATCTGCTTTCAAAGGCCTGCGTGGTGTTTGGTCCAATTTTTAGGGGGAGTGGGGAGAAGTAGCTCTGATTCATTCTAAGGCAGTCATGTGCAAGGTATGCAGAGCGTGTCTTGTCTCTCCTGACAAGCAGCACCTGACAAAATTCTCGTCTGACACACTTTTAAAGGGACAGGAGCCCAGTTGCATGTTTGTGCTTGGTTTAGAACAGAGCAGAAGTACTCCAGGGTGACCCCACTTTCTTCCACTTGGTGCATGTGTTGCTTTGGAAATGAAATTACCCCGTATTTCCCCAAGTATAAGGCGCACCAAAGTATAAGACGCACCTTAATTTTGGGTCCAGAAATTTGAAAAATACATTTTTGAGGCCGGCTGCTCTTTAAGGCAAGCGGGAGCACGGAGAACACAGCGCTGCCCGGCACACCCCTTGAATAAGACGCACCCAATTTTTAGCCCCCATTTTTTTGGGGGAAAAGGTGCGTCTTATACTTGGGGAAATACGGTATATGGGCTCCTTAAGTTAATGTGTGAGTTCGTGCATGGAGCGAGGCAAGCTCTCCTTCCCTCCCTAGCCCAGCTTGCATTCCTCAGCATCTGATGTGACATTTATGGAGCCATCGGGATTTGTTCAGTTCTATCAGCAGGGTGGCAATTTGGCTCAAAGTCATCGTCCTTTACCGAGATCTATACAGGGTGGTGTGTTTTTTTTTTCTCTCTCCCCGCTTCCGAGCATGAGACTTAACAATTTGCTCTGCGGTTCTGAAATATGCATTTAATTTCCTTAATGAGGAAATTATTGTGCAATAAACACCCTCCGACTGACTTGCAAGACAGACACAGGGCCGCTCCAAGAGGAAATTTGCAGGTCGTAATTAAAACACAGTGCTGGGCACCTCTCGGCCTTTTAAGGAAAGGGTGAGAATTCTCTGCAATGGCAGCCATCAATTCCAATCCCATTTCCTACAGCTGCCGCTGTTTCAGATCTTACAACATTTTAGAACCAAACAGAAGATAGCACCCTGGTTCTGAACAGTCACTGAGACATAAAACTGTGCTCCGTTCTTCCCAACATCCTAAACTGGGACAGAAACCCAGACAGTTGGGAAAGGAATGGTTTGCAACCAAAGATGTTTTGTACCCCAGAGGGGAAACTTAACCCTGCCATACAGCTAGGTTGGCTGATCTGCTTGAGGCTGGAGCTTTTGGGGCAGCCAAGTCTCTGACCAGCCAAGGCACCCCATTGGCTGAACAAGCCCACAGAACAAGCTGAGAGCCCATCTCCTCCACTTCCACAGTTCAAAGCTGCTCCACAAATAAACTCTAATCGTTTTTCTTCCTTGCGTTGATGTGATTAGGGGGTTCGTTTGACTGGCATTATGATGATAAATGGCAAACTCATTGCATCATTACATCGGGCGCTAATGCGTAGTAGGAAGAATTTCTACTCATTAAAGGGAAGGCAGCCAGGCGAGCAGGCACAAGGCTTGGGCCAGCGCACAATGTGATTTGCATGCAGTGAGCTTGCCTGTGAGCTTGCCTGCGCAGGGAACAGAGTTTACCCGCCCTCTCCTGGGAAGATTTGTAGCACGCAAACATCTTGCCCTGTTCAGACGCCTGTCCCAGCTACTCCTATTTAAGCATCCCTGGGCACCAACATTGATCAGAATGCATGTAAAATGGATGAAACTACTTTCTGCAGAGTCCGGCTACGGGTTCATCTAGCTCTGTTCTTCTGCACACTGTCCAGGATTTCAGATAAGTTTCTTTCCCAGCCTTGCCTGTGGTCAGGGAATGGCATAGCTAAGAGGGGCAGGGTGTTGATAGCCAAGGCATGTGGCTATAATGGTGATTGGGCAGCAGGGCTCTTCCCAGTGGCAGCTTGCTTAACCCTTGGTGTACAATCTGCCCTGTCCGTTTCATGACCAGCCAACAATTGGGTCTCAAGCGACTGGCGGGTCCCTGAAGAAGCAAATTGGCTGCTAAAGAAGCCCATTGGCTGCTAAGATTGAGCAAGGTTTATTACCTGACATGCAAAAAAGAAAAAAAAATGCTTGCATGGCAGTGAGTTCAAACGTTGACTCCCCCCCCCCGGTCCCACAGCCTGCCATATAGCAGGGCATATATCCCCTCTGAAAGGGGTTGAGCCCAGAATTCTGCCATCTGTGCTATGTGTACACTGGATCTGCATGGTAGCAGAACCTTGTTTCATATGCTGGGAAACATTCAACAATGCAATTCCTCCACCTGCCACCTACGTCGGTACAGACCAATGCATCAACTTACTCTCCTTTATGTGGAGAACTGTTCCAAGTCTGACAGTGTCGGCTGAAACCATTGAGAGACTTTGCCAGGCAATCTTGAACAAAACCTTTGGGTAAGCCAGAGGAGGAGTCCCACAGTCGTCTAAGAGTGTTTTTTTTTTTTGTCGTCTTAAAGATGTGGACCAAATTGAGTTCACTGAGGTCACCCTCGCTCCCCGTCGCTGCGACAGAAATCCTGAATGCCCTGTTATGCCAGCTCTCTCCAAAGCTTCTATTTCCCTTTCATGAGTTGCTGTCATTCTATTATATCCAACTCCAAGTTGGTCTTTACCGCTCTAACCTCTTGAGAAAGATGGGAGGGGAGAAAGGGGGGAAAGAGAAATAATCAGCTGGGCCTCTAGCAAGACATGGTGAGCTGTGATTCTGCCGTTGGTTACACTTTGTATACTGCGCAACTTTTCTTTCTTTTTTATTTGATTTTTAGACACCATTTGTAGTTAATTTTTTTTAACTTCCATTTTGAACACGCCCTAAACTTCGGAAACCATTAAAAGTTCTCTTGGATAAGAGGTAATTTCAAGTTTCTTGGATTTTTGTGGACTTCTTGGATTTTTAACCCCTGCTAACTGGGCAAGAGGCACTTTTTCACTTTTTCACTGGGCAAGAGGCACTTTTTCAAGTGGTGTCCTCTTATATTTAGCAGGGGGAGAGCAATTGTCCCTTTTCACCCCAGCACAGTGTCTTTCTCCTGGCTGTTGCTGGTGGTGTTCTCCATTCTTTTAGATTGTGAGCCCTTTTGGGACAGGGAGCCATTTAACTTTAATGTTATTATTTGCCTGTAAACCGCTTTGCGAACTTTATGTTGAAAAGCAGTATATAAATACTAGTGATTGATTGATTGACTTCACAGGGAAGGCTGGTTTCAGGAAACGAGGGCATTCTGTCTTGGGGGTTGCGGCTGGCCTTGACTGTGGTTCCCTGTTTGAAGAATAATGAAAATGGAGTGTGCTCAGATTCTGACGTGATAAAGAGTGGAACACAGATTGACACCCCTGGTCTAAACAAACCTTGTTTCATATGGCAGGCCGAATATAATTCAGGGCGCCTGCTGAGGCGCCAGAAGTGATGTCATTGAGCAGGAAGTGATGTCATTAAACAGTGATGATGTCATTAAACAGGTGATGACCAGAGATAAGTGAGGGGAAAAAGTGCTTAGCAACTCATTAGCTGCAAATGACAGAAGAGAAAACTACACAAATCCTGATCCCGTTTTTAAGGGGTGGAGAGGCCAAATATCGAGGGGGCTGCCCTTTGAACAGTGACAGCACAGCTCTGCAGGTGCTGTTGGTGCTGGGAGAGCCTGTTTTTCCGCACCTGTGTTACTAAATTTGTGTTTTGATGGTCATAGCTGTGCTCTGGCAGATTTCCAAAAGCTGACTTTGATTTTAATTGCAAAGCCACAACAAAAACTACCCCAAGTTGTGCCCCGGCCTCCTTCGAAGGAAATAGACTACATAAATCTGCCCTGGGAGTTATTCTCATACAGAGAAGTGGAGGATGTGGAAATTATATAGGCTATTAGCAGGAGACAATATATCTCCTTATTGGGTAGCGAGGGTTGCTGCCCAGTGCTCAGGAGACACCTTTAATTCTACCTCTGCAAATCATGCAGTGCAGTCTTGCTGTTCCAGTGAGATGGGAACATTGCAAACTGAGGACAGGGAACCACAGCAAGACAATGCAAAGGAGAAGATCTTGTCCGGCCCCCTTTTTGACGTGGATTTATCTGCACTGCTCATCTGGCTTCTGCTTCCCCCAGGGTTGCTGTTGCTATCACCTTGGTTCCAAAACGTCCACGGAGCAAGCCTTGAGTTCAGTGTTCAGGACGGATGGCAGCCTGGGACCAAGTGACATTTCACATTGCAAGAAGAACAGCGTTTGTGTTTTGATTTTTTATTTGTTTTGTTAAACTCCAGGGCACACTGTGTTTGCACCTAGACAGTCACTCGGCAGTAAATCAAACTCCATTGATTAAATCTGTCTCTAATCTTGGTTGCAGTCTGTCAGCGTCTGAACTCGCTTTCTACCAGCTAAATGTTCTGAGCTTCACCCCGGAGTGCAGTTTCACGCACAAGACTTTCAAGATCATATTAGGGGCTGGAGGGCGCAATCCTAACCTGGAGTTAGGCCATGATCACAAGGTGCTCTCAAATTCCTACCTTGGCTCACAAATTAGCAATGGGAGCAGATCAGCTTTGGGAGGGGAGCAAATCCTGTGATAGTAGGTCTTCCTTTTCCAGGGTCGGAGTGGGGGAAAGAGAAGCTGTGTGTCGCGTTCTTGTACTTCTTGGTCTAATGTAGCTGCTCTTCCGGAATAATTATAGTCAAAGCTTCAGAGGAAGGTCGTTCAGGAAAGCTCAGAGGGAAGCTTCAGTGTTGGATTTGAGCCCAATTCCTCCATGCATCAAACCAAAACAGTAGTAATTCTCAACCCCAAATTGCTATCCTGACTTCCAGTCTGACGATTTTTTTTAAAACTCTCATATACTGCTTGTCTTCCAAGAAAGAAGGAGGAAAGAAATTAACACCCCCCTTTTTTTTAAGGCTGTCTGATATTTTCTTGACTGTTTTGAAACTTCCTCAGTACCGCAAGCTGTTTATCTGCCACTCCAGTTTTTATTGAATTAAGGAAGCTGGGACAGGGTGGAGAGAAAGAAGCCAATTCTCTCTCCATATGTTGTCTTGGAAAGAAGCAAAGCTCACTAAATGCTATAGAATATGTAGGTAGAGGACTGGGTTTGGGGAGAGGAGAGGGAGGAAGATAAATCCATCAACTAACAAGATAAGTCTCTTGTTCCTCCATCTGTTACTGCTCTGTCCTTATCTGGGATTGGAGCATGGCAGCAGTGATATATCTTGTGTCAGGTATTATATTCTAAACCCATATGAATGAATTTTCATGCTTGCAGCAATCTATAATCTGGGTCCCCGGCTGGCCTCCGCTGCACTTGTCCTGAGGCACTTCCTGTCTCTGCTTTGCAAAGCTGATTTGAATCTGCAGAGATGAATGCTGGTGGAACTGCGTGCTTGCTCTGGGTTTGAATGCCCACTTGCTCTGGAAGCAGCCAGACTGCATCTTCTGAAGCTTGCTGTTCGACGTTTTTGTGCCAAGCTGGTTTTGTGCCAAGCAACTAGTTTTGCACTTTGCAAAAACCAGGCATCTCTTTTAGTGGCCTCACGATGTGGTTTCTACAGTGCAATTTGTAGGGCCTTTGGCTTATCCAGGATCAGAAGATGCAGCTCCATACAAATAGGGCAGAGAAAATCAAAATACAACTGTGGCATCACTTACGACGTCACTTCCGGGGCAACATTTTGGCCTCTGCACTGGGCTGCACTTTCATTAACTACGCCCCTGGCTATCAGCTTACCTGGGATAAAGTCACCAGAAAAATGAGGTTTGCTCACACTTGGTTTTAAAAAAAGAGCGACAAAAACTGCCTCGTGGAACACTCATTCTGCAATATAACAAAGCTTGAAGGGTGTATGAATATTTCAAATTGGGTTAAATGAAATCAGAAAGCTCGTTAACATAAACCTAATCTTTGAGACTTTAGCAGATTAAGCAGCGCTGATTTATTTCCACCTTAATTGTAACCAAATGCATGTAATTAGTTGTCACCTTAGTGATAGTTGCTGTAGAAATATCTAATAAACAGGTAGGTATTGTTAGAAGTCATTGAATGGAGACATGATCCTACAGAGAGCAAGTAGGAGAGCAAGTGTCCCTGGCCACGTACTAACAAGACCAGCAATTTTTAACCGTTTTCATCTCACAGCACACTGACGGGTATGCTAAAATTGGCAAGGCGCACCATCAGTTTTGGGAACAATTGGCAAGACACACTGCATTGCACCCACTAATAAATGACCCTCCCCCAAACTCCTGTGGCACACTTACAGTCCATTTGTGGCACACCAGTAAGCTGCGGCACACTGGTTGAAAATTGCTGAACTAGACTCTTCCCAACCCCAGAGAAGAGAGGAAAATAAAGGGTGACTTTCGCTCAGATGCGGGATAGCCAAGGGATGAAAATAATCTACCTTATCTTCTGGCTTCCTCCATTTACCCCCAGCATCAATGTAGGTGTATGTATAAGGTAAAATGCTCCACTTCCCAAGCCTTCTTGAGTTGTGTGTGTACATTGCATCCTGAAAATAAATAAAAATGCACCCTCTTTTTTATTTTCTCTTTCCATGCGGCTTTGGAAAAAAATTGTTTTTGGTGTGTGTTGGCGGACTAAATATTCTTAATTGATTTCCTTCAGCACAATTGCAGAGGAAAAAAAAATAAGCAAGAGAGAATTATTCTATTATCTTCTAAGGGAAAGATTCCAGTACAATATAAAACAATCTATAAACCCGACTGCAGCCTGTTACAAGTCCATACCAATCAAGAATGGAAAAAAAATGTCTATTACATTTTGTTGACCAGTCATCATATTTCATTTTCTAGCATAATCACAATTTTACAGAGCCTTGGCAATGAAGAAATTCTTAACTTGCTTCATAAGATAGAGAGAGGGATTTTCAACAACCTCCCTGCTCTTCAGAGCAGTAGTGACAGAATTTAATTGAAAGTAACTCTGGATTTTTCTTCTACTGTGCAATATAAATTTTTGTGCAATATAAATAAGATTTTAATACGATTCCCATTGGTTTATTCAAATGTCTGTCTTTCAAATGCTGTAATAAAATGACAACAGGATGAACAGCACGGTCCTGTCAGGCTTATCACCCACACTCCCATATGGCCACTGGATCTGGTGGTGTGAAACATTCCATAAGGTGCTCAGACGCTGAGACCAATTCCACTGGCTGGTGATGAGGCCGGAGCCAGTCAGCATCGCTCCTCAGCTCTGATGGGAGAAGGCAAGCCTTTTGGAGGCAGGGGGAAGTCAAGGAGGGACAGAATGGGGCAGAGGGCAAGCCATGGGCTGGAACAGGCCTGGAAGGGGGTGGCAGACTCTGCCACCAAATCCTATGCCCCTCCCAAGCCAGAAAATGGGGTGGTTAGTCTGTGGAACTCTCTGCCACAGGAGGTGCTGATGGCATCTGGTCCAGATGCCTTTAAGAGGGGTTTGGGCAGATTTCTGGAAGAAAAGTCCATCGTGGGCTATAAGCAATGATGGGTTGTAACCTCCTTACATTAGTAGTAGGCTCCTTCAGAGTACTGGGTGCAAGGGAGTGGCAACAGGATCCAAACCCATCACAGTCTCCTTTTTCTGCGCCCACCCAGAAGTGGGCTCAGAAATGAGTAGACATACTAGGGCCATCGTTACTCCAAAGAGACATCTGACCACTGTAGCCTTGGCCGCATAAGATAACAGCAGTGGCCATTTTGGTGTCACTTTAGCCCTGGGTGCTAGGAGAACATAGGATTGGGCCCTTAGAGAGGCATAAAAGGTAAAGGTTTCCCTGCGACCGAATGGTCTAGTCCTGACTGACTGTAGGGGGCGGTGCTCATCTCCGTTTCTAAGCCTGTAGAGCCGGCGTTTGTCCAAGTAAAGGACAAGCTTCCGTGGTCATGTGGCCGGCATGACTGTATGCCGTAGAGCACGGAACGCCATTAACTTCCCACCGAAGTGGTCCCTATTTATCTACTTGCATTTATTTAGGTGCTTTTGAACTGCTAGGTTGGCAGGAGCTGGGACAAGCAACGGGAGCTCACTCCGTCGCGCAGTCTTGAACTCCCAACCTTCCGGTCAGAAAGCCCAGCAGCAGCGGATTAACCCGCTGCACCACCACGTCCCTACGTGAGAAAGAGGCCTGCACATGCACAATTGTTTAGAGCTTGGACAAGTAAAGGGGAAAGATTTTAATAAATGGATTGATCTACTAAGGCTGCAGTCCTAGGACCACTCAACTGGCAGGGTTGGCAAAGGAGGCCTCTACCGTATCCTAAATGCCATCTTCTTGTGACTCTCCGAGCCACAAGCATTTCATCAGCCATGTTTTGTGACCTAGCAGGTATTTGTTGTCCCAGGTGGGCAGCCAAAAAGGCTTTTGCCTCAGGGGGTTACATCCACGCTGCAGGCATTCATGTCACAATATTCTCAAACTTCATAGCATTTTGTAGTGCTTTAAGCACTTACGTTGAGCAAAGACAATAGCTGGACAAAGGATGTTGCTGCATAACCCCCTCCCCAGCCAGTGAAAGCTCTATTGTTTAAGCCTTCTTTAGTGCAGATGGAAAGGCATTTTCCACATCCCTTTTGATGGGTTCACCTGCCACCTGAATAAAGTCACCATTCTTATTTTCCCCCTTTTTTCTGTTTGGCCTCTGTGGATTTAACTCAACTCTGCAGAGGCTTCAAAATCCCAGCTCTAATTTCAATTAAGAGCCCCGCTTTCTCTCTCAGCCCAGGCTGGGGCTTTGGAATCCATTCCTAATCCCTACATTAGCCCTGATTCATCTGTTTTGTGAGTATTATTATCTGCATCCCCCAGGGACAAAGAGGAAGGAGAAGATCTTACGGGAGAATAAGTACCATTTGTTTGTGTTGGTTTTCTCTCCTGCAGCCTGATTGCATCCTCAATTTTTTTTTTGACAAAACAATTATTAATTATTTCCCTATGCTTGCACTTGGCTTTATGCCAACACAAAAGAACGATAACAGATAGTGTCGAACTTCATAATTGGGTGGGCGGAGAGGTGGGGAAGGGAGGGGGAATGGACTATTTTTAGATTATACTACTCTGCCTGGAGAAGGCAAGGTGTTTCTGGCAGATGCCTATATTGGTCTTTTGCACTGCTCACTTGCTGTGAGTATCCATAATTTCACATTTCTGAAGCCACAAAATACACAAGTGTGTACAACAAGTGTCCAAAAACAGGCAGCTAACCATCAGATTTGGCAGCCTAGTTGTGCAAGGTGTGTGCACAGCTGGCTTGACTGCGCAGGGGACGTACCACAATTATTCTGCCCTGCATTTATTTTTTTACTACATTCAAGGATTTTGCACAGGGTTCATGACACACTATTAAGCCAAATATGCTTGCAAGGGGTGGCCATGATTTGGGTCTGAGTTGCAATCCAGAATGGGGAAAATGATGCAGAGTACAGCTATGGCTGTAATAATGTGGAAAAGATAGGCAGTGATTCAGTGGCAGGAAATGCAGGAACAGAAATCTAACAGTTGCTGTCTACAATGAGCTAAGCGAAACTCGCTCTCTCTCGCTCTCCTATTTATACCTGCAGGAAGCACATAAGTAAAAGAAAACTGCTCAGGTTCCTTTTTAATTTTAGCCGAGTTTATTCAGATGACTGTAGCTCCCATCCCCTTACCCTGGGGTCCTCAGCTGAAGGTGAAAGCAATCTCTTCATCGGTTTGAGGCTCGGGGCTGGATTTCTATTGATTTATTCAAGGGGAAGACACAAGCTGTAGTAGGGGAGAGAGAGAGAGAGAGAGAGAGAGAGAGAGAGAGAGAGAGAGAGAGGGAAAATGACTCCTTGCCACCATGAGAGCTCAGCATTTGTGTACTTGGCATACCAAGTGGGTACGTGACTGATCAGCTAAGGACTGCTGTAAGGCTTGCTAGGCATCTCGTGTTGTGTTGTGTTGTGTTGTGTTGTGTTGGAAGTGAAGGGGAAGAATGCTGTCCCTAGGTACAAGATCTGAAGGGTCAACTTGGGCAAGATGAAAACCTCTGAATCAATTAGCGGTTATGGATTACTAGAATGTCGCTCTCACTCCCTTTCTGTCCTTCTTTTCCCTTCTCTCTTCTGGCCCTCCAGAAGAGAGGAGTCTCCAGCCTTAGGCTGTTAAGAAGAAAGGACCCACATGCACTTTCTCTCTGCAACAAGGTGATGACCTGGTTCACCAAAGCCAGCCAGAGCTGCTCTGTGCCCGGAGGCATTATAAAGAGGGCCTCCAGGGTATCTTCTGCTATCAAGCTCAGAGGCACATTTATCTTTATTGTGCCTGGCATTTGGTGAAAGTTGCCTGAGACTGAGCTGGAGGGAACTTCCTCAGGGGGCTTCTGGGTGGGTGCTTTTACCTTCCTTCTGGCACTAATGAAATCTCACTGTTGTCAGGCTGCTGACAGGCTCTGCCATCCATGTTAATGTGCCTGCAGATGAAGTGTGTGTTGGGAATGGGAAGGGAGTGACAGCCGGAGGAAGAACCGTCCTCAACAGTGGCAGTGCAACTTCTTTTAAATGGATGGAGGGCTGAGAAGTGGTAGACCTGCAGGACTCCAAAGTAGTACTTCTTAGCTTTTACATCTTGAAGAAGCACTTTCTCATTGACACATCTGCCGAGTAGCACCAGTCCATTCCCTGTGAAAATTTGGTATGCTAAGGAAGCTGTAATCCCACTATACCAGAAACAAACACCCCCACTTCTGAATAAAAGTGCATAGGATTGCACTGAATAAAGCTTAGTTTGAAGATGTGCTGTCCATGGTACTGAAGCATCCCTTTTCAATAAAAATAAGGGCACAATCCTAATCAACTTTCCAGCACTGGGCAATGCAGTTCCTAGATAAAGGAACAAACATTCCCTTACTTTGAAGAGGCCTCTGTGACTACTACTTCACTGCAGGATGCAGCACATGCCCCACTGTCACAGCTACGGTATGTCAGTGCTGTTGGTTAGGATTGCACCCTTAGACACCTTCAGCCAAGTTCAGACCAATGGTCTCTATCTAGCTCAATATGGTCTACATTGACTGATAGTGGCTATGAGGGTTTCAGATGGAGATCTTTCCCAAACCGTCTTAGAGAAACCAGGGTCAGATACCTTCTGCATGCAAAGTATGTGCTCTGTTACTGATCTTATGCTACTACCACCACCACAGAGAAAACGTATGTGGCCAGTTCGGTCACTTTTTGTAGTGCACTGATCTTCCTGGTTGAATGTTCAACTACTTAGCTCCAAGCTTATCACCATGTGTGTCAGAGTTGAAATATATTTGAAACAATGACCTTCTTGTATATGGTGTATTATTACGTTCATCTCTGCCCTTGTACCTTTTGAGGCTACTGCTGTTTTCTCTTTTCTCCTGCTCCTTCTGTAGAAGGGGGTGGAAGTTCAAACAAAAAGAATAATAAATAAACCAAAGGAACAAAATGGAATTCAAGGCACATCGGCTTTTGGGATTCAGAGTCTGTCAAGCAAAGAGTACTTGAGAATGAAGAGGAGAGAGAAAAAAACAATTGAGCCTTGGAATATTAGGGATACTTGTTGTTGCTGTGTCTATACATCTGTGCCAACAGATTATGTGCTTACAATTTTTATTTTTTATCATCAGCTCAGCTGATGGCAGTAATAAGGTTGCTTGCACAGGGCTTGGAACCCATCGCAAGCTGATAGCTAAATAGACATACAGTAGTTGTGAAACCAGCATACTTGGGCAGAATCCAAACTCCATTGGAATGAATGGGAAAGCTGAAAGCAGTGCCTATTGCTGGTGGATTGTGACTTTTCTTTCATTTATGATAATTAGTCTCATGGCAAAACTTGTATTTTTGGAAGCAATGGAATGGTCGCTTGAAGCACAGGATTATAGAATCCTTGGTCTGCAATTGCATAGAAGTTAATCCAGGTCAAAGGTCTGCTCCCTGAATGCCAAGTCTTCCATTGCTTCTCTGACAAGTTCGCCACCTAATTAATTCCCACTCCAGGCATGGCTTTCACATGCATTTGCACATCTAAATCTTCTTACCCAGTTCCCATCAGTCTCCTCTGCAGCATTAGTTCATCAGAAATCTAGGAGTAGCCCATCAGCCTAGATGTATTCAACCACTCCTTCTCGTCTTCTGTTTCTGTGTTTCTGTTCAGCATTTTTTTCCTGTATCGCAATACGACAAAGTGAGTAGCAAAAAAAAAAAAAAAAAGCCACAAAAAAATCTCCCAGACTCATTAAAATGTTAAAACTAATTAACAATGGCAAAATTACAAATTGACAATTTTAAAAAATCGTGATCTTAACAGATAAAAAGTTGAGTAGCACTTGGCAAGCTGTTGACAAAATGCAGTCTTCGTCGGAAAGTCGGCTAAACTAAACAAACATGTAAATATGTTTTTATTGCTCCTGGAAGGTGAGAAGGACTGGAGTCAGGGGCATTGTTCAACTGGGTTGTAACAGATGGTTGCATTAAAAATTGGGTTTTGGGAAGCATTGTTCTAGTTTCTCCATTCAGCTTGGTTCAGCTATAACCAAGCTAAAGAATGACCAACCACTTTTACTCAGTCATCCTTGCTAGCTTTTGTCTGATCCCTCCCTCCCTCTGTTATATTCCCTATTTCAATATCCTAGACTGCAAACTCCTGGAAACAGGTACTTTTCTTCTTTTGCTTATATTTATTCTAAAAAAGAGCACTTTATGTTGACATGGCTGCATTAATAGACACTTCACTATAATTATGATATCTGGGGACAGATGGGAAGCCTTGGGTTGAGTGGAGAAGTGGGGAGAGAATATCTCCTTCCCCTCCTTGGTGGTTTCCATCTCTC
>JAJKFI010000102.1:1420619-1436348 GCA_029204185.1 Lerista edwardsae | reverse complement strand
AGCTAGGAGGAGGGGTCACTTTTCTCAGAGAGAGAGAGAGAGAGAGACGCTATATATGGACAGAGTCCTGCCACCAAGCAATGCAATCTAAGCCCGCACCCTACCAAGCCCCTCCAGAATCTCAAATGGTCTTCCCCATCCATTTCTCCGCCATCAACTCCTTGCATAAAAGTAAGAGAGAGTAAATATTGTTTGGAAAGAAAATTGCACAGGCAATGATTTATTTTCTGGCTCAACTCTGCAGGAAGGCAGATAAAGGGACTTGGCTGTGGAGGGGCCTATATATTACGCAGAGAACAGGTGGAGCAGTTCTTCAGCTCCAAATAAAATCTCTCCCCATAGCGCAATGTTCTATTTGTCTTGCTTGTTCCATTAGCTTCCTTATCCACACTGGAAGGGAGGGGGAAGGTACAAAGAGCTTCTCATTGTTCTTAGTGATAGGTGGTCCTTGACTGTACTAGCGGTCTAGTAGGAATCTCATTTGGTACAGCTAGCACTGTTGTGTCGGTACTTCCTTATTTAGGGCACTGGTATTGCCCTGGGTTTCCCTGTGCTGCCAGCCTATAGGATGGGTCAGGAGATAGGGCTGTGGCCGTACCTGTCATCATCAATGTGCCCGTGGGACAGAAGCCCTTTCTGTGGTGGCCCCTAGACTCTGGAACTCCTTGTCACTGGACATGTGTTAGGCCTCCTTCCTCTTAGCCTTTTAAAAGGCTTTAAAGACATGTTCATTCAATGGGCTTTTAATGTAGGCGAGAGGGAATCTATAAATTGATGCTGTGATTTTATTGGTGCTACTCCTGACTTTCATTGTCTCTTACTGATTAGAGGGGTGTGTGTGTGTGTGTGTGTGTGTGTGTGTGTGTGTGAGAGAGAGAGAGAGAGAGAGAGAGAGAGAGAGAGGTTTTATTGCACTTTTTTGTTGTTTTGCTTTGTTAGCTGCCATGAAGTTCTGCAAAAGGTAAAGTACAAAAAGAAAATAATTAGGGAAAGGATCATAGTTCAGTGGCAGATGATGGGATTTTCAAGAAGGGGGCAGTAAAGGAGAATTGACAGAGCCACTGAAGGGAACAAGACTTGGTTGGCTGAAAGTGAGGAGTTGGAGGGACAAAAGTCACATGTGAAGACGTAATGAGAATAGAAACAAAAGTTGAACAATGATGGCCCAATACTGACTGCAAAGAGCTCCAAAAGTTAAAAAGCATTTGTACTGCAAAGAGACGTGGGCTGCTATTAGTAAAATTCACAATTTGCAAGTGAATGGACAGAATATTTGTATTTGCCACAATGTAAGTTAGAGCCATGCTTTTCTTTTAAAGTGAAAGCAGCAATAATTCTCTGGAATCTGTCTGAAGCTGTTGAATTCTCTGCCGGATGTCATATTTGTCACAATCATAACAGTGAGCCCCTGGAAGTGGGCATGGGACAAAGCCAAGATTATACCAAAGTTGTGTGAAATGGGACAGTTCATGGAGTTCATTGCCTCTCCTGGGAACTTTTTGTTCCCTTTCAACCCACGTAGCCATCAAAGCTTGACTGAGCTGCATCACTTTGAGCTCCGGTTCAAAGCAAGCCAAAGCCTCAAAGCAAAACTTGGAGGGGAAAAAGTTGCTTTTCATCCACTTGGCATTGAACTTCAGTGCAGGGTTTTGAAGAAGAAAAATAAAAGGGTTTTACATGGTCAATACTCATACAATGGACAACATGACAAAGGCCAATCTAAGGGATCATATGTCCTGTCTTGCAATTTAAAAAGAAATTACTTCTGAAAAATGATGCACATTTAACCTCGTGGAACTCATTGCCACAAGATGGTTCTGAATTCAAAACATCAAAATAATACAATAGGGCTGATGCTTGGTGAAAATGCACCCAGCTGTACTGACAAACAAGGGAAACATCTGGGATTCAACACAGTCAAATCAAAGCATTCAAATTATAGACTAGGCTGAAGCTGTAATTCTATGTGGATTAGTTCACATCTGTATATTATAAAGCACACAAGCAAAACAACCACACAGTCGTCCCTCTTTCCAGCATCCTATCTTCCCATATTTCCAATATGGCTGCTCTAGGTGCTTTGCGACCCACTTGAAATTGGTTCGTGACCCTCTGGTCAGTCCTGACCCACAGTTTGGGACCCACTGCTTCAGTGATTTGGTCAGTGATTTGTGCCTGAGGAGAACGAAGCAGAGGTCTTAGAGATCTTAGGGTGGATTCATGCATACATGTTCTTTGCTTGATGTCTGTTTGGTAACTTGGAAGGTTGCATGAGCTAACATGCTTGTCTCAACCACTATCTCAGATCAAGCACAGTGGAAAAAAAATGTTCCTATTGTGTGTCCCTTGAGCGGGTGAGTCATCCCTAGGTCTTATTTTTTATTATTAAAAATGCATTTCTAGAACACTTTTCAACAGCATTCAAAGCATTGCACAATCGTCTCCAAAACAGCACATCGTAAAATGCTCATTAAATCATAAAAACAGCCGCTATTAAAACTGCACAGAACAAACGATGCACAATTACACTTTACAGTTGATGGCATTTAGAGTGCGAAGCAGCTCTGAGTGAGGTAGAAACTCCAGCTGATCTGCAAGAGAAATACTTGGTGAAGGACAATTTCCGCTCCACGCTCCTGAATCATTGAACCAAACTGGTTTCGAGGGTCTACTTTGAAAGAAAAAACCCAGATTAAGGGGGAAAAATGCATTCTTTTAAAAAAAGGAATAAAAACCTAGCAATTCTCGCTTCAGCCCATAGTGTGCTGTGGATTAGTGGCAGGTTTTTTTCCCTGCTTTTCCACGACTCTTAATTGCATAATTCAACATTTTTAAAGGGTATTTGGATACAATTTGGATGCTTCATTGGATGGTGTTTGAATGTAGTGGAGAATTAAATTATGGGGAAAACACAAAAGGAAATTAGTGTATAGTTTTCATGGCGCCAGAGGGGGGAGGGGAATGAATAGAGAGACTGACCAAGGGTGTGTTCTGTTGCCGGGTACAAGATTGGCTGATTGAGCATTAGAGACATATACCTGCCACTGTGAGAGTCATTCACAAACACTGCACTGTGGCATAGTGTGCCACTGGGGAAAAAAATAATAATTTAAGACTCTTGTGATCTGAATGTACCAACAGTGGAGGTTGCCTGCTGCAGAATGTTCAGCTTAGGCTTTGAATAGGCTCTGCTGGGCTTCTGTGGTGTGACCGAAGCATTAAGACTGCAGAATTGCCCATTTTCAGGGACGTTGCCTGTTACGTCTCAGCATGTTCCTGGGCTTGGATCTACCTGCTCCTAATCAGCATCCACTTGCCTTGGTGGGATTGGTTCGTTCAGTAAATTCCATGCAGAGTGTTCGTGTTGTGTCTATGCACAAGTCAGTGCTCTGAGCTTGCCTCTTTCTAATCAGCCTCCACTCGGGTTCTTCTGTTGGGCTTCTGCACCAGGTGTGATCAGTTACTCCTGGTGCACAACCTGTAAAATTAATCACCTTCTAAGGAGGCAACCTCAGAATGTACCAGACATATCAGGAGTCAGATCAGCAACTCATACAGACACGCAGAAAGAGGGTGACCACACAGCCTTTTTGTTTCCTTCATGTATTTGCCAATACCATTTTTGGTTGTCATTGTGCAGTGTATCTCTTATTCTAGTTTCAAATTTTTTTTGAAGTGTGCATGGAGAACACAGGCCTGTGCTCTTCAGGGAGGTAACTTCAAGGTGAAAGGAAGTGGTTGATTTTTATTGTTGTTTCTGATCTTGGACATAAATTTTCCAGATTGAGCATTCTGCCCAACCCCAACCCCCCACGCCAACCGCCATCTGATCTGTTTAATGCAAGCGGCACCTTTCATCTGATTGCAATCTATTACTGATTGAGAGACAAAAATTTTGCCTGTGATGGAGCCAGAGAAGAGATGCATTTAACCTTTCTAATCCTTTTCTCACCCTTCTCTCCTCCTCCATTTCTTTCTTTTCTTAGCATTTCAGTTCACCTAAGAGACTTTTTTCTCAATCAAAATCAGAGAGCGCTAATGGGGGGGGGGCGGAACCCAACACAACTCAAATCTAACACATGAAGCTTTTTGCTGTGTCAGATTCATAAGAACATAATAACATAAGAAGAGCCCTGCAGGACCAGGCCAAAGGCCCATCTAGTCCAGCTTCCTGTATCTCACAGCGGCCCCACCAGGTACCCCAGGGAGGCACGAGACAACAAGATGCTTGGATCCTGTGGCCACTCCCTTGCACCCAGTACTCTGAAGTAGCCTACTACCAATGTAAGGAGGTTGCACAATCCATCATGGCCTATAGCCCACGATGGACAAAAGATTTCCTCCAGAAATCTGTCCAATCCCCTCTTAAAGGCATCAAGACCAGATGCCATCACCACCTCCTGTGGCAAAGAGTTCCACAGATTAACTACCCGCTGGGTAAAAAAGTACTTCCTTTTATCTGTTTTAACTCTCCCAACCCTCAGTTTTAGCAGATGCCCCCTGGTTCTGGTGTTTTGAGAGAGGGAAAAGAATATCCCTCTATCGACTCTATCCCTTCCGTGCATAATTTCGTATGTCTGGATCATGTCCCTCTCAGTCACCTTTTCTCTAGGCTGAAGAGCCCCAAACGCTGCAGTCTTTCTTCATAAGAGAAGTGCATAAGGGAGGAGTATTCCTGATACACCAAGTCCAGCTTTGTCTAGATCTGCCAGTGCTAGATGGTGCCAGTGCTAGATCACTAGGGGCCCTGGGGGAAGACTCTGCTATGAGCCTTCCATGCCCCCCCCCATGGATCCCACGATGGGGCACTAAGGTCCTTGTGTCAGGATGCCAGAAGAGTGGTTGTCTTCTTATATTTAGCAAGGGGAGAGAAACTGTCCCTCTTCACCCCAGCACAGTGTCTTTTTTAGTGGCTGTTGCTGGTGGCATCTACATGACCATGTTTGGTTTTTCCAATAGAGCGTATTTTCAATAGTTCAGGATGAGCTGCAGCAACATGTAAAATGACAAACTGGGCACAACAATGGCAGTGTTTTTCCATATACATAGACATATTTGTGCACTAGAGATGAGATGCATCAGTCCCACTTAAGTATTTCACTCCTTGAGCCGGGGGGCAGATGGTGGAGGCTAAAAAACGGCAAATCTTGCAAATCACAGTCACATGGTTCTTAAAAGCAGAGACTGTGATTTACGGCAGGCAGGTACCAGAAAATCACATCTGTCCCTGGCAAATGGGGACCATTGGAGCATATGTGACCTGCGTCAGTCAGCCATTTCTAGTCTCTGCCTGTCTAGATAACCGTGCTGTTTACATGCATTGATCATTCCAAAGAAACCTGCGCAGGGGTTTTAATGCTTTGCAAATTGCTTTTTCTTCTCTGCAATTTACATCTGCGATTGGATCGAGCATATTTAGGAGCTTTCCGAGCCGCCACAAACAATGACAAATCTCTCCTGAAAACATTATCCTGCTGCAGTAAACTTGACAAGTGCGAGAGACACGAGAAAAGAGAGTGACTTCAGTTGCTTTTCTGCCCCTCTGCTTGTTTGGAAGCTCAGAGCAGTGTTAGGATTGTGCTGCCGGAGACACAAAGGAAAGTATTCTAGATTGGATCCATCTGAGAATATTTGCTGCATTATTTGGAAGATGCGACATCCATTATGATCTTTGGGGCAATGATGTTCTGAAGTGTTCTTTGAAATAAGCACAGGTAGATGCTCACCTGTTTGCCAGTGGCAATAAGTACTGCCTCCAGGCAGAGGTGTTTCTACAGGGATGGCAAAGCTCTAAGTGTTGCAAGAAGCCTTACCCTGTCATGTAATTCCCTCCTCTCCCTTGCTGCTGTAGCCAGTAAGCAACGCCAAGATTGGCTAAAACGGTGCAGGAGAGGAGTGATTCCCACTGCAAGGTAAGGCTTCTTGCAAAACTTAGAGCTTTGCCATCCCTGTAGAAACGCCACTGCCTCCAGGCAAGGCAGTTCTGTTATCTTGGGAGATACGTGCATTCACTTTCTCTTCCTTCTTGGTCATCAATTTTCTACTCACTGGTAATGTGGTATGGGGTTGGGGGAAGTTTAGAAAGGATAGCAACTTCTGTAACATGGAGATTTTCCCTCTGAAAGGGGAGCACCTGAAAACTCCCTACCTTTCCACAGGGATAAGTGTTGATCCGCCCTGACTGCTGACTCAGCTTTACTACCCATTCTCTCTGACTCAGCATTCACATGAAGAAAAGCTCGATTTACGGATGGCTTTTCATGTTCAGGGAGCCACTGCCAAGGGCTGTAGAGGGAGTAGATTTAAACTCCAGAAAATGGAGTATTGCGAGTCTGTATTGGGGGAGGTTTTTTTTTTTGTTTTTAAAGGCTGTTTACAGGCAGTTAAGGAAGTGTTCTGCTTTTTGCTCTGCATTATCTGGGTCTTCCAGGGAGGCCACGAAACGGCCAGGAATGGAACATCTTGTCCATGTGATTATTTCATTAACAATGTTAATTCCAACAGGCTGGAGGCCTGCCGGATATTAGCATATTCATGGGCCTCCTCCCCTCATTCATATTCCGGAGGTGTTCCTTCTGGTCACACTGTGAGCGAAGCTGCCTGGGTTTCAGAAAGACTGCTCTGTGCGGCGCCCGAGATCGGCACGTGTCTGGGAGGACGTGGGTGAGAGAGGCTGAACACTGAATCCGTTTATTTTCATTCTATACCCCTTTTTCTTAAAGGAATGCTTCTTGCTCCAAGAAGAAGAAACAAAAAGTGGAGGCATAAATGCACCACCTTACCAGAGACACGTCTGGGTGATCCAACACACCCCACACCCCAAATACCCTCTAATTACCGTATTTCCCCAAGTATAAGGCGCACCAAAGTATAAGACGCACCTTAATTTTGGGGCCAGAAATTTTAAAACCGCTTGCCGGCTCCTTGAGGCAAGCGGGAGCACACCCCCTTGTATAAGACGCACCCACTTTTTAGCACCCCAATTTTTGGAAAAAACGTGCATCTTATACTTGGGGAAATACGGTAGTTTTTTTTGTTTTTCCATAATTGCAAACCACAAAAGATCTCCGAGAGGCCAATGGCAAGCCTCTCTGCTGTTCCAGCCGCAAAACAGACAAGTGAGAGATGCAGGAGAAGAAATCCCACACTGTCGCTCCCTTATAAGCCTCCATAATGTTGTCAGTTCGATCAAGCCAGAGATTTCAGCTGGAAAATGTCAAACAGCCTTGAAGGGATTAGCGCTGTGGAGCCTCGCCTCCCTGATGTTTATCTCCTCCGCACTTTTCTAGAGGCTGTGATCCCAGAGCTGGACTAGAGTGACACACGGCCTTGAATTCCCAGTACTTACCCTGCCATTCGGGTGGCAGAAGCGGATGGGGTTGGGGGTCCGTGATAGAGCCCCTCCTTTGCATGCAGAAGTTTCCAGAAAATGCTGGTGGCATGTTGAACTACTTTTGGTTTCCAGCATCACGGCATCATTTCACTAACGACGCCGTGAAAACTTGCAAAACGTAATTACATGCAATGCGATGTGTACACTTCTTCCTGGCCTGCCTAGCTGGCTGTCCAGGGTTGTGGCTGTCTACAGTGTTTTCCATCCTCTTGGCCCTGGGCAGCCTCTGAGTAAGCTGTGTGCTTCGAAACTGCAGTGCAGGGCTTGGCAATGAAGCTTGACTGGTCATCGCCAATCATTATTCTCCCTCCCTCCCTGCTTCTCTCACTCACTTACTCACTCTGTTGAGGGTTTGCCAGTTTGCATAAAGGAATCAAGGAAGTCATAAATCAATCTCAAGAGCTTCTGTTCTCTTTAGAGGGAGAAAACAATAACCCTAAACAAAGCCAGCTTATGATCATGAGAGAGGAATTCCTAATGACAAACTTGGCTCCACTGTGGAGGACACCAGGGGCTTTGGCAAAACAAGATTAAGTTCGCTGTGCCCAGATTCTATTACTCCATATATTACCACGGGCTGGAGGACTGATTCTACAGGTGAAAATATAGCCCTTTGAAAATGTGAAGGCACATAATAAAATAAGCCAAGCGCCTCGAGGGATGGCAAACAGAGGACGGAAGTTTTGCACTTGATACAGTTGGCCTGCGCTTTAGAAAGGAGAGCAGTTGCAGGCTTCAGCTCTGGTTATTGCTATTAATTGGCGGAATGCCTGCTTTTTGTGTTGTGTGTCTGTGGGGAGGAGAACTCATATAGTCCTGCAAGGACCCTGGAGATATGCAGTGGGCTTCTGTAAGCTCTGAGAAAATGAAGCTACCTGATAATGGAGTATCAGATTAGATGTGGTGAGAAATGCATCATTTCTGCCGGGAAGTCGGTTAATGTTTTCTTGTGACTATGCCCCCTATGAGCTGCTACACGCCCCTGGAGGAAAGCTGCTATTTGCACCTGTCAGATTATTGTTCCCCTTGGGCAAATAATGTAAGTGGAATTTTCATTGGGAAAATGGAATTGGGAGGTGGGAAGGTTAACCTCTCTTTTCCTTGCGCAGGAGCCCAAATAAGCTGTGCTGCGAAGTGCTGGTTGATGATGTCATTGGTTGTCACACACTTTCAGCTGCTGGTCAAGCTGCCCCAAGTCAGGGAGAAGGGTGGGAGGAAAAGATGGGTGAGAAGGAAGAGGAGAAGAAATGTCCAGAGGAGCTGGTGTTTCCACCCAGGCGTTTTGAACCATACACTGTTTTCCGTCTCCTTGTTGTTGTTGTTGTTGTTGTTGTTGTTGTTGTTGTTGTTGTTCAGTCGCTAAGTCGTGTCTGACTCTTCGCGACCCCATGGACCACAGCACGCCAGGCCTCCCTGTCCTCCTTCCTGAGTTCGCCCAATTTCATGTTCATCGCTTCGGGGACACTGTCTAACCATCTCATCCTCTGCCGCCCCCTTCTCCTTTTGCCTTCAATCTTTCCCAGCATGAGGGTCTTTTCTCAAGAGTCCTCTCTTCTCATGAGGTGGCCAAAGTCTTTGAGCTTCAGCTTCAGGATTTGTCCTTCCAGGGAGCAATCAGGCTTGACTTCCTGGAGGATTGACCGATTGGATCCTAATCAGATCCGTCTCCTAATCAGTGTCTATTCCATTATATCCCATGGCAGTGACCTTCAACCATTGAGCCATGGCACATTAGTGTGCTGTGAATGGTCTATAGTCGTGCCATTGGAGTCTGAGGAAGCCTCATTTCTTAGTAGGTCATGTGGAGATGTGGACCCCCGTTGGCTGTGCAATGTGTCTTGTCAAAACTCCAAAAACTGATGGTGTGCCTTGACAGTTTTTGTGTCTTCGTAGTGTACTGTGAGATGGAAAAGGTTGAAAATTGCTGGCCTTCAGGGATAAAACTCCCTGCCAACCGGAGATCAGATCACTTAAATGTATCAATTTTTCAGTCCCCATTCCCGTGGGATAATGAGGGCCCCTATACTTCTCCCTTCCCTGGAGACATACTGCATTCCTTTCTGCAGCCCTGATTGGTGGAAATGAGACCATCAAATGACAGGGGAGGGGAACAGGTTTGCCCCACACCATTCTCCTAAATGCAGTGGTTTATTTTTCCCCATAGAACAAAACCTGTCTCTGGTGAGTACAGTTTCTGGTGGAGGTGTTGGCCCTCTCTCAGAACTGTATTTTGTCCAATTGAACACCGTAACAGCCCACTCAATTCTTGGATGCTCCAGTCCATATAGACCTGAGCTGGATGCTCTTCTGGTGTGGATACAAAGGAGATGGTAAACAAACACCAATTGTGTTATCGTGGCTCCAATTTGATGCAGAAAAACTGGGTGCCGTCCTTTGTCTACGCACAACGCCAGACTCTTCGAACGTGATGATCCTTTCCGGCCACAAGACTTCAACTCAGTGGCTGCAGTCCTGTTTCCCCAGGGAAATGGCCTGCCTCACCTTTCATTCCTAAGAAGTCCAGCAAGGGTTGCTCCTTTCAGAGTAACTTCTGGAGATACATTGCTCTGTCTTTACTCCCCAGATGAAGGAGGCAAACTCGTTAGCACAGGAAGCCATAAATCTCTGGGAGCTCATGAACTATTTACAGTGGTGCTGAGTAAGCCGACCGCCATTATATATTAATTCCCTCTCCATCTGCCCAGATGGCATTCTGTGAGGAAGTCAGAAACTTGGGAGGAAATTTGGAGGTCTTGGCCAGGTGTTTCCTGTGCAGAGGTGTACAGGAAACCCCATTGCTCTGAATGGGGTTGCACTTCCTCTGAAGGAGCAGGTTCGCAGCTTGGGGGTTCTCCTGGATCCACAGCTACACCTGGAGTCCCAGGTGGCGGCGGTGGCCAGGGGAGCCTTTGCTCAGCTTCGGCTGATTAGCCAGCTGCGGCCGTACCTGAGCTGTGCGGACCTGGCCACTGTGACCCACGCCCTAGTGACATCTAGATTAGATTATTGCAATGCGCTCTACGTGGGGCTGCCTTTGAAGACGGTCCAGAAATTACAACTAGTACAGAACGCGGCGGCTCGGGTGGTTGCTGGGGCACATCGGTTTGACTCTGTCGAGCCGTTGCTTCGGCGGCTACACTGGCTGCCGGTTCTGTTCCGGGCCCAATTCAAGGTCACCCCACAGGTGTTGTTAACATTTCAGCGGGGGCTGAAGACATTTTTATTTCAAAAAGCTTTTAATTGTTGACAGGCTGGCTGGCTGGTTTGTTATATTTTATACCGTATGATCCACAGGGCTTCTTGTTTTTAAATTTTATTGCTTTGTTTTTATTTTGTTTTATTGTATTGTTTTAATATTGTTTTTTAAATGGTTTTTTAATGTTAAATTTCTATATTTTATGTTGTAATGCCGCCTTGGGTGCTTTCGGGCAAAAAGGCAGGATATAAATCTAATAAATAATAAATAATAATAGAGGGGGAATCACAGCACTAGGTTTTGCAGGCAGCCACTCTCCATCCTCTTCAGAGCCATTCCCAGTGGCTAGAGCAAAATGGGAGGCTATGGTGGCTCTGAATGGCTCTGAAGAGGAGGGGGAACGATCTTAGTGCTGCGATCCCTCTCTAGGGGGCAAATCGCCCGGTGCAGTTGGGAGGGGTGTTGAGGCCTCCAGAGCCTGAAACAGGGACCTCATGGTCCAAAATGGATACATGGCTTTGTGAGACACTATGTGTAGGCCTCAAAGCTCTCCTTGGACACACAAAGTGGTAGGTATGACCAGGGCCAGCCGTAGGGCAATTTGACCTCACTGGGGCGGCGCGTGGAACAACCGCAGCCAGCACTTCACCTTGTAGTTGACGCTCCGGCATGGAATCTTCCACACCGAGGCGTCGTAAGGACAGCACATTGAGCGCGGGATTACTGTTGTATGCCTCTCACTCCCACCTGCTCCTGGATCTGGTTGGCTTGGAATCGGACCCCAGGAAGCAGTTGGTGGTGACAACCCTGCCGGATGCCTTGCCATTGCTGCCCATCCCGGTGACCAAGGAGTCCCTGCAGGGATGGGATGACCCACTAAAAATGCTTTCCATTGGGCCCCCCATCCCAAGGCCAGTTCTGGTATTACAACACTGGTCCCTGCCATTGGAAGACTCTGCATTGGCCAGGTCTGGTATAACGTCTGTTGCAAGCCTGGTTTTATGTTTTTTCTGTGCTGCTAGGCAGACTTTGTGGCTCCTTGCTTGCAGGAAAGGACAAGGGCCACCTATGTCCTGGCCCAACCCTGGCGTAGAAGGTTGACAGCACTGCCCGGTAGGGTTGCCGTACCGCCCAGATATGCACATGAGCGTGTGCGAGTTGACAAACTCAACGGAGTAGCGAGTGAATGGGAAAGCAGAGGTGAGGCTTTCATTCTGCAGATCACCAACTGCAGAACTGCACACTGGTTGACTTAGAAAGAAGCAACAGCAGAAACACCAAGCCGAATTTCCTGTCACCTCCAGGAATGTGTCTGAAACAAACGGCCCAGCCGCCTGCTTAATTCCCTCTGCACAGCTGTGCTTGAGCGTGGTTTGCCAGCCCTCTGTCAGTCCGGACTGTTCTCTTCGAAGGTATTTTGTCATGGGGCTTATGGACCAAGGACGCTCATTGCCTGGGGCTTTATATCTAGCAGTTTGATCTCCCGGTAGGAGTGGGGGGGGGTGAAGGGAGAAGGCCATAAAGCGGTGGCAGTGGTGCCTGCAAGTCTCTCTAACTCCACCAAGAGGGCCTAGGTTATTCCTCTGCTGGGAGTACTAATAGGATTCTAATAGGCTGGCAAATGGGTTTTTTTACAACGGCCATTCTGCAGTTACCCAGACGGTGTGTCACTGGGACAGTCCTATAAATCCCACCTGTCCCTCTCTCCAGAGATTGTGCGGAGAGGAGAAACAAACAAAGAGGTGACTCAGAGAATGGAGAGACATTAAGTGGTTGGCACTTTGAGGCCAGGCAGCCTCACGGCGGCACTGGAAGTGAGAATTGAATTGCTTGCTTTGGAGAGGGCGGATATCCTTAACCTTGCCGGGTGTGGCTGCTTTATTGTGGGCTGGAGGAGCCAACTTGGCTGTTGACCCCATTGGGAATTTTATGTTGGCACCTTCCAGGATCCAGGCGAGTTACAGAGGCATTGCAACGTTCAAGTTTCTTCTCTTTCCACCGATGATGGCTACAGACCATGTAGGTAAAACGTAAGGCACATGGCATTGGCCAGATGTGGTGGTGCAGTGAGTTAATCCACTGTTGCTGGGCTTTCGACCACAAGGTTGGGAATTCGAGACTGCATGACGGAGTGAGCTCCCATTGCTTGTCCCAGCTCCTGCCAACCTAGCAGTTCGAAAGCACCTAAATGCAAGTAGATAAATAGGGACCACTTCGGTGAGAAGGGAACGGCGTTCCATGCGCTACGGCGTAGAGTCATGCCGGCCACATGACCACGGAAGCTTGTCCTCGGACAAAACGCCGGCTCTACGGGCTTTGAAACGGAGATGAGCACTGCCCCCTACAGTCGGTCACGACTAGACCATTCGGCCGTGGGGAAACCTTTACCTTTACCTTTATGGGCCAGACATGGCCTGCAGAAACCCTTTATCCAGCCCAAGCAATTGGGCTCTCCCAGCACCACCCTCAGCTGCTGAGCTGCAAAGTGACGCACTAGCAGAAGTGGCCCTGCTGAAAGGGCAGTGCTGAGCAAGAGGCACTTTTTCAAGTGGTGACCTCTTATATTTAGCAGGGGGAGAGCAATTGTCCCTCTTCACCCCAGCACAGTGACTTTCTCGTGGCTGTTGCTGGTGGTGTTCTCCATTCTTCTAGATTGTGAGCCCTTTTGGGACAGGGAGCCATTTAACTTTAATGTTATTATTTGCCTGTAAACCGCTTTGTGAACTTTGTGTTGAAAAGCGGTATATAAATACTAGTGATTGATTGATTGATTGATTGAGCCCAATTGTCAGGCAGGCCACACTTTTAGCAGTGCTGCTTCTGCCGAGGTGTCACTTTGAAGAGCACCTCTTGGGCGCTGAGCGGCAAAGCGATTGCTCGGCAGAACGGCACTGCTAAAAGAGCGGCTCACGTGATACAACCGAGCTCTCCCGTTCCTTGAAAATGTGACACTTAACACTTAACTGGGAGAAGGATCAGATCATTTCCTGATCTGTTGGGTAAGCTTATCCGGCTTCTTCCTATGAGCAGAGGCAGATCTAAGGGAGGGCAAAGCTCTAAGTTTTGCAGGAAGCCTCACCGTGCAGTGGAAATCACTCCTCTCCTGCACCATTTTAGCCAATCCTCACAGGGAAAAGCAACATCTTGGGTTGCTTACTGGCTACAGCAGCAAGGGAGAGGAGGCATTTACATGACAGGGTAAGGCTTCTTGCAACACTTAGAGCTTTGCCCTCCCTGTAGATCCGCTTCTGCCTATGAGCCAACACCGAGCTGGTTGCTAGGCTATGCAATGGATAAAATGTGGTGAGGGTTTGGCAAGGCTCAGTATTTCCAGGCTTTGCTTGTCATTCGTTCCTTGCTCTTTGCCTAGCACAGAAGCATACAGAATCTTAATGTCAAATTGAAGGACACATTGCAACTAAGTTCAGTGTGAGGAGTCTGGTCTTGCCGTGCAGCTACTAGCAGAGATGCTGATAAGGCAGAACTGTCTTTCAGATGCTGAAGTGGGGATATACATCCTGCACCACTTGACAGAGGGAAATAGGCTCACTTGTTTTATATTAAATAAGTGAGAGGTCTCTTGGAAAGCAGTGAGCAAGCAAAAGCAAGAGAGCCTCTTGCACCAAGCCCTTCTGACCTTGGGAAGACGGTTAATCTGAATCTTGAAAGAATATTAATTTGCACTTCTAGCCCAGATTATATGCAAGGCTTAAAATGCAAAAATGGGAAATATTCCACTTTTGCAATTTAAAAGGTAAAGTCTGGTGTCTTTATTGTGGGGTGCATGGTCTAAGTAGGATGCGAAGATGCAGAGGAGTGGCAGCAAGATGCAACAAGCTATCTTGTTGTCCTTTGGCCTTCTGATGCATTTGGTGGGCCACTGTGTGATACTGGAAGCTGGACAAGATGGGCTTTCAGCCTGATCCAGCAGGGCTTATGTTCCTATGTTCCCAAGATCTATGGAATTGGTTTTTGTCTAATCCTGCAAAAAGTAACATTGGGCAGATCTTTTAGCTTGGCTGTCTTCACCCACAGCAGTAAACGCAACTCCCATAAGTAAAAGTTGTTTCTTGAGGGCAGAGGCAGTAAAAGCTTCCACAAGTGGAAAAACTTCAACCTGATTTTCCTTGGTTAGCACCTGACTCAACTGCAGAAGCCATAAATATTGTATTGCTGTATCCAATCTCAGTTTCGGATTGATTTTTCTCCAAGCCTGATCACAGTAAGCCCGAATGATAGGATTATTGTTCAGGGCAATCACTTGCCTGCAATTCCTTCCAGCTGCTTCCACACACTAGCAAATAGACAGCTCCCAGTTCCATCTTGCAAATGGCACTGCTATCCCTAGGACATCTGTGGGCTGTTTTTTTTTGGGTTTTTTTTTATTGTGCTCACCTGTAAATTGATATGGTACAGCAAACACTTCGAAAGGATGAATTGGTGGCTTGTAGGTCTCAAAGTGTCTTCAGGCCTTATGGGAGAACTGGCTCTTCTATGGATCCTATTATTTGATATATTTGATACTAGCTAAAGGCCTATCTCATTTGATGGGCAGAGAAGTTAGGGGAAGGATGGAGTGCTTGGAATGCAGTGGCCAAAGAAATTAACTGTGACATGGCCAATTGATCCTATCTTGACAGTGCTGATTTTTTTTTTCCTGGGAGATTCAATTAAAAGTTGTGGTTCTTCCTCTTGCTAAGCCAGATTGTGCTCTCCCAAACTCCCATTGAGAGTTGGGTTATTCCAGGGGTTTTCAGAGGTAGGGTGGAGGTGAAAACTGGGTGAATGTACTTGCTCAGCTCTTGGTGCCAAATCCCCCAGCTGTTGGTATCAGTCACCACATTTTAACCTGTGGTGGTAGAGCTTCCTGTTGACTATGTTTCATCACAGTGAGCGGACTTGTGGGTTAAAACATGGCACTTTTTTCAAGTGGTATTCAAGTGGTATTCCTCTTATATTTAGCTGGGGGAGAGTAATTGTCCCTCTTCACCCCTGCTCAGTCTTTCTAGTGGCTGTTGCTGGTGGTCTGCCTTTTTTTCTCCTTTAGATTGTGAGCCCTTTGGGACAGGGAGCCATTTAATTTATTATTATTATTATTATTATTATTATTATTATTATTATTATTATTATTATTATTATT
>JAJKFI010000102.1:1392597-1420609 GCA_029204185.1 Lerista edwardsae | reverse complement strand
TGTTTGTTTGTTTGTTTGTTTGTTTGTTTGTTTGTTTGTTTGTTTGTTTGTTTGGTTGGTTGGTTGGTTGGTTGGTTGGTTGGTTGGTTGGTAGGTTGATTGATTGATTGATTGATTGATTGATTGATTGCGGCAAGGAGTGCCAGGAGAAGCCCTGTCACAAAACTAGCAATGGCAGCTGAAAAAGGTGAAGCAGAGAAAGGGGAACAGTGCTTCTGCCACATTTGTTGTGGTTGACGTCCTGCTTTGACCACACAAGTGTCTGCTAGTTCTGGCCTCAATTTTTTTCACGTGTTGGAGAGGGAAACAGGCACCAGCCTTGAAATTAAGAGGGGGAATATCGCCCTTCGTTCAGCGAAGCATTTCAGAATCGCTCTACATTTACGGGGCTAACATGCTTGCTGGTTTCGCTCCAGTGGAGGCATTGGATTTGATGCCTGGCATTAATTTGGCTTTTGCCACCTGTCAAGAGCTATTTAGTCTTTCTAAATGCAACCTTCCTGGGAAGCTATCCCATCCTGCAGGTCTCAGTCGCCCAGTTTTCAGCATGTAAACAACAGTCTTTGCCGAGGCACAAAATTAAAGCAAAAATAAACACCTGATCAAATGGGCAACTTGGCTTAAAGGAACTGGTGCCTGAAGCTTAGTAGTGATGCTCCTTTAATGGATCGGAGCAAATGATGGAAGCTCACGAAGTAGCAAAGCTCCTTGTGGCTTCATTTCTTGCTTCTAGATGGTGCTTTCTGTTCTGCCCCTCTAGAAATATTCGCTTTGCCAAAACTCAGCAAATGGGCCAAGTTTGTTTTGATTGGTTTGTTTTGAGGAGGCCTTTCCAAGAAGCTATTTTTAAACTGGAGCAGTGAGTGAAGATGAACAGGGATAGCATAAAACACCGCTTGTTTTGATCTGCACGGTGGCGGTGCACTGCGAGGGTTTTGCTGTTACACAAGGTGTACTTGACTGCGGCATGATTGATCTTGGTTTGGTCCTTCAGGCTTTACATAAGCCCACTTCCCAAACTGTGAAGGTACTAAATTGTACTTGGAATTTTACCAGATACACATACTCCAAATCTTGCAAAACAAAACGTGGTATTGTAATATTCAGGGAAGAGAAACCTTTACAGGTCGTGCCTCTTTATCTGTGGGATTCTGTTCTCGGAAACCCCACAGGTGCTGAAAAACCTGGATAATAAAATCAGCGGTCCAACTCTCAGAGGACCTCTAAGACATGACCTCAAAGCACCTTCCGACTCAGAAGACCTCCAGGTTGCAACCTCTGGTCCTCTCTGAATCCTCTCGCCACAATTTCTGAACCTGCAATGGGTCAAATTCGCAAATACAGAATCCGTTGATAGTTGTCCACCAGTACAATTTTGGATGCATTGTTGTTAAATGCAGGATATAATTGCAATTGTATTGCTGGCTACCAATTTGACCCAGGTAATGCCTGGCAATTTTTGGATTTGAAATGTATGAGTTGCCAGATATGCAAATCAAAATGGCAACTTCGCAGTATCAACCTCTTCTGCTTTGCACGAATTAATCTAGATTTTCAAGCATCACTTGTTCCAAACTCCCTTAGGTAGATTGCAAATCCCCCTGTTCCACTATTCAGTGGGCAGGACAAGAAACATACTCTTCTGCTACATTTGAACCAGTCTGATTGCAGGCAGGACAAAATGATGAAATCTATATTGCAAGGCTTTTGAATTTAAGAGCGGTAACTCATCACAGTGCTAAAAGGAATCCAAATGCAATCACATCAAGATTCCTTTTGGAGTTGATTTAGGGCCCAATCCTATCCAACTTTTCAGCACTGATGCAGCTGCAATACAGCCCAGAGGTAAAGGAATAAAATGTTCCCTTGCATAGAGAAGGCCTTTGGGACTTCTCCACTGTGCCCCACAGGCACGGCTACGTCAGTGCTAGAAAGTTGGATAGGACTGGACCTTTAATCCATGTTCATATGCGTTAGTTGCATCACTCATCTGTAAGTGGAGGAGGATGCTACTAAAAACTGCAGTAAACTGTGCAGGTGCCAATTCTAAAATTAATTTTAGAAATTATCCACTTAAAACCAGAAGGTTGGAGCTGAATGTGGGCCCAAATGAACCCATGAAATGACAACGGAATAGCAGGGAAGAAATCGGCTTGCCTCTGAAACACTGAGCTAAGCTTCTGCTTCTGAATGTATGCAAGGCATGGAACAAAAAGAGAGTCCATGCCCTGACATCAAATCTTCTGCATTTGGTTCCTTGCTCTGTGTTCTACAAAGAATTGGTGACGTGCAGGTTTTTGAGTAGTGCTGCCGGTTTTTCGTGTTTTCATGAAATAGATTCCCTTCCCCAGACACACACTGTTCCTCTCAGCATTTCAAAGACCTACCGTGATGAATTCTGTGAACTTCAGTGAACCAAATAAACCGGTGAAGTAACACAGCTGAAAACTGGCGGTGTTGGGCGGCTGGCAGAGGGCCAATAAGGTATAGCAGGCTGTTCATTCTTCAGGGCCTGCTTTCTACGGTCAGCCTTGAAGACTGTTGCTAACTGGCTTCTCAGAATGGAAAAGAGGACACAGTGACATATTTTAGTAATTCAGTAATCTTTGACCGATGGTTTTCCCAGTAGCTATGTATGGCTGTGAGAGCTGGACCATAAGAAAGGCGGAGCGCCGAAGAATAGATGCTTTCGAATTATGGTGCTGGAGAAGACTCTTGAGAGTCCCCTGGACTGCAAGGAGATCCAATCGGTCCATCCTCCAGGAAGCCAAGCCTGATTGCTCCCTGGAAGGACAAATCCTGAAGCTGAAGCTCAAGTACTTCAGCCACCTCCTGAGAAGAGAGGACTCTTGAGAAAAGACCCTCCTGCTGGGAAAGATGGAAGGCCAAAGGAGAAGGGGGCGGCAGAGGATGAGATGGTTAGATAGTGTCACCGAAGCAATGAACATGAAATTGGGCGAACTCAGGAAGCTAGTGGAGGACAGGGAGGCCTGGCGTGCTGTGGTCCAGGGGGTCGCAAAGAGTCGGACACGACTTAGCGACTGAACAACAACAACAAATCTTTGACCAGTAAATGCTCATTTTGCACCACATTCCACATTGTAACAAGGGCGGATGCTCCCAAGATCAGAGGTTCCCAAATCGTGACGTGATTTGTTGGGTGACCTGTATTCTTATATATTAAAATTAAGAAGTCAGAGGGGGATGCAATGGGTGCCTAGTGATGCCACTGCATTTAAGGTACGCATATGATATTGTAACTTACTCATCCCGTGATTTCGGAGGACGTCCACCATGAAATGTGGGGATGGAATGTGCTCTTGCACGGGGTGATGCAAACCCTAGTGATATCTCAGTTGCTTTCATTTATGTAGCTTGATGCTTTATCAAGTGACTGTGTTTCTGTATAGAGCCACTTTCCCTCTGAATGTGCAAGCCACCTTTCTCACAAAATTATCCCGGTAAAAGAGTACTCGGTAGCAACACAAACCTCTTGGGTGACACTCCTTCGCTGCTTAAATTAACCCCCTTTCATGTGTATTTACTGCACAAAGCTGTGCTCTCTTCTGGATTCTTTTAGGAGATATTATATCACTCACATTTACAGTCTTCAGCAGTCCTTCCTTTTTTTCCCCCTGCACACAGTGCAAAGCGTTGATGGGTTTCAAGCAAACTGAAGGACGCGCTTGAGGGTGCAATCCTAACCTGGAGTTAGGCCAGCAAAGTTTGGCTGGCATAAGGATAACTGTAAAGCACATTCGGACCCCTCTCGGAATCTGGGAGGACAGCGCATGTCTGTGTGCTGGCAGAGGGCCACTCCAAAAGTGGTCCAAACCTACTTTATACTGTATAAATGTTGCTGGCCTAACTGTGCCGGCCTAACTCCAGGTTAGGATTGTGCCCTTAAGCCACAACTCAACAACCTCTTTTTTTTCAATTTGTAAGTTTAAAATCAGCATTACGGTCTCTAAAGGAAAAATACACATCTCCTTTGTTTGGCCACTTTCCCGCCTTCCCCCCCCCCAAAAAAATGTGTGTTTCAGTGAACAGATTTGTGTGGGCTGCTCTTCAAACACCCACAGATAGGAAGTGAGACAATGAGTGCACCTGTCCTTCCCTCTGTCTGAATCATACCGAACAGTCTCCTGCTTCATCATGGAGCAGAAATAAAGTTCATGCCACTGGAATTATGAGTGAACAAACGGCCTTTGCGCTTATCAAGTGCCTCAGCTCCACTTGGGCATTTAATCACCTGCAAAAGCCATTTATGGCCTCGTATACTCCTCTTCTATGAACATTAGCTTTTAAATGCCCAGCATAATTAAAGGTGAAGCTGCAGTACAGAGTTGGAGCTCAGTATCCGGAGAAGGATAACAGATGAGGTAGGAGTTCTGATGGAGTTCAAGGTGAGAGCCGTAAAGCCGATTTTCTGCCTGTGTCAGGGACATTATTTTAAGAATGTATAATTCCGCACAGAAAAAAAAAATGAGGTTGGTTCCAATAATAATTCAGAGTTAATGAACTTAGAGTTATAGCCCTGGCTCCACTATTTCCCTCTGTGCCTCTTTCTGTGTCCGATTTGGCACGTCAGATGTTGGAGGACAGCCGCAAGATTGCAACAGAAAAAGGGCTGGAGAGAATTATCCAAGGTTGCCCCCTTTCCTCTTTTCTCCTTGCTTTAAAATCCTTTTTTGGAAAGAGGGTTAAATCATCTGGCGAATTGAAAATGATCTACCCAGACTCCTGATCGAGACCTTTTGTATTAGCGGGTTGCCAGAGACTAGCTCACAAGTTGGCTTTAAATTAATGTTAAATAATAGTTGTAGCTTTAGCTCTAATTAGCATCAGTGCCTAGCAACTGTTGAGTCCCAAGTAAATCACAGCAAGGGAGGAAAGGAAGATGCCAGTGCTGGCTCTGGGTGAGCAAAATGATTCAGACTTGCTTGGAGGGTCAAGACTTGCTTGAAGGGCTGCTTCCTATGCTATGACGGATCCTCCAAGATGTAGCAGATGACAGCAGGACTGCTCTTGTTTGCTTCTAACAGCTGACGTCAAGACTCACTGAGCTCCCAATGACCTCCCACTACTACAGTGTGTATACCACACTGTGGAAGTCTGTTCTCTACCTGTAGTACCATTTCCATTTACTCTGCAATTGGCTCTCCTGCAGTGACCTCAGAAGCAAAGTACTAAGGAAGAGGCATAGTGCTCTGGTTAGACTGGGAAAGCAAGGTTCACATTTCTACTCGGCTATGAAGTTTGCTAAGCCTGAGTCTCTCTCTCTCTCTCTCTCTCTCTCTCTCTCTCTCTCTCTCTCTCTCCCCCCTCCTTAACTTGCTTCATGTACTTGTTATTAGGCTCAGAGCCCAATCCTATACTGCCTGACTGCCCAGAAGCGCAGTGGTAGCCAGGTGGCTACTGTTGCATCCTGTGGCAGCCACAGGAACCTGTGGGGCCGCGGCGTCATTCACCCGGTACACTGGGTGGGACTTACCTTTGAGTGGCAGACCGCCTGTTGCGTCACGCCACGTTCCGCCGCTTTCCCGCCCGCCCCAGTGGGCGGGAAAGCGGCGGAACGCAGTGTGATGCAACGGGCGGTCTGCCACTCAAAGGTTAGTCCCGCCCAGCGTACCGGGTGAATGACACCACTGCTCTGGGGGGAAAGGGGACATGATGTCACAGTTTTATTTTCATTTGCCATGAAACGAACCAGAGTGTGATATCTTTACTCTGCCAAAAAGCCAGAGAAAACGAAAATACAAGTGTGACGTCACTTCCGGTTGTGACGTCACTTCCGGTTGTGATGCCACTTCCGGGCGACATTTTGCCCTCTGCACTGGGCTACATTTTCATTAGCTACGCCCTTGGACCAGGTCCTACGTGCTTAGCAATTCCAGTTTTAGTAATCTATTTCATCAGTTTATCTGAGACCAGCACCTTGAATGACCAGCTATTTGCACTTTGTGTATGCATGTGTGTAAGAGAGAGAGAGGTCCTTTAAGAAATGTTACTGTTAGCATTGTGGTCACACAGCTCAAAGATCATTTTCAAAATCATGACTTATTCCTGGATATTTTGGGAGCGGCGAGGGAGTTAAACCAGTCAGCGAAACAATTTATGGTTAATTGTTTGTTCAGCTTCACTTGTTTCTGGGCCCTAGTAGGTCCCACCTGGAGTCAGGGAGAAATTGTTTTCTCCGTTAGCGTTTCTCACCGCTCTGCCCTCTTTTATTGAGTGATTTTCTTAAGGTAGGTAGGCTCGGTTCAGATTGAATTTCAGGCTTGGCTGATCTTGCAGGAAGAACAGGCTCCTCATCTATGGTTGCAGGAGATCCCAGTATGGAGAATGCAAGCACTGTGGCTTGTGAAAAGCAGGTCAATGGGTCAGCTTTGCAACAGATGGCGAGGGGGACGTTACACTGACTACTGGGAGACTTTTCCAAATGGATGTGTATCTTGGTGTGTTGAACTTTCTAAGCCGGCCACCGTGGGCACATCACACCCCCAAATTGCAGGCAATCCAATGAGGCTACCTAATCCTGACTTGGCTCTCCTGAGTTTCAGATATGATATTTTTCCAGCCATATCCGGACGTGCCAGCGATTACACCTGGGGCCTTCAGCGTGCCAAGTTGGTGCTCTGCCATGAAATCTGCAGCCATGTTCTTGGTGCAGTCTGTTAGAAAGACTGGCTGATTCACCAACTCCAAGACAAAACACGCTTGGCCGCGCAAAATGGAGCATCTTCTCCAAACCACTCCTGGTATTATAATAGAATGATTGCTGTTTGATTGTTCATACAGCAGCCTAATACTCTCCATACATAGACGCAGCAAATATTTTTGATGCAATCAGGCACCAAAAACCAAGTTGACCTCACAGAAGATCGTATACAAACACCCCAAAGTTTTATTTGCCCTTTTGATAACAGTAGCAGTGTCTCTCTTGTACCAAAGAGCAGCTGGTGTGGTGTGGTGTGGTGTGGTGGTGGTGGTGGTGGTGGTGGTGGTGGTGGTGGTGTGTGTGTGTGTGTGTGTGTGTGTGTGTGTGTGTTTTCAGACCATCCCACTCCATAGCCCCCAAGTGGCAAGATTTTCTCTAGGATGAACTTGGAACATCTGGGTCACCAGGAAAATTTTGAACCCCCCAGAGAAGTTTAATGGGATTTCTACTGTATTCTTCACATACAAAATAGTCTTGTTTCAGAGCTTCATGAATCTACAGGTATGTCTTTCATGCCCTTCACTTTTTTCCCCTACAAGAGAGCTATTCATCCATATCTAAGGGCACTCCTTTATCTATTATTTATAATTGCCCATCATCAAAGTGGCACATTTTTCTTAAAAGGTCTTCTTTGCCAGAAAAAAAAAGGTCTAGTGAAAACATACATACACACTCACCCTTTCTTCCCATTGATTTTTCTTATAAATATATCAAAGAAGACAGAATTCAACAAAGCAGAGAAACTTGCCATGACCCACTTGGCTTAAAATCTACTCCTTGCAATCAACGAGCACATAAATATATCTGGCCGCCAAGCATGCAACGGGAAGGAACAATGGAATCGTGCAGTAGCACACCGTTGCAAGATCTACCGTTGCAACTACCGTTGCAAGATCTGCAACCACAATCCCTGTATTTCCGCTGCTTGCCTTGAGCAAATTGGTACTGCCCTTGGGCAAAAAAGATTAGTGCATTTATGACTGTAGTCATGGATTGCTGGCATTGTTAGTGTGTAGTGACAAAGAGACTGAGATACTAATCAGGTCTTCCTTGGTTCGACTTTCACCTCTGCCATGATTTCATTCGGTGGCCTGAGGCCAACTGCCCCCTCTCAGTCCCATATGGGGACAACAATTGTTACCTTACAGGGTTGTTGTAAGTACTGTATCAGATGGCTACATGTGAAGCAGTGGTGCCATTCAAATGATTTAGGAACAGGAACTCACTTTTGATTGGCACTTGTCGGGAACCCGGAACCAGCCACGGAGCCCGTTAGGATCCGGAACGCCCGTTCTGGTCCGTTCCCCCTGAATGACATCACTGATGTGAAGTGCTTTGCAGACTCAGAAAGTGCTGTACAAAAGTTACTCAAGATTGTTTTAAAGATAGAGATACTTGTCCATGAACAGTATGGTCAGAAACATTGTTGTGGAACTGTTGTTTTCCATATGACGTTCATTGATACTTTTCAGTGGGGAGGAGGATTGCATGTGGCTCTCAAGGCATCTGGAATGCATATACCAGCCTTTTCCCAAACATTAGATATGGGCAGAACTGCACATCTTTTGTAGACTAGTAATCTCCTCTGCCTAAAATTCTGAATTCAATTCTGACCTTCTAAGCAAAGCCTGGACCAACCACCAGGTCTCACCCCAATGAATGCATCAGGTTGATAGTCATTGTGTCAGCCATGAACCAAAGACTTCTGTGCATGCACGGTAAGGCTCGCTGTCTCCTGGGAACACCCCTGGGAACACCCGTACTCCAAAGCAGGTTTTGTTCCATCGTGGTGCCATTATCTTATGCCATGCCTGAAAATCTTGTCCTGATCAGCGCTGCCCGGGATAATTTCCTGCAGTTAGTTATTTAGTACATTATTAATCTTCAATTATTAGTGTATTCTGTCTAATTATTAGCCTATTAATCTATTACTTATAATTATAAATAATTTTTTTTATGACTTAGCATTATTCTTCCTCTTGGTGGAAGGGATTTATGGTGAGCAGTCTTCTACAAATTCAGCTGGTTCTACGCGAATGGAAATTGGTGGCGGAGAGGTGTCCTCCCTCTACTGAAAGGAGTTTGTCCTGGGCTTAACCTGGAGGGGAAACAGAGTATGGTGTTAGCGTTATTGGGTCATATAAAACAGGGCATGGGTCAGCACAATTGGGGAGCTCCTGGGGTCACAGGGTCCTCAGAAGGACCGACAGTTGATCCCCGAGTCCACTTCTCTGCTCAGAACTTTAGAACACAGTCCGATGCATGCTTCCTCTGTGTTCCACTCAACCCATGGCCCTGCCTTAAGAATTAATGCTGCCGAATTGAAGCCAGGGGCCGGGCTTAGCGGCCATGTTTTTGAACTCAAAACAATGCTGATTCCAAGCATTTCAGATTGCTTTGCGCGTACTGTTTAGGACTGAATAGTTTACTCCTGAAGTAAAAGCTTACCAAAATAAAAACGTGTGATCGTGTAGAAACATTATTGGTAACCTTATTATGATTTAATATGCACTTACAAGGTTTAATTCCGCATAATTATATTACTGAACATACCGGACGAAATGCTGTCTATTTTAACTCAAATTGCACTATTTTGACAGACTTTATTGAAATCTACACAAGTAGAAATCTACACAAGCAAAAATAAAACGGTCATGCCCCTTAAAAAAAGTTCTGTACTCACTGAACGGTAGTTTTATTGAACTGATGAAATGTGAATACATGAATCTTTCCGTGGAAATTAAATCCCATTTTTCATACAGCGATTTGCACACCCGTATGCAGAACACGCAGGCATGCTTAAAGACGTTGAGATTAACTTTTACACGTGTGCAGGGAGCTTTTAATTCCTGAATTCGTGGCAATCCGCCTCCTTCGCGGCAATGATCTGAGTCAGCCATATTGTGTGACCCATGGCTTCAAGAAAATGACGTCATGCCTTCTCCAGTGTATAAAAGCTCCTTGGTTCCACTGTGTTCAATGGGACTTTCTCCCAGAACAATGCACTTTAGGGTTGCGGCTCCACAGGAGACTGGAATGAACATCCCCTGGAATGAACATCACAAAGCAGTGATGGGTCTCTTTGCCTCTGCACCGAGTATTTTGCTGGCACAGAGGCAAAGGTCTCCGTGTCCTCTCTGCCCTACATCTGCATTTGGGCCAATTCGCCCAGAGTGATCTTTTTGTGTCAACAATTGGCCAATGAATTCCGGGACAATTTGGGCCATCACTAAATTCTACCTCTTTACTGCTGACCTCTGCCCTGATATCGGGTTCCTCTGTTTTCCCCATTGCTTTTTTTCTTTCTTCAAACTTTGACAACCTGATGATCTCACTAGGCCCCAACTTGCGATATTATTCAGCCCTATGTCAAAAATCTCAGTTTAGGTTTGGCTACATCTGACCCCATGTTGCTTGCAATACTTCCAGTGATCCTGTTAAGAATCACTAGATGTTTGTCATGCTTTTCTCTCTACTTCCATCATGGTTTTCGAGAGGGAACAAAAAGAATACTATTAAAGGTTACAACAGTGGCTGCTGGATTTGAGCCTCAACAGCTGTGAACTCTAAAAACCAGAAATCTTATCAAGGGCTATTGGAGATCAGCCTCACCACAAAAGATTTTTCTTCCTGACCTTAGTCCATTACTCATTGGCCAAGGCAGTGAAGCATAAGAGTTTATAGCTTTTCTGACTTTTTTTCCCTTATCCTATGTAATGTAATTATTAATGTTCTCATTAGCTATATAAATGTCTAATCCTTTCTTTGAATTCTGCTAAGCTCTTGGTCTCAATGATATCTAGTGGTGGCAAGGTTAATTATGTGTTGTGTATGAAAGGGAAACTCATTGTATCCGCATTAAAAGTGCTGTCTTTCAGTTTCATTTAAATGTCTTTGTTCTTGAATTAAATAGAAGCTGGCTGGGTTTGTCCTTGCTACATCATATCTTTGGGTGTTTATGTGATTAACAATATGTCAGTCCATTTATGAGGGACTTGAACCAAGTCATTCTGGCCTACAGTTTTCTTTGGTTTCACCAAGGCCTTATCAAAAGAAAAGCACAAAAATTCCGTTCTTTCCTATTTAATGCCAGGAAAATAATTTATATTGTCTCATGCTTTTTTTTTTTGATAAAATTGTCAGGTCTTCCTTAGACCTCTTTATGGATACCATCTGGCTTATCAACCAGCAGAAAACAAACGTATGGCTAGAAAGAAGACAAAATCCAGAAAGATCCATCTGTTTGTGTTGTAGTTCTTGTAAGATAGAACGTTTCTGTAAAATCGTAAAAATCTTTCAGTTTATGAATAAAATCTGCCTGTGTAAACCGCCTTGAGTTACAGTCATTAGAGTAATCTAATGACCTAAGAAAGGTGGTATATAAATACGATGATGATGATGATGATGATGATGATGATGATTCATCTTTGGGTGAATTCTCAATCTGTTCTAGACATTAAAGAGACATTAAAGAGGTCTAAGGAAGGCCTGCCAATTCTGAAACTTGTCCTTTAACACTGCTTGTCCCAGAGCCTGACTGGTGTCGAATCATTTCAATCTTATTTCTCTTGCTTCCTCCGAACCCATCAGTGTAACTAATACTTTTTACTAACACTGCTCTCTGCAAAAAAAGTGTACAACTCCATTAAACGACTCCATCAACTCCATTAGGTACATCTTTTAATAGTCGCTTAATATGAGTTGAATTTCTGAGATGCTAATTTAAAGATGATAAGTTTTTTATGAAGAAATCTGGTGGGAAAATCTCCCCATGGGACATAATCCCATTTTATTAAAAATGGGAGAAAAAGAAGAAAATACTGTGTTTTTTTTTTTTATTGGCTCACAGTTGACGTTCGGAGTAATAAGATAATATTTCATATGTGGGAGCTTTCATTAGTGCTTCACGGAACGGAGTAAGATTGAGATCCATAAGAAGAGGAACGTTAAACCTTTTGAATAGGTAAGATGTAGTCTGACCGAGTGGGAAGTATCCTGCTCTCTTGCTTGTTTTCTTTCTGAGAAATGCAACCAAGCAAAGCTGTAGAGGTCCTCACATTTATTCTGAGGACAGATAATACCGCTCCATTTACTACATACTGTTTACCTTGTTTCAGGATAGATTAATGTACTGTAATATTCTGACAGCGAATACTCCAGCCTGCCCTCTCTTGCCCAGTTCTGTCTTCCCCCTGCCTTTACCCATCCCAAAAAGTTTCATGGTAGTTAATCTGTGGAACTCTTTGCCATAGGAGGTGGTGATGGCATCTGGTCTTGATGCCTTTAAGAGGGGATTGGACAGATTTCTGGAGGAAAGGTCCATCATGGGCTATAGGCAATGATGGATTGTGCAACCTCCTTACATTGGTGGTGGGCTACTACAGAGTTCCAGGTGCAAGGGAGTGGCCACAGGATCCAAGCATCTTGTTGCCTCATGACTCCCTGGGGCACCTGGTGGGCCGCTGTGAGATACAGGAAGCTGGACTAGACGGGCCTTTGGCCTGATCCAGCAGGGCTCTTCTTATGTTCTTATGTTCTTATGGCCAGGTGGAGGGAGCAAATCACTGGCCGCTCCCGTCTGGCATCTTCCCAGTGCTGAGGTTCAACACCAACTGGTGCTGACCTTTCCACTGAGATGAGTGTTTCCCTCCAGCGGAAAAGTGCTTTACAGCAATTTTGCAACAACCAATGCTGGTGGTTCTGCCATTGAGGGGCTCAATAGGATCACAGTAGATCCAAAGTGTGTATCGGATTGCATTGCTAGAGATGTTTAGAAATGGTTAGTTGAGTCAAGAAGCTGAGATAATTGCATGTAGTTGTGCACTCCCATTGCAGAGAACAAACCTGCAATGCTTATACTGAACTTGTTTCGAAGCCGGATGTGTGCTTGATTGGACTTACACAGGCACACAGAGTACAGTTTTTAGTGACAGTGCATGTGTGTGATTGAGTAAGAAGCAGATGGAGAATCATTGCACGGCAGGCATGCCGTCGGTTCAGATTAAGACTGGAAGTTTTAAAACCTGCTGCATAGAAGGCTGTGATGAGGTGAAGTGAGATAAGCCATTTACAGGCAGAAGGCACCTGGTCTTAGCACAAGGGTTGTGTTAGTGCCATGATTCTTCCCCAACACTTAGAACTGCCCCAGCACAGTGGTGTCGTGACAGAGGGGATGGAGTGCTAAGTTTTGCAAGGAGCCTTACACTGCCATGCAAATCGGCCCTCGCCCTTGCCATTGTAGGCAATCCTCAAGGGGAAAGTGCAGCGTTGCTTACTGGCTACAGTGGCAAGGGAGAGGAGCTATTTGCAGGGCCAAGTAAGGCTCCTTGCAAACTTTGCACTCTGCCCCCCTGTAGAGATGCTACTGCTCCAACCTCCAACAGTAGAAGCATTTCTGGATATTTTGGGGAGGGCTGTACTGTGTACCAGAAACCTCAGTGATTGGCCAGCTTGATTGTATTTAAAAAAATTGGGAGATAGCAACATAAACAGTCAATCCTAGTGGAAATTGTATTCTTCTATAACCTAGGTGATGGTTGAGGAGGACAGGTCAGGCTGCCTAGACAGAGGTGCCAAACTGAAATTCTGCCTTTCCTGAATAGTGAATATATGGTAAGCTGGATCTGCTCCAAAGCTCAGAGAATGTGTGGCTTTTGCCACCTTGGAGACTTTGAGAAGACTTGAACAACTTTTAGAAACTAGGCATCTGAAACAGTGTCACATCTCTTCATCATGGGACAAAGATGTCAAATTTCCTGTTCAGCTAGATGTTTTCACTTTAGTGTTTGAAATTTCAAGTTATCCAGGTCTCAAAATAGTAGGGGGGGAAAAAAAACCTATTTTAAAAATTAAATACACTAATGTGCCAATGAATATAAACACCCTGTGTCTACCAATGCTTAAACAGTTTGTTGTGCTATGCATTATTCGCAATCAGAGAAATTATCTGGTGTGATTGGAAATCCTGGCAGAGAAACATGCAAGTGGAAGGCCTACATAACAATTGCATTGTCATTAGGGTGTGTGTGTGTGTGTGTGTGTGTGTGTGTGTGTGTGTGAGCGCCCACACCCTACACAAGAGATTTGAAATTATATACCAAAATCAAATACTCCATGTAAGGCAATTTATCTTTACTGTTATTCTCATAGCCATTTTCTTGTGTATTTCTGTACTGGATACATTGACTGTGATTTAATATCTAGGTCTTTTATTCGCAGGCATTGTGCTTGTTCCGTGATCTCTGAGCATATGTACACCTTTTCTTTTTAAGCCTTGGGAGTGATGAAATTTGCCCTATTCTAGGCAGACTTCATCTTTTGCCAATGCTTAGGTGTGCCTAAGAATTCATAACAACTTTCTCCATTGGAGGCTATCTGAGACTATCAGCAGTGGGTTGTCAGATTTCTACTTAATATTTTTTTTTTTCCTTAGGAAAAAAAAGGGGGTAGGTGGGAGAGAGAGCTGAGGAAGTAATCTTTTTACATTTCAATCTGCGTCATTTTCAAGCAGCCCGATAAGGCAGAAGCTGACATTTCTATAACCCACCTTATCTCTAATTGACTTAAAGGAGAGGCAGGCTGTAATCCTTGTGTGCACAGGAGCCTTTGGATGGGGGAAGATGAGGGCAATTGATTTCTGGCTTTTTAATTAACAGTCTGTCAGCTCTTAAAACAATGCAGAGTAGTATGGATGGAGGTGTGCGTGTGTGTGTGTGTGCGCGCGCGCACGTGTGTGCGCAAAAATCAGGTTGGTGAATAATGACATTTAAAATTCAATTCTGTGTGCTGATTTCTGCTGATTTTTTTTCCTGCTGGATGGGTTGTGCTGATGCACTGCCTGCTGGTTGAAAGGGAGATGCTCAGAATGTCTTCTCCTCTTGGTGGGAGGTCAAGTGCTTTCTTCAGTTAGGGCTAGAGGTGTCTGTTTCTCGTGAGTAAGATAGGATCGCCCCCTGAGAGCCCAATCCTTTCTAACTGGGCAAGAGGCACTTTTCCAAGTGGTGTTTCTCTTATGTTTAGCAAGGGGAGAGTAGTTGTCCCTCTTCACCCCTGCGCAGTCTTTCTAGTGGCTGTTGCTGGTGGTTTGCCTGTTTTTTTTTTTTTTTAGATTGTGAGCCCTTTGGGACAGTTCGCTGATTAGCTTTATTATTATTACTATTTGCCTGTAAACCGCTTTGAGAACTTTGTGTTGAAAAGCGGTATATAAGTACCTGTTGGTTGATTGATTGATTGATTGATTGAACTTTCCAGTGCAGCACTGCAACCTGCACTGTGACATAGCTGTGCCTACGGGGCATGTGCTGCATCCTGCAGTTGGGGGGGGGCATTCACAGAGGCCTCCTCAAGGTAAGGGCTTGTTTGTCCCCTTACCTCAGGGCTGCATTACCCTTATGCTACTGCAGGAAAGTTGGCTAGGACCAGTGATGTCATGCAGGGGGTACGCAAGTACCGGTTTCTAGGGCAGAAGATTTAGCCGAGAGGGTTAATGCCTCCGTTTGCCCGAAGATAACACCTGAAGATCTCAAGGTCGTGAGCTCGGGACTGCCGGAAGTCTCTGAGAGCGGCAGACCTTGCAGCTGCGGCTGATTAGAAGCTGAGCTTCAGCTGCCTCGTGGGAGGAGGAGTGTGCTGAAGGTCAGCTGCGTCTCTGGTGTGAGCAGGGAAGCATCAGCCAGCAGAAGACAGACGGGTGGCTAAAGAAAGAAGGCTAAATCCAGAAAGGAAGATCTGAATGTGTGTAGTTCTTGAAAGACAGAACATTTCTGTAAATTGTAAAAACCTTCGGGTTTATGAAAAAGTCTGCCTATGTAAACCGCCTTGAGTTGTAATCACTAGAGAAATCTAGTGATCTTAAGAAAGGCGGTATATAAATACATGTATTATTATTATTATTATTATTATTACAGTTGGCCCCGCCCATTCGCCCGCCCACTCGTCAACTCCGCCCCCTGCAACGTTTGAATTTCCTGCACGTTTGAGTTGCCTGCACGTTCTCAGAGCCAGGCAGGCAGGCAGGCAGCGAGCGGAGCCTTGCCTTGCCTTGCCACTGAAAAATGAGCTGCTCTGGGGTTTTGGAACTGTTGGGTCACTTTAACATGATGCCAGGCCTCCTTCACATGTTCTGGGGGTGCTGTGGAATACTGTTGCAACTGTTGGGTCAGTTTAAAACTGTCTGAGGCCTCAAAAAGGGCTTTTTTCATGTCCCTTCCTGCCACGACCTCACTTCCGGCTTATGACGTCACTTCCGGTGGGCGGGTCCCGACACGTGCCAATCAAAAGTGAGTACCTGTTGTTAAATCATTGAGATGACACCACTGGTTAGGACTGCACCCTAAGTGTCTTAGGGCTCAATCCTGTCCAGTTGTCTAGCACCAGCACTGCAACAGTGAGGTCCTGAGGTTAGGAAACAAATGTTCCCATACCTTGTGGAGGGGATGTGGACAGGGGAGCATGCGCAGCTGCTGATAGGAGCGGACAGTCCTCCACTGCAGGATACAGCACACATCTCTTGGCATGGCTGCCCCTGCACTAGAAAAAAGGATAAGATTGGGTCCTCTATCTTATTGTTCCCTCCTTTTGGCCAGACCTTGGCCAAAACCACACTGGGATAGTGCTGGCAAAGGCTGAATTCCTGGTTTATGCAACACAGGCTTGAGATTCAGGGTTTATTGTCTGGATTATGCAGACTTGCTGTCTTACAACGGATGTTACCCTTTTTTTAAAAAAATGAGTGTTTTACAGAAATACAATGCAAACAAATTAGCAAGATGATATTTTAAATAATATGTAAATTGGTAATGTTTTATTTCAGTAATTGAAGAACTAAATGCGCAAGGAGAAAGAATTTGACATGGGGGAGGGGGAAACCAGGCATACTGCAAAATCTCTTCTAAATACCCTTGGTTGGTAAGAACTTCTTATCACAAATATGGTAGCTAAATAGTGAATAAATTCATATTATATGCACCAAACTCCTCGAAGCCTCTGGCTAACCACTGTTGGAAACAGCGATGATCCAACAGAGCTCTTCTTATGTTCCTATGAATAACAAATACCTAACACAAATCTCTCTGGGGAATTGTCATGTTTCTAATAGACTGTTAATAGCCAGAATCCATTAAGAGGAGTCTGTTCCTTAATGTTGCATTGAGTTTTTGTAATTCCAGTGCTGATGCGAAAAGAATTGGCGGACTCACAGTATGGCGCAACCCTTTGGCGCAACCAAAGCTTCATTCGTTCGGAATAAACAGGAAGAAGAATTAAACTTGTGGGATTCTCAGATACCTCCAATAATTGCACTTGCCAAAACCTTCTGCTGTGTGTTGTGAGCTAAAGATTGCAGGACTAACCTCTCCCCAGTGAACAATGCGACTTGATGAGTACAATTATTTGTGTGCAAGTGGAAACCTACTTCAATTTACATCTCTGAGTAATACCTTCTACGCTTCTCTTCCCGGTTCAGTCTCTCATACATTCTCACATTTACATTTGCATCACCAAGAGCTCATTGTGTTACACACACACACACACACACACACACACACACACACACACACACACACCACATGAGGGACATCCTCCCTAAACTGGAAAAAAAATAGTGACCTGGGCAAGATTCTCAGGCATCCCTTATGATATAAGAACATAAGAAGAGCCCCACTGGATCAGGCCAAAGGCCCATCTAGTCCAGCTTCCTGTATCACAGCAGCCCACCAGGTGCCTCAGGGAGCACATGAGACAACAAGATGCCTGCATCCTGTGGCCACTCCCCTGCATCTGGCATCCTGAGGTAAATTTCTGAGGTAAAATTCTGAGGTAAATAAAACAGAATTTGCTATCCTGTCCAGAGCCTTTCTTTCCCCTCATAAGAAGATCCCTGCTGGATCAGGCCAAAGGCCCATCTAGTCCAGCTTCCTGTATCTCACTGTGGCCCACCAGATGCCTCAGGGAGCCTTATGATGATGCCTCATGATGATGTCCGTTTCCAAAACTGCAGCCTCTGGTTACTTCCAGTCTTACTAAATTTATTGGATATGGGGGTGCAATAGTAAAACCACTGTTTACCATAAATCTTCATTTTTTTGGGGGGGATACTTTAATTTGGTACCTTATCTTCCTTTGTACAATCATAGTAAGTTCCACAAAGGAATAAACTATTGTCTGAAGCTGATTTTAATTTAATGAAGAAGCTACTGAAGGAAATTGAAAAGGAAAGGTCACCTCCCAACTTTAAATTGTAGATCAAGGATCAGCATTCACGTGCTTCCCAATGGGCAACTGTAAATCAACTGAATATCATAATATATATGAAATCTTCCAGTGAGTTGTGTACTGCTCAGATATTTGTTTCCAATGGAGAGCATAATGCAGCATTAAGCTGTGCAGTTTTATAATATAATGCACAATTAATCTTAAGCATATATGAAATCTCCCAATGGGTTGTGTAGTGCTTAGAGATTTGTTTCTGGTGCATAATGCAGCTTTAAGCTAATGTGTATTTGGGCATCCAGTCACTGCTATTTTTAATTTTTAAAACGTGACTATCCAAGATGGTTAGATAGTGTCACCGAAGCAATGAACATGAAATTGGGCAAACTCCGGAAGCTAGTGGAGGACAGGGAGGCCTGGCATGCTGTGGTCCAGGGGATTGCGAAGAGTCGGACACGACTTAGCGACTGAACAGCAACAGCAACAACAATCCAAGGCCAGCAAACATGAAGGTGGAAATGCCTAGTGGTGGAAATGAAATGAGACGTTTTGTGTTTTTTTAAGGTCATGTGCAAAGAACGAACAGTCTAGAAGTGTTCCTCAGTACGACCAAGTTTCAGAAATGCTGAGCTGTGTTGCTGGAGTTGCAACTCCAAAGTGTGTGTCAAACTCCAGCTAAAGATCTCCTGCCGAACTTGTGGTTCCATTTGCTGCCCTGTTTAATGGACTTACGAGTGTGCATTTATGTGTCAGCCACTGAGCAGAGAGGGTTGTTTATGTAGCACTTAGGAAAATCTTACAAGGTAATGGGTCGTGCAAAAGGCCTTGGGATAATTGGTAAAATGTCTGCAAATGGATTAGCTATACATCTGGATGGAGGCGATGAGAAGGTGTTTTTTTTTTCTTTAGAAAGAAAAAAACCCAACAATATTTCGCTTAGTGTTCCAACTGTTTCCTGCCTTTGCCCAGCTTCAGCTAGTGTACCAGTCATACTCTGTCACACCTAACTGGGTGTGCATAAATTCCAGCCATAGACCTGCAAAGGGCAGAGATTTTTTTTGTGACTTTCAATTTGATACCAGAAGTTTGGACTGTGTTGCTTGAGCCTTTTCCTTAGATCTCTGTTGAATACACACCTCTACTATCATAGCACTTCACTGGATACCTGCAGACTGTAGACGGCCTATAATACCGTTCTCTCGTTGGAGGGTCATAGCCCACAACTGTGGGGTAGCCCAGAACTGAGATCTAAAGCGAGTCGGGCCATTTTCTTTGGGCCAATATTTTTTGAGGGTAGGATGAAAAGCGAGCGAGCAAGAATGACAGGCAGAGGGAGCCTTTTGGTTTAGGGGGAACAAAAAGATGGCAGAGGATCAGCACAAGAGGGTTCCCCATTAGTAGCCAGATAGAGTCCATCTAACAGGAAAGGTAGAATAATGGCAAGATGGCTTAGGGGTGTGTGTGTGTGTGTGTGTGTGTGTGTGTGTGTGTGTCTGTGTCTGTGTCTGTGTGTGTCTGTGTCTGTGTCTGTGTCTGTGTGTCTGTGTCTGTGTGTCTCTGTGTCTGTGTCTGTGTGTGCAGAGGCAGATCTAAGGGAGGGCAAAGCTCTAAGTGTTGCAAGAAGCCTTACCCTGTCATGTAAATCCCTTGCTGCTGTAGCCAGTAAGCAACGCCAAGATGTTGCGGTTCCCTGTGAGGATTGGCTAAAACGGTGCAGGAGAGGAGTGATTTCCACTGCAAGGTGAGGCTTCTTGCAAAACTTAGAGCTTTGCCCTCCCTTAGATCTGCCTCTCTCTCTCTCTCTCTCTCTCTCTCTCTCTCTCTCTCTCTCTCTCTCTCTCTCTCTGTGTGTGTGTGTGTGTGTGTGTGTGTGTGTGTGTCTGTGTGTGTCTGTGTCTGTGTCTGTGTCTGTGTCTGTGAGCTTTCAGACTTTGCATAGTCTTCTGATAGCATCGTAGAACTGTACATCTTTGCTAACATATGTTTAAACATCTACCAGCGCAATCGAGAGGCACAAAGGGATGGTGCCTGTGCGCTGCGTTGGCCCAGTGCTGTCGCGGAAGTGCCAGCAGTGTGGGTCCGGCTGCACTTAAGATGGATGCAGGTAAGCCACCCTCTGCACCTGTCGAGTTCAGCCAGCTCAGGGGCTTTTCTGGTTGTGGGGAGGTGGGAGGGGCAAAGCAGGGTGGGGGAGGGCAGAGGGGGGGGTGGCCCCACGGGCAGGGTGGCCTAGGGAGGAGACCAGATCTGGCAGTTATGGCGGATCCAGACCCCAGGGCCATGCGGCCCTGATTCGGGCCACTGCATCCCGCTTGGACTTGACTCACCTGCTAAAGAGTGAGTCATCGAGTCATGCCCCACCAAGTGGGTCCCAGCCCACAGTTTGAGAAGCACCGCTATCCTGAGTCGGTCGCCTCTGTCTGAGCAACCCTGGTGTGATGTCCGTTCCTGGAAAGAACACCAAACTAGGCATCTACCTACGTGGGCAAGCAGGAGTGGGAGTGAAAAGAAGAGATCTCTCTTCTGTGTCCCTTTCCCCTTCTCTCTCTCTCACACACACAGAGAGATCCCTATTCAAATGCACCTCTTCCCACCTCCTGTCAGTGCCTCTCAAAGGTGTTGTGACTGGTTAAATTATCCAGAGATGCTGCAAAGGTGCCAGAGAAGCAGCAGGCACTGAAGGTGGGTGAGGAGTTGGGAAAGAAGTTCCCCCGCCTTCCCCTTGCTACTCATTGGCTGATGGGTTGCAGTCCAGCACTCCTTCCCGAAAGCTCCTTTGCAGTCCAGGGGCGACAACTCACTGTCAGTTCTCAGCTTTGCCTCTACCCTTCTCCGACCCGCCCAGTCCTCCTCTCAGCCAGAGCCTTTTTCACTGTTGTGTCCCTTCTTGGATGCCAGAACATTGTTTCTTCTTCCCCCGTGTCACTGTTGCAGCCTCTTGCCAGGGTATTTGTTTAACCCAGTTTGGATTCACCTAAAATGTCACATCCACCCTGCAGAATCAATTTCATCTCTGTTTTGTCGAACAGGTGGGGGAAAAAAAAAAGGATGCAACAGGTAACTGTGGTTTTCAATTGCTAAAGTGACACATGCATTCATCACCACCAATCTAGGTTGTGAATAAAAAGGCCTCAACTTTTCAAGCAATTATTGGGGGATGGGGGAGAGAGGTGGTGGCTTTATTGCAATTGAGCCAATCACTTAGAGCACAATCCTGACTTGGAGTTTGGCCAGCAAAGTTTGGCCGGCACAAGGGACGTAGTAAAGTGCATTTGGACCACTCTCGGATTTGGGGAGGATGGTGCATGTCTCTGTGCTGGCCTCTCTGACTCCGAGAGTGGTCCAAGCATTCTTTACAGTGTCCCTTGTGCTGGCCAGACTTTGCTTTATTTACCTCATATTTACCTCAGAATTTTACCTCAGAATGCCAGATACAAGGGAGTGGCATTTGGACCACTCCCGGAGTCAGGGAGGATGGTGCACGTCTGTGTGCTGGCCTCTCTGACTCCGAGAGTGGTCCAAACATACTTTATGGTGTCCCTTGTGTCAGCCAAACATGGCACTTCCGGTGACAATGAAGTTGAAAAAGGAGGGAAATGGCAACGTGAAAAATGGCATTGGAACCGCAAGAACATATTTGCTGAGAATCATGCAAAGTGGGAGAGATGCTTCTCAACGATAATGAACACAGAAAAAAAAGGTGAGCAGTTTTGCCTCCACTCATCTCTCCTGCCTAGTTATGCGTCATTTTGTTCCATTCAAACACTTCGGCGGCGCTCTCAGATGGTGTAGAAGTAGAGCTATGAAAAACACAAGGCGGATCAGTGCCAAGTCGCCACCATTCCATTTTGAAGCACTTGCCCTCTGTAAACAGAGCAACCGCCAGCTGTTCCAGGAAAATTCCCCCCCCAAAGAAAATACAGAGCGCCTGCCTTCAATGGAGATCAACCAAGTCAGTTAAAAAAAAATTGAGAAGTGCGTGCCTTCAAATGATGCAAAACTAGACCCATTAGTTCGGTGGCAACTGACTGCACTTACAGAATTGCTTCCGCCTTTGTGCTGTGTGTGAGTTTCTGAGGAATTAGGTGCGCGCATTTCACAGTGAGCTGCGTTTCTTTTATGGCTTGCTGTTGCGGGTGGGGGGAGAGAATATGCTCACCGATGACATTAACTACAGGGTACGTCTGGCAGCAGAGCCCAAATAGTGTGTCAATAACATCTATGGCACCCTCACAACGGTTCTTAAGTGCATCCTTTTACGCAGGCACTCCCTTTCGCATACCAAAAAATTCTCTTCTTACAATTTCTAATAGTGATCGGTTGGTTTAGACATTTTAGAGCCAGGTGTCTCCAAACAGCAATTCTAACGTTACATGGAAGGTAAAGTCTTCCCACCCTCTTTGGCATATTTATTGCTGTAAATATATTTGCACAAGTGCCTACTTCCCCAAGGTTGGAAAGCACACATTGTGCTCATTCATTTCCTCTGCGCTATCTTCCGCTGCTCCAAGTTTTGTATCATAATGATGAGCTCATTTTGGGGGGGGGGTGGCTCATGATTCCTCATATTGGCATTGATAGCATTATTTCAGATTTAAGAGTAGCTGAGTACTGTGCAAAATACCTGCCTTGTCTGTACATTCGCTCAAATGAGATGGTAGACTCCTGAGGTGGTCGAGAGGACTATACCAATTCAGGCAGCAGAAATTGAGGGGTGCCAGTTTTTCATGCTCCCATTAAACAAGCAACCCTCTCTTTCAATAAAACCTGCCACATTAGGTTGAAAAGTTCAATGCTTGTCCTGAACACAGGGTGTAAATCTTTATAGATTTAAGCAAAACTGAAGTAGATGTGCCTGCAGTTGTTACCAAGTCCCAAACCATGCAAATAGCTCTTGGCTATTTGATTTCATATCGGGCATAAAGCTGCAACAAATTTCTTCTGAGGAAATTGCAAGGAAATTCACCAATGCAAATTCCCTTGCAAGTTACAATTACTTTAGATTGCTGCATCCAGCAGCAATCAATAGGTGGATAGTTTAGGAACTCAAATTCACTTGGTTTCCACGTGCTCTGATTTTCCAATGCCATTGCCTTCCTAGCTGTGTTGCAAAGACTTGGGTGTGTGTTTTAACAAAGTGTTGCATAAAATAATTTCACCGGCATGTATACTGTGAGGCTTCTTTGCTGGAGAAAATGATCTTTGCAGACAATTTTTTTTAAAATGGAAACGTTGTAAGCGTGACTGGTTACTCATATCCTCAGCTTCAGTTTAGTATACCCAGTTCTCTGTACCCTTCTTACTATATTATTGTGCTTGGGCTGTTGAGAGTTCAATTCATGGGAAAGTTCTCCTGCATAGAGCCCCGTTGAAATGCGGAAGAAAGGTGAGAATGCTACCAGGCTCTGGAAGTTATACCTTTCATGGTTTGGTTTGGTTTTCAGACTCAGCCTTAAGCAGCTGCATCCAAATCTAAAGTTTCCAGCCCAGAGTTCCTGTGATTAGTGACTTGAGCTGGAATTTGGAGCCTGAAGTGCAGCAGGATACAGATCTGTTACTCCACAAAGGCATATTACCCCAGGATGTGGTGATGGCACCTGTTTTGAATGCCTTTAAAAGGAGGAATTGGGCAGATTTATGAAGAAACAGTCCATCATCACAGGTTACAAGCCACGATGGGAATATGCAGCTTCCTGGTTCAAGAAATACACTACCTCTGAATATCAGAGACAAGGGAGTATAGGAAGCAGGACTTCATTGGCCTGATCCAGCAGGGCTCTTCTTAAGGAAGGAGAGATTTGAAAGAATGAATTGGTAGTGAGACTTTAATAGTGCAACAAATGGGGAGAGGGTCTGTTTGGTACTGCAGAGAAGGTCACGGGCTGCTTTGCATGGTCCAGGAAGCCAACCTTGAGCTCCTGTTACTAGTCCCTTTTCTGGACACTGCCATGCCCAATCTCCTTTTTGGGAAGCCAATGGCATCTCCAACTACCTCTGTTAGGACATTGCCTCCGTTTCAACCTCAGTCAGATTATTCCATCCATATATTTTTTTTCTCTGGCACATGTAATGCTGGATAATGTTAGCGAAGTGGAGCATCTCGATAGATCACAGGTCTGATTTGCCTTGTCTGTGTTGATCTCCCTTGAAAACCATCCTGCCATAGTCTTACTTAACGCAAGCTTTCTGTAATAACACATTCGGCACCGGTGAGGTCCTTTGAGCTAAATCCCTGGACGCTTTCCGGAAAAAAAACGCACAAATTGGAAAGAGTTTGAAATCCACAGGCTAATTATTGACCTGGGCTTGTGCAAATAAAATAAAATAAAATCCTGACACCTCTTTCCTTTTCAAGTGGAGGATTCTGGGACATCCAGTTGGAGGAGCATCTTGTATTAGATTCCTCCCCCCACCTCCAAACTGTTTCTCTCTACTCAATCAATTGTATCTGTATTCCACATTGATTTTTCCAGAGATGAATTTACATTGGCTTTTTAGCAGCTTTGGTAAAGAGAAATGGTAGCACCTCAATTGGGCTGCTGGCAGGGGAGCAGGCGCTGGGAGAGTGGCTGCCTGATAGCCCGTAAACAGCAGGCTGTTCTGTCAGAGGAAGAAAGACACCTGTCGCTTTGATGGACCTGCAGTAACATGGAAGCCATACGGAATTCATGGAAATGCAGTGGAGGAAAAAACTCGCTCATTGCCGTACAAGGCTGCTATGTGCTGTGTTTGGCAAGAGACAGAACAGTCACTATTTTTTCCTCCCTGGCTTTTCAAGATTTCCATATTTATTACTTGTTTTGTGCTGCCAGGGGGTGGGGAAATGCTTTGCAGTTAGAAACTCTAAGTTGGGTAGATGTGCCTTCTTAAGAGAGACGCCATAAGCTATTTGCACATATTTAGAAGGCTGCCATCATTTGTTGCCAGGTAATTGAAGAGGACTCTCTCTCTCTCTCTCTCTCTCTCTCTCTCCCTCTCCCCCTCTCCCCCCCTCCCCCCCCCCCCCCCCCCCCCATGGAGATGTTCTGGTAGGTTTTCGGATACTCAGCTCAACGAATCCCAGGAAGGGATCAGTAAATGGCTGTAGCATTCTGGTAACCACTAAACCTAGGACTCATTCTACGTTGTGAACTTAAGCCAGTTTAAACTGCCATAGTCCTCCACCTAGAACAGTGATGGCGAACCATTTGGGATCAGTGTGTCAAAACTTAGGAAAACACTTAACTTGACTCTGCTGGAGTGTCAACCCCCCTGCCAAACAAAAGAAAAACAATTATTTATATTGATTGATTTAAACAAAAAATTCAGTCCAGACAAGTATGGTGCTATGTATTGCATAGAAGAAAAATCAAATAATTGTTGTTGTTGTTGTTCAGTCGCTAAATCGTGTCCGACTCTTCGTAACCCCCTGGACCACAGCACGCCAGGCCTCCCTGTCCTCCACTAGCTTCCGGAGTTCGCCCAATTTCATGTTCATCGCTTCGGTGACACTGTCTCACCATCTCATCCTCTGCCGCCCCTTCTCCTTTTGCCTTCAATCTTTCCCAGCATGAGGGTCTTTTCTAATGAGTCCTCCCTTCTCATGAGGTGGCCAAAGTATTGGAGCCTCAGCTTCAGGATTTGTCCTTCCAGGGAGCAATCAGGCTTGACTTCCTGGAGGACTGACCGATTGGATCTCTTTGCAGTTCAGGGGACTCTCAAGAGTCTTCTCCAACACCATAATTCAAAAGCATCTATTCTTCGTGCTCTGCCTTTCATATGGTCCAGCTCTCACAGCCATACATTGCACTGGGAAAACCATAACTTTGACTATGCAAACCTTTGTTGGCAGGCTTTTTAGGTTTGCCATAGCTTTCCTCTCAAGAAGTAAACGTCTTTTAATTTCATGGCTGCAGTCACCATCTGTGGTGATCTTGGAGCCCAGTAAAGTCTGTGACTGCTTCCATTTCTTTCCCTTCTATTTGCCAGGAAGTGATGGGTGTGGTTGCCATGATCTTAGTTTTTTTAATGTTGAGCTTCAAGCCAATTTTGGCACTTTCCTCTTTCACCCTCACCAGAAAGTTCTTTAGGTCTTCCTCACTTTCTGCCATTAGAGTGGTATCGTCTGCATATCTGAAGTTGTTGATATTTCTCCCAGCAATCTTGATTCCAGCTTGTGAATCATCCAGCCCAGCCTTTCTCATGATGTACTCTGCATATAAGTTAAATAAGCAGGGTGACAGTATACAGCCTTGTCGTACTCCTTTCCCAATTTTAAACCAATCGGTTGTTCCATGTCCAGTTCTAACTGTTGCTTCCTGGCCCGCATACAGGTTTCTCAGAAGACAGATAAGGTGGTCTGGTACTCCCATCTCTTCAAGAACTTGCCACAGTTTGTTGTGATCCACACAATCAAAGGCTTTGGCATAGTCAATGAAGCAGAAGTATATGTTTTTTCTGAAACTCTCTTGCTTTCTCCATGATCCAGCGAATGTTGGCAATTTGATCTCTAGTTCCTTTGCCTCTTCGGAAACCAGCTTGTACATCTGGTAGTTCTCGATTCACATACTGCTGAAGCCTAGCTTGTAGGATTTTGAGCATCATCTTGCTAGCATGTGAAATGAGTGCAGTGGTGCGGTAGTTTGAACAATCTTTGGCATTGCCCTTCTTTGGGATTGGAATGTAAACTGATCAAATAATTACAAAAATGAAAAAATGAGTAAAACAAACTCAGTTTTTGTCGTGTATTGGTGAATGCTGGTGTGTCACCCCAGACCTTGTGGTGTGTCACCTTTGACACGCATGTCGAAATTATCACAACTGAGTCACAGGGTCAGTTCTGGAGCATTTTGGCAGGGGCAGCATTTTACACCCTTCCATGTTGAGCTGCACCTGCCCAAATTCCCTCTTCTATACAATGTCTAAAGGTATAGGCAGGCAGTCCTCCATTGTGCTCTGATCAGCTTGGGAGGAAAGGACTTCTCCCTTTCAGGAATTGTTGTGCAGTGCTCTTCCCTTCCTGCTTCTGGGTTGGGGCAAACCCACCCAAGGTAAGTCCTTGTTTCAGAGCATGGTAAAAGGGTTCTTGATCACCCAGTTGCATAAATCACAACCAGCCAGCCTCTAAGTCAATTCATATTTCTGCAGTTTGTTAGCAGCTCGAAATTGCATTTATCATAATTGCCTCTAATTGCACTAGATTAGTGATTACAATTATCGATGGCAGCTGATTATTCATTAAGCTTCAAATCAATTCTCCTGCTTCCTCATTATCCTAAACAGTAACTCTGATGAGGCGAGGAGCTCCGGTCCACCCAGCTTCCGGCAAGCCCAAGTGACAGCAACTAAAATGTTGTTCCAAAATGGGCACGTGGCAAGTGATTGGGGTCTTAACCTGACAACAGCAGCTATTTGTGGACAGTCCGGTGGAGAACGAGTTTGGAAACCCAGTCAGGATCCATTCTTTTTTTTATGTTGGAATGCATCTATTAGAATGCATCCACTGGAATGCAGCTAGCATTTGCTGCAATGACTTTTCCAACACCAGTGATCCACAGTGAACTGGGTGGTTCTCATACAATCAACAAGAACTGGCTTTCCCAGAATAAGATCAACAATGCCACTTGCAGGCCTTTTGAGCTGTGAGTCTTTCTCTGTTAGTCTTCAGCCACTGGGCAGAGACGTTATTTTTTTGTAAGGCCTTTTGAGCACTCTGTTGGTTAATATCTGAGAGGAGCTGCTGTTCCTGCTGGATTTTTCTGCAGCTTAATTAATTAGTTATTATCCTCCTGTGTTTGTTTGTGTTTGTTTATTGTGCATTGTTTGTTTTTTATTACCGTCGTATTTGTACTGCAGGCTGGAAATGATTTGTGCGCTGCCTGCTGGATCAAAAGGTGGATGATAAACGTTTCAATAAATAAGTAACATATTCTTCTTACTGCTGCTTCCAAGTATGCAGCAATGTATATAATACTGCTTGAATCTCTCCCAGATTTCAACTCCCACTTTTTCCCTACACTGTATTACTCAATGTTTCTGTTGCCTGAAACATTTGGGTACACACACACACACACACACACACACACACACACACACACACACACA
>JAJKFI010000102.1:1380285-1392587 GCA_029204185.1 Lerista edwardsae | reverse complement strand
ACACACACACACACACACACACACACACACACACACACACACACACACACACACACACAATGTAACAGGAAGTGCTGTTGTCATTCCTAGACTGTGAGCCTGCTTGGCTTTCAGCATCAGACTTTGGCCTGACTTGTTCCAATGAGAGATCAATCTCACCTTTTCTGCTTCCTGGGCTGAGCTGATGCTCTCCCCTTTTCCTGAAAAGTGCAACATTGTAAAGGGCCAGTCCAGTGATGTCATCCAAGTGCGCCAACTACCGGAACGCTTGGATGATTGACAGCCCTCCGCCCCTATGGCGGAGGGCTGCCACGCCTCCCCAAGCCTCATTGCACTGGAATTGCTCCATTTTAGAGCGATTCTGGATGCAAGGGCGGGCGGGCGGGCGGGCGGGCCCAGCAGCAGCTCGCCCGTCCTCCGGAGTGGCGGCGCGGCCCGGACCCTCCGCGGAACTAGCGGAACAGAGTACCGGGCCGTTCCGCCTGGATGACGCCTCTGGGCCAGTCCCATGGACTGGTCCCATTGATCATGTTCTATCATAGGGGAATATTGGGGAGTGTGCCCAATGGAATGTCACGGAATTTGCCCCACTGGCTTCAAACTCTGGAGAAATTGGCTTGAGCGAGGAATCGGTGCTTGAACTTGAACCCACTACCTTCTCAGCCTACATCACAGTGTCCTAGCCAACTGGATTGCTACTGGAACTTAGGGTCATGACAATTCCTTTCCCACCCAAAAAATAAAAAAAAATGAGCCAGTGTTCTCACTTGCAAGGAAGACCTACTGTTTGAACCACTTATTCTTCTGCAAGGAACTTTTTTCCCCCACTTATAGTGCTTTGGCGCCAATCCGTTCCCAAGCACCATCTCATCTCCAGCAGTGGGGACTTAATTGACAAAAGTGAGAACAGGTCTCAGGAGGGATGCTGTAATCGTGATTACAACATTTTCTTAACTGTCTTCTGCCTCTTCCGCCCTCTCAAGTGGGAGAGCAGAAAGCAGCACATGATGAGCAGCAAAGCATTGGCCAAAGAATCGATCGCCGCAGAAGCAGATGACGCATCAAAGCGTGAATGGAAAAATCATTACCTGGAGGATTTTTTTTTATGCCAAACGATAACGTTTTAAGAATTTAAGAAAAATTCTAGATAAATGACCTGTTCAAAGACAACGCCATCTTGATGCATAGACCCTAATGACTCGCGGCTTTTATTATCCCTCTCCCTGCACCTCCCCCCTCGTGACTTTATTTTTCTATGTATGTCACGGGAAATTTCAAGCGATTTATAACTTATTTAGGAAATCAATCTCCCTTGGCAGGCAGGCAGAAGCTCATTCCTTGAGTTTTGAAGCAAACATAGTTAAATCTTATCTTTCTAGCTGAGCCACTTATCTTGAGAATGAAAGGAGAGCTTACGGCTGGAGTATTCCTTTGCATTTTGTGCAGAATGGGCTTTCCCTCTGACCGGATTGGCGCTTAAATCCTTGCCTTTTGCTAAGCACTTGCTGAATGCAACTTCTGAAAACTTCTCTGCGGTGGATTGTTTGAAAGATGTATAGGGATACATTCAAGGTTTAGGCTTTCCACATTTACAGCAGAGGCTGCCTCAGAAGATTAGGAATGGGTACTAAATGGGGCAAGACTATAGGACACAGAGAGATCCTAAATGGACTCACATCTCCAAGACCCACAAACAATCCCTTTCTCTTCTGCCAGTGTAATCTCTGTATAACATCCAGTTTCTTCCATTGAGTCTCTTTGCTCCAACTCAAGCATGACTAGTGCATGAAGGCAGATAGTGATGTGAGTGGGGGCACAATCCTGACCTGGAGCTAGGCCGGCACAGTTAGGCCAGCAAAGTTTGGTTGGCACAAGGGCCACTGCAAAGCGTGTTTGGACCACTCTTGGAGTCAGGGAAAATGGCGCACGCCTGTGTGCTGGCCTCTCTGACTCCAAGAGTGGTCCAAACGTCCTTTACAGTGTTCCTTGTGTTGGCCAAACTTTGCTGGCCTAACAGTGCCAGCCTAACTTCAGATTAGGATTGCGCTCTGGGTCTTACTGAGGGCACAATCCTAACCTGGAGTTAGGCTGGCACAGTTAGACCAGCAAAGTTTGGCCGGCACAAGGGCCACCATAAAGTGTGTTTGGACCACTCTCTGAGTCAGGGAGGATGGAGCACATCTGTGTACTGGCCTCTCTGACTCTGAGAGTCAATGCCATTCACTCTCCTGCCTTCTCCTCTTCTACCTCTGCATTTTCTTTTTCTTCACTCATATTCTGTTCCTGTCTGAAGCACTCTTGGCTGAAGCTGCCCCAGGGATTTCTCCACTTCCACAGTTTCCACGCATGATGCCTGAGGGGTTTTTTTTGGCCCTTGTCGTTCTGCAAGAGGCATTTAGAAGTCTTCATCCTATTGGCTTTGAACAGAGTTTGTGTTTTGCCAGCTTTGATTCATGTCATTTGCTGCAACGTGAAGTCTGCGGGTACATTGCTCTGAGGATCAGATGTTAGTCAATTACAGTCAGGCGATTCTGAACTGTCTACCCTAATTATCCAAAATTGAAGCACCTTGTAATGATGTCTCACTGGAAGATGCGCCTCTGATTAACTTTTTGACATGCTATACGATCTATATACTGCTGATCCAAAAGTCTCCCTTCCCCATTTCTCTGTCTGTTCACAGGCAATGAATGTGGGGAGGCATTCCATGATTTTGGAGGATATGGACTTCTCAATGGTGAAGTGCACATTGTATCACAAAGGGCAATTTGTGTCTTTTTTTTCTTAACAGTTTTCCACTATTGGACAATGGTGACAGGGGCATTTCTAGCATTTTTCAGCATCCGATAGGGAACACGTGCCCCCTCTTTCTCCCAGAATGCCCTGGGAAAGATGCTCCAACTCGACATTGAACCATCCAAAGTGGAATTTTGGATAAATATAATTGTGTCGTCATCATCCCCTAGTGGTTGCTGGTCCCATCTAGAGGGACATAGTACAATCAACTGTTGCATGTGGGAGCAAATATACTGTTGTCAATTTCACAGTCAACTTTAGTCATTGACTGAGAGTGCAATCCTAACCAACTTTCCAGCTAGGGGGTAAGGGCAATGCAGCTCCGGGGTAAGGAACAAACATTCCCTTACCTTGAGGAGGCTTCCGTGACTATCCCCCTAGCTGGAAAGTTGGTTAGGATTGCACCCTGAGTCAAAGAAACAGTCCCCCTTCTTTGATGGTGCTCCCCAGCATTGGCCATCAGAAGATCCATTTCCTGCCCAAATCCTGCATGTCTGGCTTTGCGTAAATACGTTTGTTGCTGTTTTGATCTGCACCGCTTCATGTCCAGTCTAGTGTGGCCTTGAGTTTGTTACAGTTCCTTTCCACAACCATAAATCAACCCAGACTCCTGTGAAGGGTTTTCATATCTCTTAGTGAAGCTGAACTGAGTGGAAGACAGTGTTCATTCTGGTGATGGGAAAGGTCTATTACATTACTGATAGGTACTACTTGAGTTTTGAATACTTTGATACATTCTTGGCTGCCACTGGAAATCCATTTTCTATCAGGCAATTTGGTTATCCTTCAAGTATATGGATCGGAAAACCAGTATTTCCCAGTATTTCATTCCATCTCTGTTTCAGTTTGTTTTGTATCAGATTTAGAGCACAAACTTGTACAACTTTCTTGCACCAATGCAGCCATGAGGTAAGGGAACAAACACCCCTTTACCTTGAGGAGGCCTCTGTGACTGCATTATCACTGCAAGATGGCATGCATGCCTTGTTGGTACAGTTGCATGGGCACTGGAAAGTTGGATAGGATTGGACCCTTTGTTAGGAAATGCCATATTCTGGATTGCATCTAGCATATATGCCTACTTCAAAGAGAGCCTACTTCAAACATCAGGAGGTTGGGTATACCCACCATGGCTTGTAACCTGTGATGGACTTTTCCCCCATAAATGTGTCCAATCCTTTTTAAAGGCATCTAGGCAGCATTCTACCGGAATGCTGGGCGGGACATCCGGGTGATCGACAGCCCGCTCGTCGCGTTCCGCAGCGTTACGCCATTTGCGTAACTAATTACGCCATTTGTGTACGTTACGCAAATGGCGTAACGCTGCGGAACGCGACGGGTAGGCTGTCGATCACCCGGATGTCCCGCCCAGCGTTCCGGTAGAATAACACCACTGCATCTAGGCCAGGTGCCATCCCTACATCCTGTGGCAAGGAGCTCCACAGATTAATTACACACTGGGTGAAGAAAGATTTTCTTTGCTAAGAATCAAGGGTGGTTATGGACAGTGTGTGTACACTAAGGGATTTTGCGGAGGCCCTGACATCACAGTGACGGCACATCCGCCTATGACATCACTTCCTGTGGGTCCCGGGTGGACAGATTTTGTCATTCCACAAAGTGGGCCTTGGTGCTAAAAGGTTTGAGAACCACTGCTCTATACTATAATGAATGAGTAATCGATCTGGGCTGAGCAGCTAAAGCACACATAAACAAGAAGCTTTGTCACTCTTACCAGTGAAATTTTGCTTGTGATATAACAATGCTATTGAACGCTTGATCAGGTGGACAGCATTTTCTGAGTGTACGGCTGGTACAGGCCAGAGGTTGAGGTAATTTGGAGTGAAAGAGAGTTTGAGGAGCCATATGTGCATGTCTGTGTGTCTGTGTGTCTGTCTGTCTCTGTGTGTGTGCGTGCGTGTGTGTGTCTGAATCCTTGATACAACCTAAGCCCTTTAGGAAGGTCTAGAAGCTCCCCAGAAAGCAAGGCTGCTCACTCAAGCAACGCATCAGGAAGGAATGAGGCAGCGCGGGTGCGCTTGGGAACAACAGCCTTGTCACACTGACTTATGATGGATGAGGGAAAGGCCTGTTTCTCATCCATGCTTGTGAGAGGTGAAGTGTAAAGAAGGATGCTCCGAGTGTCTCGGATGCAATTCATCTTGCATTGGGTTTACTTGGGGAGAGACGATGGAGTTGAGAGACACCAGACGCAAAGCAACATCAGCAAGTAGGGAAGCGAAAAGGGAGAAAATTCATTATGCGAGGAATAATCTCATGGGGAAATACCATAATGTCAGCGGCACCAGAAATTGTATTTGTCAATTGTTCAACTAGGCATGGAGTTGCAATAGAATGGGAAATGGCTGAATTTCATAGTGTCTTCAGAAACCTTTTCTCCCTGGCAGGCATCGTGAGGGGAAGGCATGCAAAAGGCACCACCAGGTATGCGGTGCAGCCTGCAATACAGCGGCAGGAATTGTGATCCTTGCAGTTATCCCAAACGAGTGGTTGTACTAAGAGGGAGCACCTGCAGAGTGCAATCCTAAACTGGAGTTAGGCTGGCATAAGCTAAGCCAGCAAAGTTTGGCCAGCACACCTTAAAGCGCATTTGGACCACTCTCAGAGTCAGGGAGGATGGCTCCCGTCTGTGTGCTGGCCTCTCTGACTCTGAGAGTGGTCCAGACATATTTTACGGTGGCCTTTGTGCTGGCCAAACTTTGCTGGCCTAGCTTATGCTGACCTAACTCAGTTTAGGATTGCGCCTGCAAAGTCCTTTCCAAGGAGTCCGGCAGGGACTTTTTACGTCATCCTATTCAACCTTTAATTGCATCTCTTAATAGCTTCATTCTTTGAAATCTACTGCTTTATTAGGTAGGATGGGGGCAAGGGAGTGGAGGTTCTAGGCCTGCTATGTCTGAAATGCTACAAAATACTGAGAACTGCTGCAGGAGCACATTAAAGTAGGGTTCCCAAGTAGGGATGCTACAAAGGCCTGCTTGTTCTCTTTTCCAAAACTGAAACATGATCCCGAGCGGCTGGATCGTGCCTTACGCATGCTAAAATGTTGCAAAGATTCTGAATTCAAGATATTTGGAATTCTGGCAGTTTTGCTTTTCAGGTATGATATTGAAAGCAGAAGTCAGTGCGTGCTTACTCAGAAGTAAACCACATCATACTCCCTGCCTAAGTTGGCATGCATAGTTTTGCAGCCAGCATGCATGAAATTTATTCCATGCCAGATTCCAGATGAGCTCAATCACAAAAGATAGGTAGCCCTACTTTAGTCAGATCCTTGGTGGTATGGCAGCAGGATTAGAAAAATGTTATTTTTCCCATTTCTTCTGAGAATTAGTTAATGTGTTAGCACTGAATGTTTGTTTTTTTCCTTGTGATAAACTTGAAGCTATCTTGTACTCTTTTGGTGTGAAGCCGTATTATCCTGGGTCTGTTATCACCTTCTTATCAGATCATCTCATTGCCTAGCAAGAGAGCTTGGGAGGGCAGGGGTTGGATACGATAAAGGGGAACGATCCATGAAAACGGACACAAGATGACAAGTCTACCCAAGCAACTGGCTGCGTGAGAGCTCCAGTTTATCACAACAAAATCTCTACATTCCATCATGTAAGCTGCTGGTATGGATTTGCCTCGAGGCTTTAAAAAATAGCCGCATCTCGGATGGAATAGTGAGAGGGTGAACTGGAGGCTTCGATACACAAAACGTTTTCAGTGAGCACAATTTAAAGCAGGGGTATCAAACCCATTTCATATAGTGGGCCAAATCGCATTTATGATGCCTGCTGAGTGCCGGAAGTGACATCATTAAGCAGGAAGTGACATAGTAAGTGTGTAGATACAAGGTATTCCTCTGCTCCACTGTGGCCCGGCAAGTTTATGTTTTATCCTGTTTCTTTTAGGCACTGTAGGAAGCAATGCTTAAGACAGCATCTTGGTGGATGCCTTTTGCTTGCCTCCCAAACAGAATGGTGTCTTTTGCAAATTGCCAGAGCATCATGGATTGAGAGCTGTTCTATTGTGTCTCCTATAAAGAGCCTGGGAAATATCCAAACCCAACTGTTACGCCAGTAGCCTTGTTTTCCATCTCTAAATTGAAACAGCTTGGCTTCAGGGGACCTCATGAGTCATGTGATAACAGTAAATAGCAGTGATGTTTAAGGATGGTTGAGCGGTGATTTCCAAGGACTGCCTCCTCTCCTAGCAATACATATAATGGTGACTTTAGCACTGCAGGCTCACAAGAGGGGAAGTTTAATGGCTGGATCTCCTGCATGCAAAAGGTAGCCTAGTAATGATGGCCTGACACCAAACTCTAAGAATAAAAAAAAAGTGTATGAACAGAAATTGGGTTAATTGGCTACATGAAAATAAAAAGCAGACCAATCCAGCGCAAATTCCCATGAAGCACTGCAGTGGGGCCGGCATGAGGTCTCTGACAAGGGAGCTATCCAGCAACACACCTTGTTTGCCTTCAGCAGGTAGATGGATGTTGTTGTTGGAGCCTGGTGCTGTTGGAGCCTGGAAACAGGCACCTGCCTGTAGAAAGTGTCTACAGGATGTTTCTCTGACTTCATGTGAATTTAATGGAGCCAGACTGCTAGCACTCCTCTGAACAGAGCAGTGCGTTTGCTGACTTCTGGGGAGTCGCCAAAATGGCTCTTAGTATTGATCTTTATTGTGGGCACAGTGTGGATCCGAACGCTTTAAGAGCACGCTTTCTTTTCCTGGCTGTTCTGTTAATTGAGCCCTTTGATGCCAAATCCTGCTACACTGGGAGCACGGAGGAGCCCCTGTCTACACCCTGCTAAAATTGCCATATCACTTTAAAATTGATGGGTGCGTCCCTTTCGGAATAGAATGAGCTCCAGTGGCCTCCCTCTTTGCCTGTGTTTTGTTTTTATTTAAGCCGCGATCTAAAGCAAAGATGAAGGAGAGACTTTTATAGCCTGCGGCTCCTTGTTTGCGGATTATTTTCTAAAGATGCTCCACAGAATATCAATTGCCTGTGATTAGAAGTCCCGCCAGGTACTGCCTTAGAATAGAAGAGGCTTCAGAAGTCAGTACGGTCCCTCGGCAAGGCTGTTGCAGGTTGGCTGTTGGTGCAATTGGCTCTCGCAGACCATCTTCAGAATGGACTCGCTTCCAACGTACTTCTAGCTGGTGGAGCTGAGGGGGGGAGAGTTTGTTTGGACAGCTCGGGAGAGTGAGGCTACACCAAGAGGTGCCTCCATAGTATCAGGAAGGGAGAAGGTATAGCAGGAGGTAGATTAGTTCAGCAATCAGGAATAGGTTGATAGAGCCATGGTGAGGAAAAACCAGATGGAGCTCAGGTCAGGGTTGAAAGAGAGAGAGAGCCCTGTCCCAACCAGCAGTGGGGGTATGCATGACCATGCTGCATCCTGTGCTGGACCCTATGCTTGGACGTCTCCTCAAGGTAAGGAGACATTTGTCCCCTTGTCCCAGGGAAAGTCCCAGACTGCACAGAGGGTCTGCTTGGACCTGTGCCTGCTCAAGAGCCCACTCGAGTCCAAGTTGAGCCAAGACTTGACCAAGTTGAGCCAAGACAAGTCCAAGGAGGGAATAGAGCCAGTTCCACCCCCCCTCTCAGGACCGGATTCGCCAGCCCCAGCCCCACCCCATTACTCCTGCCCCTTGCCTGCCCCTGCACTGCTCGCGACAGCTCTTACCTGCCACGGCGCGTGTTCCTTCTTGCACTGGCACCAGTGCAATGGCGCAGGCCTTCCTACTGGCGCCTTTATAGTCTGTGCTTTTGCAACGTACTTTCCAGCACATTGCAAGACAGCCTGGGGACTCCAGTGAATGTTTTCCATTCGAGTCACCTTATCCATTTTAGTGGGGAAGACATTTCTGCTGTAAAATACGTCTCTGTGAATATGCACGTTTTTCTCCGATTCTGGTTGGCACTCATTTTTTCCTCCCTTCTGTTTCAATATCGTTTTCCTTCCTCTGGCTGCTGATTCTGTCTCCTTCCAGGATTTGTCACCTGGTGTCACTTAAAATCTCCTGAGTAAATAAATGAGGAGAAATCTGAGGATGTTCCTACGTGTCTGATAGCAGCCCCCCTGTGCGCTGGCCAAGGTCCTGAACCCTTGCGTTAAAAGGCAGGAAAAGGGTTTCGTTTTACATTGAGAAATCTTGAGAAATTGCAATTTCAGATTGCAGGAGTTGGTTTTTCCGAGCTTGAAGCAGGTGTTCACAGCCCCCCTCAAATTCCTTCTAATCTGGCAGAGTTCAGGCAGGCAGGTACATACGATCAGGATGGAGCTCTGAGAGCACAATCAGCAGGAGCAGAGAATCTCTGCTTTTTAGGGGGGAAAATAGATCAGTCGGAACTCTTGAACTGATGAAGCGCTGATCATGGGCATATTCAGAATGAAAATCAGCCACCCAGTGACCTAGTTATGAAAAGGTCACAGAAAGCCCCATCCCCAGAGAAGTGTTCATAGATTACACAATGCCCCTTTCAGACTATTACATCCCACACCAAAAATCACAAGAAAGATTACAGGAATAAAAGCTCTAAACATATGGAGAAGATTTAGGAATAGATGAATGGCTATTTCCATCACAGCTGAAATACTTGGTATTCTTCAGTTTCTCTTCTGCTAAAAATACCTGGATTTATTTATTTTTTACCCAATAGTGAAAACTCATATTTAACTATGCATTTTTTTTCCAGATATTTTTTACGGAGGCAGCTGATGTGTTACTACATGGCAAAGTGTGCATTGAAACATGTGTTTTTCTACAAACTTGCAGAATGCATATAATCTATAGGCTGTCTGTATCTTTAAAAATCTAATCTGCTGGGGAGGGAAGAGCAGGATGGGTTTGCATTGGTTTCCATCCAAAATTTCAGCAATAGAGGAATCAGTGACATTTGAAGAAGATATCTAAGTTGTAGTCATTTCTTTGATGAGAGAGAATGGGTGGCCCTTCACATATTTACTCAGTTGCAGGAAGAGGAAAGTGCTGTCACACCCACCTCCAACATTTGCACATTGAGCTGATGTGCATGGGCCATTTGCAGATTTAAACTGTATGAGCACGGATTGTCCATAACTAGGGGTGTTTGAAAATTGTGTTATTTTTCCGCAGATTTCATTATTTGAAGGGAAGAAAGCTGTGTTATGTGTTTTCATTCCCAGTTCTCATTCCCAGTTCTCATTTTTATTTATGTCAAAGGCTTTAAAAATGTACTGGGTCTATATGGCCTGCCCAGTCCTCAGAAGGCCTACTGATGGCCTTAGAAAGGCTCTCTCTCTCTCTCTCTCTCTCTCTCTCTCTCTCTCTCTCTCTCTCTTTGTGAAAACCTTTCTAAGGCTTCTGTTGAGGCCTACCACATTTTAAACTACGGAAGGGCGCCCCCTAGCTATGCTCCCGTATAACAACAGAGCATCAACTTTAAATTTCTCCATTAGCGAGTGTTCTGGCCTGCCACTTATCTCTGCTTTCAAAGGTATTATACTTCATTTTAATATCTAGCTCATTTCATCCCAAAGCTTCGGAGCAGGACGCAATCATCTTAAAACAAGTGTATAAAAATGTAAATGTGGGATTTAAAAAATATCAAAATATAAAAGGTATATTACAGTGCTAGCATGTTTACTTAGAAGTAAATGCTTCATTATTCAATAGGGTTTCCTCCCAGGTAAATTTGCATAGGATTTGTTTTCTTATGATGTACAATAATAAACATACCTCCCCCCCCCATGAATATGCAATGAAAACTACAATAACCTGAAGCGCAGGAACGCCAAGAATCAGCTCTTGGGCTGATTCACAGATGGAAACTGATAGTTAAGTGGCCACCAGAGGATGCTGTGCATGCATAACTGGGTCGTTACAAAGAGCCATTGCTGACATCAGTGCCTAGTTGCCTGATGCACAGGACAAGCCTATACAGCACAAGCCCCCATATAGCAGTTTCCATAGTCCCGACCCACAGTTTGGGAATAAGTGCTTTGGAGACCAGTAGGGATGGTGGGCTCAACTCCAGGGGTCAGAGGCGTTTCTACAGGGATGGCAAAGCTCTAAGTTTTGCAGGAAGCCTCACCCTGTCATGTAAATCCCTCCTCTCCCTTGCTGCTGTAGCCAGTAAGCAACGCCAAGATGTTGCTGTTCTCTGTGAGGATTGGCTAAAACGGTGCAGGAGAGGAGTGATTTCCACGGCAAGGTGAGGCAAAACTTAGAGCTTTGCCATCCCTGTAGAAACGCCACTGCCGGTGGTATATGTGCTCTCATTTGTAAAGAAGCTATGGAGGTCTCAATGCCTCTGAAAGTCTCATAGTCACAGATCCCTAAAAAATAACACCCACCAATGAGATCAATTCTGGTTATGGATTCAATTTGTCCCTGTTTTTAAATCCCCTATTGAAATGTGACTCCATCTGTGATCGGATGATTTCCATGCTGAAGGCAGAGCTTGGAATGCCATCATTCAAACAGTTTCACATTTTCAAAAGCCATGAAATTATCAGGTTTCCAGGTGTTTGCTCTTTTAATATCTCCTGCTCATCTGATAATACTATTGTGAATTAATGGCCTGTTTACACCTTTAACTTCCATCTTAATGATTTTTTTTCCCTGGGAAAAAATAAAAGCTGCTGTAATTATATCCTGTAACTGCAGGATTTTATCGCTGGTGAAGTCATCCAACAAACATTTTCGATTAGTTCATCCAGGTAAAAATTCTGCTTGTGTTTTCTCTTCTTTTTAATACTAAAACAACATGCTGGTAGCTATTAACCTGTCCACATTGCTGATGAGTAGCAGATGAGGATCAGGTTTTCGAAAGACTGCCGTCTCCACAATCTCATTATGATTCGATTTGCAAAGCAACACAGCGGTCCATGTGTTCTAGTTATAGATGTTAACCCTGGTTGACAATATCGACTCTAGTGGCACAATCTGCTCCATCAGTGCAGGCTGTCGTAAAAGTGCCATAAACCTGAAGCACATGAACATAAAGGGCAGGAGGTGTGGATGGATGGTTGAGCTGCTGGTACTGCCTGAAGCTAAGTGGGAGAATCTGGGGTTTATTTTTGGATGGGAGACAGAATGCCAGGCTGTGACAAGCTGCAGGACCTGTTGTGGCAGAACAGAGTCGCTGTGGAGCTGATTAGCCAGTGTGGGAACGTTGTGTGAAGGCCAGCCAGCAAAAGAACGGAATCCAACCTTGAGGAACTGTCCAGGCTGGACTTACGATCACCTGCTGAAGCTCGCTGTCACATGGCCAGAGGGGAGAACCACACTGTGAAGGCGACATCTGGGACTGAGGAGGCGGTGAATCGCAGAACGCTGTGTATTTGTAAAAAAAAAATAAATCACTGAAAAATGGTGGTTTAGACTAGCCTGCCATGTAAGCCGCCTTGGGCATTTGCTTTGGCATGGGAAAAGCAGGATATACATTCTTCAAAGAAGAAGAAGAAGAAGAAGAAGAAGAAGAAGAAGAAGAAGAAGAA
>JAJKFI010000102.1:1359969-1380275 GCA_029204185.1 Lerista edwardsae | reverse complement strand
AAGAAGAAGAAGAAGAAGAAGAAGAAGAAGAAGAAGAAGAAGAAGAAGAAGAAGAAGAAGAAGAAGAAGCACATAAGAGACGTGAAACAATCCACAGGAAAAATTCTCCACCATCATCCTGGCTCATTTTGCATGTCCTTTTTGCAGCTCTCCCAGCTCCACAATATCATTTTTGAGCTGGGCTGCTCCGAATACCCCTTAGCATTCTACATGGGCCTTGGTCAGTGTTGCCACTTACCTTGAGGCCAGCGGAGGATTGGACTCTTGCCCCCTCCCCTTCCTTACCTTATCTGAAGCCCCTTCTCTCCCCTTCAGGTGAGCTGCCCATTTCTGCCCTTCCTACTAGCCTCTTGTAATCTTCCCTCACTGGCAGCGGAGAATGAGTGAGAAGCCGCCAGCCGTCACCCCCAGATTCGGGGCTGTCTCTGTCAATCACCAGCCCGGGCTGGCAGCTGGAATTGCGAGTCCCCTTGTTTACAATGCATTGTAATTGCAGACATAGGCTCGGCTGTCACTTGTGATTTTATCTTGTCCTGTTTTGCCGGCGCGCTCGCTCCCCGAGGTGTCAGGCATCTGCCCTTGCAAGCCACACATTTGGCAGGAAGTGTGCCCCTTCATTGAGCAAAAAAAAAATGCGCAATCCTTCCCCCTTCCCTCCCCCTTCTCTCTTCCCAGTGTGAAAGTTAGAGGCAAATAGGGCTTGATGCTGCCTGTACCTTTTCTGCATCGCACTCCCACAACCACAAAGGTGCCACGTGGAACCTTTTTCCTTCACTGCTGTGGGCGATGCGCTTTCCTCCTTGACTTCCTGGGTTTTTCGATGATGTTATATTTAAAAGTTTAAAAATAGCCCGTACTGGACATGAAATATGAATTCTCTCTAATGAGGACTTTGGGGAAATCTAGAGTCTTCTTCATTCAGGGTAACAGACTCTTTGCATACAGGTGTTGGGTATAAGAAGTAATGAAGTTCATGGTTGGGTGTTTTTTTTTTGGGGGGGGGGAGTAGACTGGTTGGCTGAGCCCTGATCTGTTACTGGTTGCAAAATGAAATAATGTTACCAGTTTTTGAATTGCAAGTTCATACCTGACCAACAAATACCCTGCCCCCTCCCCCCCCCTCTCTCTCTCTCTCTCTCTCTCTCTGTGTGTGTGTGTGTGTGTGTGCGTGTGTGTGTGTGCACATGCCCCATAAACATGGCTGCATCAGTGCTAGAAAGTTGGTTCAGATTGTGCCCTCTTGGACTCTGTTGCCCGAGTCCCTAAGCCTGGGTTAAGGCTTACACCCCAAAATTTCTGAGAGAGAGAGTTGTGCATTTTTTGTGCATTTGTTGGATCAGAAAACACAACAAACTCCACTCTTGACCTGTTTAATTTCACCCTAGTTCTTCCAAAATATAGGTAAACTAAAATCTGTGCATGGCTAATTTCCTTTGGTTCTTCAAGAACATCCCATGGTTGCTTTTATTTTAAGTGTTCTAGTGGCAACTTCAGCCCTGATCAAATCCATTTAAATATTGCTTTTCTCAACTCTCCAGCTATCTACTTATCCTGCCATGTCTATTGATGGCTTCTAGGGGGGGGGATGGGCTCCATTTCCCTGAATATTGGGTTTGACAAGATTTTAAGTGGTCATTGGTTGATTGATAACAATTAAGTTCTGTCTCTTCAATTATCTGAAATGTATTCTACAGTATAAGCCCTCCTCAGTTAATCATATAGATTTCCTTCACATTTTGAGTGGGGTCCACTCCAAATCATACTATTTGTTCAATGTTCCCCGTATCAAAACCTATCGAATGATGTCACCCGTGTATGTCTCTGACCTTGTGTTAGGAATTTGGCATGGTATAATTTTCCAATTAATTCCATCCATCAAGCGGTAGTTTCTATGTTAGAGTAGCTGTACGCTCCTTTAATGGATACTCTCCCTGTAAACTATTGCCCATCAAGTGGATGAAGGTTATTATTACAGAACTGGAGTAACTCTTATAATATGCACTTTTAAGAACAGGTCCAAACTGGGGGCCTTGCTGTGGGTGAGTTATTGAGGAGACTGCCCGCAGTGGAGAAGAAGACCGTTTTGCTTGGGTGTCCAGGTTCAAATCTATAGCAACTTGAAGTCGTGAGCTTTGGACTGCACCATAGCAGTCATGGATTCAGCCAGCTTATGGACATCTTATGAAGGCTGCCCAGAGGAGGATCTAAGGGAGGGCAAAGCTCTAAGTCTTGCAAGAAGCCTTACCTTGCAGTGGAAATCATTCCTCTCCTGCACCGTTTTAGCCAATCCTCACAGGGAAAAGCAACATCTTGGCGTTGCTTACTGGCTACAGCAGCAAGGGAGAGGAGGGATTTACAGGACAGGGTAAGGCTTCTTGCAACACTTAGAGCTTTGCCCTCCCTGTAGATCCGCCTCTGAGTCTGCCCTGCTTTCTTCCACAGAGTGTCCCAGGATGATTCTATATTATGATGCTCAGCAGAAGAAGATTCCAGGAAAATGCATTGTGGTTGCAACAAAAATGGCAGCTTCTAGCTGTTGCAACTAAAAAGCCACTGGAATAATTGATATGACATAGCTGATTGCGGGAGGGGGCAGGACATGATGGCCACAAGTCAAAAGGACCCCACAAAAGTGACACTGCGATGAAAATTACAATCCCTGTTCCTAAAATTGCCAACCTTTATGGCCCACGGAGTGCTTGGAAGATTTTGGTCCACCCAGTCTTGAATATATGCCTCTGTGTTTCTCCTCTCCATGCAAAGCATTCCCTCTCTCCTCCTTCCCCATGCTTAAAACTGGACTGAAATTTACCTCACGTCCTCTGACCTCCTTCTGAAACGAAGCAGATTCTTGCTGCTATGTTTTTGTACCGTGGATTCCTTGGGCAAAGTGATTGTCTGCAAATAGCTGGTAATTGGTTTATAAAACCCAAACTCACTGACTCCAAAGAGGCAGCAGGGCAGGAGAAGACGAAATAAGTGTCTGCTTTCAGAGAAAATTGGCAGGAGGAGAAATTGCTTTCAGAGCCAGAGGAAACGGCAACTTGAGTTAAACTCATTTTTCCCCCCTTAGGACCACAAGTAACTTATGAAACTCCCAGTTGCAGAAAGTTCGTCAGACTCATAGGGAACATGTGAAGCTGGATTGAATGTTATGCTTTTTCTCACATGATTTCCTTGAGGGCCTGTGAAGTTTAGGCAGCTTGCCTATTCAAGGTATTGGGACACACCCCAAGGCCTTGGTGCACAAGGTTGAAGACAACTTCTAGGCAATTTGATGGAGAAGTGTGCAGGAACCCCTTGGAAAATCCAATCCAGAAATGGATTTTGACTTCCCTTGAAATGTTCTCAGGTGTTTCTTCTAGGGAAGAACCCTGAAATGCGCCTCAAATTTCACTTCTTTCCCAAATTCACTGGTGCCAAATGTATTGGTGTGATGTTAATGGAAAGCCAGCCCCTCCTGTTTGGAGAAATTCTCTAATAATTTTTGAAGTCAGTTTTTCTTTTTGAGTGAGGGGAATCTGGACAATGGTTTACAGCCAATTCATAAAATCAGTGATCGAGTCACTTGATTGAGATCAAACACGTCTGACAAATGGATGAACTGTGGGGAGAGGAATGCCGAACTGTTTGGCAAGAGGTGAGTTGGTTGAGTGTTGCCTGACACCATAAACCCACAGAGATCTGATTTATGTGCCGACATTCTGCTCCTCCTGCACCTGTCTTTGGGCTGACTTAAATGTCACTAAACAATAGGAAATTTGCAGGCAACTCCATGACAAGCCCGATTCTACCAAGAAATAATATCACATAGCTACCTCAGTGAGCAGATTTGTGAGCAGACATTTCGGGGGGTGTCCTGTCCGTGGTGGCGCAGTGGGTTAAACCGCTGCTGCTGGGCTTTCCGACCGGGAGGTTGGGAGTTCAAGACTGCGCGACGGAGTGAGCTCCCATTGCTTGTCCCAGCTCCTGCCAACCTAGCAGTTGGAAAGCACCTAAATGCAAGTAGATAAATAAGGACCACTTCGGTGGGAAGGGAACAGCGTTCCATGCACCTTGGCGTATAGTCATGCCGGCCACATGACCACGGAAGCTTGTCCTCAGACAAAACGCCGGCTCTGCAGGCTTTGAAACGGAGATGACCACTGCCCCCTACAGTCGGTCACGACTAGACCATTAGGTCATGGGGGAACCTTTACCTTTACCTGTCCCCTCCGCCGTGGGGTTGATGGTAAAATATCCCCTTCATCCAATAAGGCCTCCAGTTGCCTCCTAAGCTACCTAGGATTGGGCTGTAAAAGGTATTTGAACAGTGCTATTTGCTCGAGTGCTATTATTTCTTGGGAGGAAAGCTATGGCGAACCTAGACAACTTAATAAAAAGCCGAGACATCACCCTGCCAACAAAGGTTCGCATAGTCAAAGCGATGGTTTTCCCAGTAGCAATGTATGGCTGTGAGAGCTGGACCATAAGAAAGGCAGAGCGCCGAAGAATAGATGCTTTTGAATTATGGTGTTGGAGAAGACTCTTGAGAGTCCCCTGGACTGCAAGGAGATCCAATTGGTCAATCCTCCAGGAAGTCAAGCCTGATTGCTCCCTGGAAGGACAAATCCTGAAGCTGAAGCTCAAGTACTTTGCCCACCTGATGAGAAGAGAGGACTCTTTAGAAAAGACCCTCATGCTGGGAAAGATTGAAGGCAAAAGGAGAAGGGGGCGACAGAGGATGAGATGGTTGGATAGTGTCACCGAAGCAACGAACATGAAATTGGGTGAACTCAGGAAGCTAGTGGAGGACAGGGAGGCCTGGCGTGCTGTGGTCCATGGGGTCGCAAAGAGTCGGACACGACTTAGCGACTGAACAACAACAATTTGCTCGAGACATTCATCCTATTCTTGTTCCTGCTAGGACGTCCGGGAGCTGTTGCTGCTTGGGCTGCTTTCTGACTAAGACAATGACCCGAGCTGTTGAGTTTGCTGAATCACAAGAATGATTCAGCATCTTTTTTGCCGAGAGGGAATTATTAATAAGGCTGAATGTAACTGTAGCATTTCTTACACCCTTTCCCTCCCTGCCCCTCCAGCAACTTCTCAGATGATATCGTCAGCGTGCTTTCTTGGGGGAGGAAAAGGGTGGGAGCACAGATCGGGGGAGGAGGGTGTCAGGGTTGTACAGGGAGACACCTTGCTGTTTAATAAATAATGGAGAAGCTTCATAAAATGTCTGGCAAGAGCATTCCTCGTGCAGAAAATGTTAGCGGAATAACACGAGATGAATAATAGAAAAGGGTTATTGAAAAATTCATAATTTCTAGGCATAGCGAAGGGCAGCTCCCATGCAGTCTGTATTTGCCTGTAGAAAAGCGATTAAAATATATATTATTTGTCCTGCCTATAGGCAATGTATTATTAAGTGGATACCAGTGTGACATTTGAGGGTGGCAAATGTGTGGTGGTGGCGGTGAGGGGGGGGAAAGAATCCATTCCATTTGGGAACAAAAAAGCGGTGGGGGTGGGGCCTTGCTGGTGCTTTTGTGTCGCAAGTTTTGCAAGCCTTTTAATGGGCCATTTGGAAAACAAAAAACTGAGGTTTTAATTATGGCCCCCTGCTTCCCAGAAGCACTGTTAGCGTGTTCTTTGGCTTTCTGTTACCATGACGGTAGCAGGGAAAATGCAATAAAGCACGTCTCTTTGCTTTTTATTTATCACTTTTCAGGAGAGAGCTAGAGATAGCAACAGCATACAAGCAGATAATCCAGGACTCTCTCTCTCTCTCTCTCTCTCTCTCTCTCTCTCTCTCTCTCTCTCTCTCTCTCTCTCTCTCTCTCTGTGTGTGTGTGTGTGTGTGTGTGTGTGTGTGTGGCGGTCAAAGGAGGAGGGGCAGGTCTGGGTAGCAGGCAATTGAAATTGCCAAGGGTCAAAACTAAATGCCACCCTAAGCCACCACCCCAAATGGCAACCAGGTGGGGCCTTAGCCTGACATTGGACCAAACAACAGCTGGAGGGGAGTTCAAACGCAGAGCAGGCTGACTGGGTGAAGTCCGGCTGGGGTCAAGTAGTAGATGGGTTAGATCAGTGATTCTCAGACATTTTGGTCTCCAAAGCCCTTTCCTTTCCTAAGGGTGCAATCCCCACTTCCGCTGGAGCGGGCAGGCCGCTGTGCAGTGGTGTCATTTAAATGATTTAAGAACAGGTACTCACTTTTGATTGGCACGTGTCGGGACCCGCCCACCAGAAGTGATGTCATAAGCCGGAAGTGAGGTCGTGGCAGGAAGGGACATGAACAAAGCCCTTTTTGAGGCCTCAGACAATTTTAAACTGACCCAACAGTTGCAACAGTATTCCACAGCACCCCCAGAACATGTTAAGGAGGCCTGGCATCATGTTAAAGTGACCCAACAGTTCCAAAAGTATTCGAGAGCAACCCCTGAGCAGCTCATTTTTCAGTGGCAAGGCAAGGCAAGGCTCTGCTCGCTGCCTGCCTGGCTCTGAGAACGTGCAGGCAACTCAAACATGCAGGAAATTCAATGTTTCAGGGGGGCGGAGTCGACAAGTGGGCGGGCGAATGGGCGGGGCCAGCTGTAATCCTGGGAACAGGTACTCGCGTACCCCCTGCATGACATCACTGCCGCTACGCCTGCGCCATATCCAGCACAAGTTGGAAGCTGCCTGGAGCCTCCACGGGGCAAGGGTATGTTTGGGCCCTTACCCTGGGGTAGGTGCCAGCCGCCCCAATGGGCTACTCAGATCTGCGCCTGCTATTTAGCAGGCGCAGATCTGAGCAAGTCGCGCAGCCAGAATCCCAGTTCCGTCTCCCCTCCCAGGGCTGGCACACCTCCGACATGATGCCAAAAATGGAAAACTCCACACCTGGGACGGGTTGCACAAAGTTATGGGGAAAAATTGAATACAATTGCCTACAGGCGACGGTGTATCAGGGGCATATGAAGCATACATGAATTTCGTGTTTAGACTTGAGCTTCATCCCCAAGGTATCTCATTAAGTATATGCACGTGTTCGAAAATATGGAGAAATTCTACATCCAAAACTCTGGTCCCAGGCATTTCAGCTCAGGGATGCCCAACCTGTAATAACAGTGGCATGGGTGGTCTGACTAGCCATTACAGGGGGCATGGGGGAAGGCTGAGGAGGCTGATCTTTTCAGTAGTATGGGGACAGATTTGTTACAGATGTACACAGGCTTCTCTCTCTCTCTCTCTCTCTCTCTCTCTCTCTCTCTCTCTCTCTCTCTCTCTCTCTCTCTCTCTCTCTCTCTCTCTGACACTCACCCCATCAGCGGCACTGATCACACTTTGTCAGAGGACTGATTCTGACAACAACCTAATTTTTAAAAATCTGCATTTTTAACATCTGTGCATAATGAATCAATCAATGAGCGATGCCAATTAATTAATAGAAGCTTTCAGGACTAATTGGAATACGGTTGCCCTGATGATTGTGGGCACTGCCTCGGTTACGTTCTGGCTTAGACAGCTCCAAAATACAGTCTGGGCATGGAAGGATTGTCCCTCAGCTGATGACCACAGCTAAGAAGCAGCACAATGGAAATCTGAACGTTTGCTGCCTATATTTTTCTACAGCTCGTATACACTCTTGCTTATCACTGCGGGATAGTGCACATTGCCAGTGGTGTTGCTAAGGCATCTGGCACCAGGGAGCACAAAAACACCCCATAACACACCCACCCCCTAAATTTTAACACCCCATAGGACATTTTAGAGGCCTCTGAAAGGCACTTCCTGTTTTAGGTAAAAACCGGAAGTGCCTTCTTTTCCCCATGTAAATGATTAGCCATCATCCCTTGATGCAGTAGTGCTATCCAGCCGGTATGCTGGGCAGGACTTACGTTTGATCAGCACTCAGCCCGTTGCGTCACGCCGCGTTCCGCCGCTTTCCTGCATGCCCCGGCGGGCGGGAAAGCGGCGGAACGCGGCATGATGCAATGGGCGGACTGCCGATCAAACGCAAGTCCCACCCAGCGTACCGTCTGGATAGCACTACTGCCTTGATGTGTGGAAATAAAAGGCTGCACTGTGGAATGGGGGCGGGTGGCTATGCCTGCCCCTAACCTCTGGTGATGCCAGCTGCTAAGAGTCAAGCCTACTCCGATCTGCAGAGCCTCAGCCTGAGTGTCTGCTTCTTTGTCATGCTGGCGCATGATGAAATCTCGGGGGGATTGGGACAGCATGTTGGCAACTGGTTATTTCAGCAGAAAGGCGCACACGTGCAGCATGCAGAACGCCGTACCGTGCTGAGGGCAAAATACAAGGCGCTGGATGGATCCATGCTTGGAATAACAAACGGCTGGACGCAGCTTCTCTTCTTTCTCATTTCAGTGTGAAGCTGTGTTAGCCTTTCTAAGCCCCCCCTCCCCGCTGCAGCCTCCCCCCCCCGCCCGCCCCTGGTACCCATCCTGCAGGATCTAAATTAAAATCTCTTATCGTTTCCCTGATAATCCCCTTTGATGCCCCAAATGCCGCAGACTCTGTCCTGCTTCAGCCTTGCATGAAACTTTGGATAGCGTTTGAACGGCCTAAATGGCTTTGCATGCCTCATCGAGAATGCCGGCCGCAGCGAGATCCCTGCTAGAGCTGCTGAGCAAAGCACAGCGGTCTCAGGAAGCTTTATGAGGTTACAAGTGGAATTACTCTCGAGAGCGGCTGAGAAGGCCTTGCAGCCACCAGCATGCGCTCCCTTGGCATCTCGTGTCCAAGGGGGAGAGAATGGCATTGTCTCTGCCGCTTTGTATGGCTAATTGTCATCATATCTTTCCGGTACACTTGGCAGGTACTGTGGCTGTTCTTTTGGCTGGCGGTTATGTGTTGCAGCATTTATAGCTGCCTCTGTTTTATGGAGGATAGCAATGTGGCTGTGGTCCCTCCCCAACTGTTAACAAAAAAAATGGTTTCCAGCTTGGACTTGCGGACCGTGCTTTATGGAACATGGTGACGCTGTGTGCCACATTACATGAAACTGCATGTGCTCTGTATTAATTAGCACCGGCTAATGATCACCTCTGTCTCTGCACTTGTAACAGTTGATGAACGATAAGACCACAAGCCCACCCACACTGGCATGCTGATTCTGGCTGAGGCTATTCCTGGAGGAACTTTTTTCCCCCCTCTCATCTTGGAAAGACAAGTGTCTCGGGCAGTGATGTCATGCAGGGGGAACGTGGGGGAACTCAGTTCCACTAGTTAAAATTAGGGCTGACTCCGCCCACTTCACTCTCCCTCCCCCCCTCCCAATTCCTCTGCAAAGAGCTTTTCTTCTTGGTTGGCCGGCACTCAGAGGGTTAAAGGGAGTGACTCCGGATTCCTAGGGGGGGAAGGCAGTGATGTCATTCAGGGGGAACGGACCAGAATGGGCGTACCGGATCCTAACAGGCTCCGGTTTCGGGTTCCCAACAAGTGCCAATCAAAAGTGAGTTCCTGTTCCTAAATCATTTGAATGACACCACTGGTCTCGGGGGCGCACAGCATCCACTTCTAGCATGAGATGAGCATCATGAACCCTGAGTTATTCTCTGTTCATAATCTACCTTTTGAGGAATTCACTGGAACCGTCCTTTGCACGCCCCCCTTTTCCTTGGGGGTATCCACGCATGCCTTCCCCTGGGTCTTGCCCTGCGTTTGCAGCAACCATTTGTGGTGGGCAAGTCTTCCGTCCGACTCAGAATGTGCAAAGCAATATAAATGCTAATTGTGCTTTCCAGACCTGATCTCTAATCAAAGGACATCTGTAATATCTGAGAGAACAATTGGAGGAGGAGGAGGCGGCAAATTGTGCTGGTCCCGGATGACCTGGAACCCTGCTGGGAACTCAGCAAAACTCATTGTTGTCCACACTGGGTTAAAAGCCACAGAGCCGGGTTGTTGTTGTTCAGTCGCTAAGTCGTGTCCGACTCTTTGCAACCCCCTGGACCACAGCATGCCAGGCCTCCCTGTCCTCCACTAGCTTCCAGAGTTCGCCCAATTTCATGTTCATCGCTTCGGTGACACTGTCTAACCATCTCCTCCTCTGCCGCCCCCTTCTCCTTTTGCCTTCCATCTTTCCCAGCATGAGGGTCTTTTCTAAAGAGTCCTCTCTTCTCATGAGGTGGCCAAAGTATTGGAGCTTCAGCTTCAGGATTTGTCCTTCCAGGGAGCAATCAGGCTTGACTTCCTGGAGGATTGACTGATTGGACCTCTTTGCAGTCCAGGGGACTCTCAAGAGCCTTCTCCAGCACCATAATTCAAAAGCATCTATTCTTCGGCGCTCTGCCTTTCTTATGGTCCAGCTCTCACAGAGCCGGGTAGGCTTTAGTAATGGCCTGGTGGGTTGTGATGAAGCAGGAGGCAACCGCAGTGCCCAAGAGGCATCTTGGCAGCCTTTCCCTCCAGGTGATAAAATACAAATGTGCAGCCCCCTGCTTAGGGAGGCGTGCTTGGCATAAGAAGCCAGAGAAGGGGGGAGGGGGTTTATAAACGAATGGATCCAGAAGCCAAGAGAGGAGTCCTTTCTTTCTCTTTTAATGATTTGTAAAGGGCAGTCGGTGCCTTTTCTTCACTTTGGCCACTTCCCCACCCTCTCCCCTGACATTTCTGTATTTTACAGTAAATGGTTTTTGATTTGGAATCAAATTGACCTTGAAATAAGTTCCAGGATTTGCATTAATACCCTGCCCTGCCTCGTTCCTGCTCTTCTAGCCTTAGATGCACTGGAAATGCATGTTTCTTATTTAGAAAGGTGGGGCCACCAACTTTGAAAACAAAACAACCAGGGGGAACCATTATTTATTTATTTATTTATTTATTTTGAAGAATTTCTACCCCGCCTTTCCCATGCCGAAGCAAATGCCCAAGGCGGCTTACATGAGCAGGCTCGTCTAAACCACCATTTTTTTTAATGGGGTTTTTACAAATCTACAGTATTCTTGTGATCCGCCAATCCTCAGGCCCAGACATTGCCTTCACAGTGTGGTTCTCTCCTCTGGCTGCTGCCATCAAGCCTCAGCAGGCAATCGCAAGGCAAGCCTGGGCAGGTCCTCAAGGTCGCATTCTATTCCCTTCTTTGCCGGCTGGCCTCCTCACACACTCCACTGCAACTCTCACTTGCGGTGAGCTAATCAGCTCCACAGCGACCCCGTTCTGCCACCACAGGAACTGCAGCTTGTCACAGCCTGGCATTCGTCTCCCATTTTCACTCTCCTCATTCCATTTGCATTAGTAAGAACTTTGTTGATGTAGATGCAAAAACCTTTTGGGGTTCTGCCCTCTTTGGAATTCCACCTTTGGAATTCAACTCTTGGTCTGGTCCCAACTAAACCATGATCTGTTTGCTATGACCTTGACCTCTTTCATTTCTACCACGCTTTCGTTTGTACCACACTCTTGTTTTGGCAACAACAACAACAACAACAACAACAACAACAACAACAACAACAAGACCCCCAACCTAAGGCCTGACAGAATGCTGACAATACCTATAATCTTCCTCTCCCAGTGAGAAAAATCCATTCCATTTTGGCAGATAAGTGTCCTGAACCAACAGCACGTTTGAAATCACCATCAGAGTCACAATACTCATCATCTTGCTCAAATCTTTTAAGGAAAGTGACAGTTTGCTGACCTACTTTGGAGTAGCATAGAAGGGCAAAACGAAAACCACCCTGGAGTATGAGCATGAATACTTAGAAAGGCTGTGAAACCTAAAATGGCTTGCTGAAAAGGGACTTGAATTTTTCATCATATGATTTCTTGCTTGATTTAAGCAGACAAGAACGGAATTGTTACCATAAACTGATAGTTGCAAAACAAGCTACTTACCACATTCCAAATCAGGAACAGTTTTTCCAAGGTCTTTTTTGCTACTTTTTTTAATCAATCCTCAGTTTGGTGGGAGGGAGACTCCCCCACATTGGTGGGACATCTGAGACAGGATTGCACCTTCATTGTGAGTCAGTGGCCAAATTAGCAAATCAGAGTGAGAGTTAATGGCATGCACCACTCGATTCAGATGAGAGTACGGTCAAAACTCAAGTGAAAATTCAAGTCATGAGTCTTTTCCCCCCCAACCCTGCTTGAATCCAATGGCAGGCCAGTTTAGATTTCAACTTCCCTGTCCATCTTTCAATGTGGTTTTAGACGATGTAGTAATTTGAGCATCATTTCAGGCTTGAATGGTTCCTCTGCCAGTTTTGTGGAGGTCATTTAGCTGAGAAATTGGGATATGCTGGTTTAGAGCTGTGTTTTTTATCACTTTGATCTTTCCTCCTTTTATGATTTTTGGACCATCTTGGGTGCAAACATATTCCACAGGTTGAATGACCAGATGCAAAAGATACTTGGGTCTGTCTCTCTTTAATAGTGGGGCAGGAAAAAAATAACAATTGGCAGCTATCTAGGTAGCTCCTATGAGTCAGATTCTCAATCCAGCTAGCTCAAATTAGGGATGCACAGAACCTCCCTGAAAATTTTCACTTGTCTTATGAACACTTGTTTGATTTTCCTTGGAAATTCTCAGATGTTTCTCCTTGGCAAGAACCCTGCAATTTGCTTCAAATTCACTTTTTTTTCTTTTGAGATGTCAGTGCCAATTCTACCCAACATTGTCTATTCTGAATAGCAGCAGCTGTCCAAGGTCTCCAAGCAGAGAGTGATTTTTCCATTATAACCGGAGAGAACGAGAGACTTTGCTCATTCCTGCATGATGTGCCTTCTGCCATCGCCATGCACTACTGAGACTGAGATTGCAACCTCCTTGGGGCAGGGACTTGATTTGCTTTTTATAAAGGACATTTAATTGATTTCTACTTGCCTTTCGATCCAAAAAGATTCCCTAGGCAGCTTCTATAAAACAGCAAAATACAATCATACCCATTTAAAACATTCAATTAAAGCATCACGTCAAAGCTAGCAATCAAAAACCAATAAGCCAGTAAGAGAGAGCACACAAATCAGTCAGGTTAATCATATCAGTAATTAGCCAGCCCCGTCAAAGACTTTACAAATGGATACGTTTTGCTTATATTAACTCTGTAAAGTGCTGTGCGCACTGATGCGCAGATAATAAGAGTGACAACCCTGCACCTGTTGAAATGCCTTCTGCTGCAGGATACCCCTTTGGTTGCGCGTTTGGACCACTCTCGGAGTCAGGGAGGACAGCACAAGTCTGACTCCGAGAGTGGTCCAAACATCCTTTACGGCAGTGATGTCATCTGGTAATGAAGATCGGGAACGCTGGGCGGGACTTACGCGTGATTGGCAGCCCGTCCGTTCCGTTCCACGGCTGCCCTGGACTCAGGGGGGCTGCCCCCGGTTGGTGCGCCCGACCACTGCTTGCCCAGGCACCCAGTGCGCCCCCACCCATCCCCCCCGGCGAGCAGGCCACCCCCCCCGAGGCCAGGGCAGCCGCGGAACGGAACGGACGGGCAGCCAACCACACGTAAGTCTCGCCCAGCGTTCCCGATCTTCATTACCAGATGACATCACTGCTTTATGGTGTCCCTTGTGTCGGCCAAACTTTGCTGGCCTCACTGTGCCAGTCTAACTCCAGATTAGAATTGCACTCTGAGGCTCATCTCTGAATAATGAGCATGTCTGTGAATTTATTTATTTAAAGGGGTCTGCTGCTCTTGATCGCTAATCCCCAGATTTCCTACTCAAAAGATGCTGGAAGATTGTAGCTGAAAGTTTTAGCAATATGAGGTCTCAAAGACACCTCAAAGGGGTCTCAAAGGGGGTCATATCTAATCAGTGTTTTCTTTATTGCATATAAGTTCACAGTGGGTTTTTTTTTCCCCTTCGAAAGGCTTTGATGCTTTTCTGATAGCTTCCTGTTGCCTTTATCATTAGGACTAGGTGCATAACAGAGGCCATGTGGAATCTTCATCTCTTTGTTAATGCAATTTTACTTTCATTCGCTTCTCTCTCTTTCTCTCTCTCTCTCAAATCTAGTAAGGAAAAAAAAACACCACCTTAATGAACTCTGCATTAATAGCCTATGTCAAATCCTTGCGCTAACAAGCAAGCGAAATCAAACAGGCTCCCCCGGGGAGAAGCAGCAAGTCAACACACCATCCATTAAAATGGTAATTTTGCATTTTCCACCAAGACTGCTGTCGCTTCATGCCCTTATGCCTCTTGTTAATGCTTTGGTCTTTAAATTACGGCATTAGGAATATACACAAACATCCGTGCATGCCACCCCTCCTTTCTATTTGTCTTGACAAGAGGTCACAAACACCAACCGTTGCTCTATGCTGGGACTGGAAATCTGAAATTGGAGCCTGTCGATGCCTGAGACAGCTGCGTTTCAGGAAAAGATGCAAAAATATGAGTCTCTCAATAGTTTCGTGAGCAAGGGGGAAAAGTCAGAGTTGCTTGTACTGGCAAATTTTGAATGGCATTTTTTTTTAGTATGTGAAATATTGTCTTTGTGTGGGTGGGTGGGTGCATGCAAAATAAGGTAGAATGGCAGAGGTAGAAATATTTTGGAAAAAATTATAATTGTGTGCTTAGTCACACTAAAACAATCCTTTACAGTGATAATGCTTCTTTTTTTCAGTGCCCTCTCCCATTTAATTCTCCTAGCCCAGCATTTCCCAAACTGTGCTACTGGGAACCACCAGAGGGTCGTGTCGTGACCCAATGTTTGTTTGATCATGGAACTATGTGCATCAAGAGTTTTAACAAGCTGCTGCCCAATCACCCCTATAGCCACACCCCTTGGCATTGATCAATCAGGCAGCAGCATTTAGGGCCTTTAAAAAGTTTTGGAACCAACGCTGAGTCCCGACCCACAGTTTGGGAACCAGTATTCTGAATACATTTCTACAGCATGCACCATGATCCTGTTGACCAGGAAAGGCAAAGGCACAGTCACTGCTTGCTGGGAAATATATGAAGAGAGTAAAGAAATATATGGAGAGAGTAAAAAAAGAGTAATAAAAATAATAATAATGCTTGTATTTATATACCGCCTTTCTTAGGTCATTAGATTACTCCTCTGACTTTAACTCAAGGCAGTTTACATTGGCAGGCTTCATTCATAAACACAAAGGTTTTTACAAATTACAAGGAAGTTCTACCTTTCAAGAACATACAACATACAGATGGTACTTCCATGGTGTAGTCTTCTTTCTGGCCACACAATTTGCCTTCCTGCTGGCTGATAAGCAGCTTCTGCTCCCACCAAGAAGCGGCTGGCCCAGCACACTCCCCTCTCACAGGCAGCTGTGCTCTAATAAGTCGCAGTTTACAAGGTCTGCCGCTCACGGAGACTTCCAGTGATCCCGAACTGGCGACCTTCGGATGTTATCTTCAGGCAAACGGAGGCTTTAACCCTCTCGACTACAACCTTCTGCCAACTGTAAGCAAGGCAGAACTTACAGTTACAGAGTAGTGTTTGCATGCATATAGATCCATAGATCAATTGCTTGTTCTGTCTGGAGCAGCTACTCATTTAAAATATGGGCAGGAGTGAGGGGGGGAGGCCATGCAAAGCTCTTCTTCCACCTTTTTGCCCATGTAGTGTACAGTACAAATCCACCTTTATTTTTACTGCAGGGAGAATTGCCAGGTGAGGCAGTGCAGGAGGCAGGACTGCCGAATCAGGATTGATGGTAGGGCATCTTTCAAGTAAATGGTATCTCCAAACACTTTCCAGAGTTAAATGATACAAGACGGCAGATAATATATGGTGTGAGTTGCAGGGAAAAGAAGTGGCGTGAAGATATTGTGCAGAGAATAAATTAAAGTCTTCCACCACGAAATGGGGGGGGGAATCCATAATGAGTGTAGCAAGCGAGAAGGAGGCAGAGGTAAGGAAGGGAAGATGTCACACAGAGGAGACGTAAAAGAGATGGAGAGTCAAACAAAGCAGGCCTTAGTGGGCCAATGCATCTTTTGGCCAGGAAAGATGACCCAATACAGAAGAGGAGAGGAACTGGTACCTTTTTAATAGTGTGGGTGGAAGAAGGAATTATGGGAGGTGCAACTCCTCCAGCAGTACTGAATATTCTGGTGTTGGCTTGAAGCCTGAACATGCATAAGAACATAAGAACATAAAAAGAGCCCTGCTGGATCAGGCCAAAGGCCCATCTTGTCCAGCTTCCTGTATTCACAGAGGCCCACCAGGCGCCCCAGGGAGGCACGAGACAACAAGATGCTTGCATCCTGTTGCCACTTCCCTGCATCCGGTACCAGTAGCCCACCACCAATGTAAGGAGGTTGCACAATCCATCATTGCCTATAGCCCACGATGGACCTTTCCTCCAGAAATCTGTCCAATCCCCTCTTAAAGGCATCAAGACCAGAGTTCCACAGATTAACTACCCGCTGGGTAAAAAAGTACTTCCTTTTATCTGTTTTAGCTCTCCCAACCCTCAGTTTTAGCGGATGCCCCCTGGTTCTGGTGTTTTGAGAGAGGGAAAAGAACATCCCTTTATTGACTCTATCCCTTCCATGCACTGGTGCTCTCTCTCTCTCTCTCTCTCTCTCTCTCTCTCTCTCTCTCTCTCTGTGTGTGTGTGTGTGTGTGTGTGTGTGTGTGTCTGTGTGTGTGTGTGTCTGTGTGTGTGTGATCATTTGCCCCATCACCTTCAGAGGAGGCCCACTGATATGGGGTCATCTCAGGTGGCGAATTCATATCATGCGATTAGTTTTCTATGTGCTCATGTGCCAACAGGAGGACATCATTCTGTCTACCTAATGATGTCGCAATGCCCCAAAAGGACAATGCTGCTGAAAAGGACAATGGAACCAGATAGACACAAGATTAAAAACGTAAGCTTGGAGAGGTGGGGCATTCAAAGAACATTTTGTGGCTTCTGGAGCCCCGGCTTTTGCTCTGAAACTGCCTGAGTAGATGGTGAAAATGTACGGAAGGCCTAATTTAGATGATGTGGGAGGTTTTGTCTTCCCCTTTCCTAGCTTGTACTCCGAGGTCCGACTTGCAAACCATTTTTGCTTTTTGTTCTCAACTGACATTCCTTTTTCTTCACCCCGCACAAAAGCCGCCGGGGGGGGGGCCACATTTGAAAATTGGCCAGAGTTGAGCAGTCCCTCACTATTGTCCTCCCGCTCATAATCACAGCCTCCCATGACTGCTCCTAATTAACAAGTATTCTGGGAGACTGTGAAGTCATGTCAGTTTGACCCTTTGGAATATTCAGAAGGACGAAGAAATTTGAAGCCCCTGGAGTAGAGAATCATTTTTTAAAAAAATTTGTTATAGTATAATTGCTTGAAAAGAGGACCCTCTTATTCCTCACCACAGCCGAGCTGCATCTTGTTGTGTGAGTTGGTAAATATGCAGCCGGTTCTTCCCATCACATCAGTGCATCTTTGAAAACCCGAGTCTGTTTGTGCTTTCTTAATTCCCGCTTTCCCCTCTGATAAGATAATGAGACATGAATGTTCTGTGTTGACAAGCTGCTGTCCTACAGCGGGAGAGAGCCCCAGAGTTCTCCGAAGCAGGGAGTGAAGATTAATTAATGCTAAAAGACAGAGCTTGACGTGGCAATGAAATCTCGATTATAATAATCTCTAATTATCTTGTAGCACAAGTGCCTTGTCATTTCCAGGTGTCTTTCAGCGGCTCATCACTCTCCCCTTCCAAAAAAAAAAAAAGTCACCTTGATTTGAAGCTATTTGCTAATGCTGAATGAAATGGGGCAGAGGGGGGACACGAGATCCATAAAGATTCATCTGCCCAATTTGGAGTAAGAGAGGCAGGTGGATAGTGATATTCTATATCGTGATCTTTAATAGTGATATTCTATATCTTGATCTTTAATAGTGATATTCTATATCTTCAGTTCGCACATATATGTGCATTTGATATAGCACTGCAATAAATATCTTTCCTTCTCAGTCCCACTATATAAGATATTTCTCACCTTGCATAGAGAAAGGAACCTAATTAAATAGGTTTGCCTGAGATAGTGGAGGACAGGGAGGCCTGGCATGCTGTGGTCCAGGGGGTCGCGAAGAGTCGGACACGACTTAGCAACTGAACGACAACAACCAAGGGTTTGGGCCTGAGATCTTGGTGCTTGAGGGCTGAATACTGTTGTTCTGATCACATGACATACCCCTTCTTACATGAGCTAGATTTATAACCAATGTACACACACGTTATCTTTAAGCTCCAAGTTGCCTTGGAGCACAGTGCCATAGTGAGAACCAAGACATCCTAAAAATACCTTCCTTAGGCAACTTGATGAACCCTACTCTACTGCTATTCTTGGAAGACTGTGCAAGAAAGTCAATACATGGATTGGAAGCTATTTCAGATGAAGGAAATGAGCAAGCCCTGGTACCAAAGGGCTTCATGAAAAATTGAGCCGAGATCTCATGATGGGTTAATAAGACTCTAACTTGCTTTTAAACTGTGAGCTGCTGAGATGAAACCAGATCAGAAATTAATGAGGGGTGTGCTGAGATTGTTAACCTCTCTCTCTGAACTGAAACAGCTCTCCAAAGGGCCAGCTAATTTGTCCCTGGTTTCATTTCTACATTCTTCATGCTGGTAGCCAGACACCATCAAGAATGAACAAACAAACAAGCACCTATTGAGAAAGCCCCATAATTCTGGTATAGCAAACATTTTAGAAACTGATTTATTAAAGAAAAGAGAGTACCAGCAAAATCGATAGAGCAGAGCTAAGCGCTCATCTTAAAATTGGTTTCATCTAGAGCTGAGCTCAAATTTCTTAAAAGAATGGTTTAGGCTCAAGTTTTGGGACAGGTGGAGTGATTTTTTTTTTGTCAAAACAATAACAACTCTCCACCTACCATTTCTGCTGCCTCTCCCACCTATATTCTGTGATTGTGGTAGTAGCAATGACTGCTCACCACTGCTATGGAGCATTGCTCGGTTTCTCCCACCCACCCCATGCTCTCTAAGAGCGCAATCTTAACCCGGAGTTAGGCCAGCAAAGTTTGGCCAGCACAAGGGACACCAAAAGCAGTGGTGTCATCTAAATGATTTAAGAACAGGTACTCACTTTTGATTGGCACGTGTCGGGACCCGCCCACCGGAAGTGACGTCATAAGCCAGAAGTGATGTTGTGGCAGGAAGTGACATGAAAAAAGCCCTTTTTGAGGCCTCAGATGATTTTAAACTGACCCCACAGTTGCAACAGTATTCCACAGCACCCCCAGAACATGTTAAGGAGGGCTGACATCATGTTAAAACCCCAGAGCAACTCATTTTTCAATGGTAAGGAAAGGAAAGGCTCCGCTCGCTGCCTGCCTGCCTGCCTGGCTCTGAGCACATGCAGGCAACTCAAACATGCAGGAAATTCAAACTTGCAGAGTGCGGAGTCGACAAGTGGGTGGGCGAATGGGCGGGGCCAGCTGTAATCCTAGAAACCGGTACTCGCGTACCCCCTGCATGACATCACTGACCAAAAGGTATGTTTGGACCACTCTCAGAGTCCAAGAGGCCAGCACACAGACATGTGCCATCCTCCCTGACTGGTCCAAATGTGCTTTATGGTGGCCCTTGTGCTGGTCAAACTTTGCTAGCAACAAATAGAGGCTGTGACTCAGCAGAGATTGCTAAGGAGAACCAGGCAGACCAAAGGTTAATGCGGAAATCATCTTGCCTTGTGGCCCCTGTTCAACCTTCAAACCCTTATACTTTTCTTCCCTTTAAACAAGAGCTGAGTGAACCAAATCCTTATTGGAAAGCTAATCTACAGAGTTATATATAAATGGAGGTCAGATTTTTCAGACCTTAGGCAATGCTCTTTCATTATCTTTTGCTCAAACTCTTTATCTGCCCTTAAAAATCTGAGGTCGCAAATGCATGGGATACATTTTCCTCAGTGTTATCTTTCCAATTGGAAGAGAAATTGAAAACAAGCCATATATCTGGGACACTAAATGCTTTCGGTTCTAAAACGAATCATTGGGCTTTGCCGGGAGCCTCTTGCTCTCTGGCAGCATCATGTTCCGCAGAAGCACCGTAACTCCGTTCTCAACCGTTCCCCAAACACAGGGACTGCATGCATCATGTTCCCATGTGGATACAGGTCTGATCCAGTTCAGATTGAGTCACCCTCTTTCTAAGAAACTAAAGCTCTAGGCCAGTGATTACCAACCTTTGCTCCAAAGTAAGGGAACTACTGAGTGTGTATGGGGGTGCTGACTTGGTGAAAACGACATTTTCAGGTTCATGCCAACGCTGCCAACTTAGGGCCCAATCCTATCCAACTTTGCAGCAATGGTGCAGCCACACTAATGGAGTGTGTGTTGCAGTTTCACACCACACACTCCAGAACTGGTGGAAACTGGCA
>JAJKFI010000102.1:1341048-1353310 GCA_029204185.1 Lerista edwardsae | reverse complement strand
CTCTCTCTCTCTCTCTCTCTCTCTCTCTCTCTCTCTCTCTCTCTCTCCTTTTTTTATCACCTTCAAGGTGACTTTTATTCTCACCATGGAATATTCAGAAATATGCTCAGTCGCACCCTGCCCACCTCTGTAGGTAAAATGGAGAATGTAGTTAATGGTGCCTGTATGGTGTCAATTACTCGCTTGCTGAGTATTGTGCAATGGGTAGTCGTCAGTATGGAACCTGCAGAGCTCAGATGAAACCAAATACAGTTCTGAAACCAAATACAGTTCTGGAACTAACAGAGGGCAATTCAAGTCTGCTGCAAACTTAAATACCCATCTGCCTACATCCCCGGGGGTCTATAACTTTCAAGGGATAATTAGCTGCCATGCAGAAACCAGCAGGACATGGGCTGAGTTCTGATTCACCCATCTATCACTTTCTGTGATCAGGGCCTCTCCAACCAGAGAGATAGTGGGCAACTTCCTGGAGGGCCAAATTTCTAGGGACACCAACCACAGCTGCATAAATATCTGAGAGAGACGGCAAGATGGAAGAAAGAGTTGTTCTTACTATACTAGGAGATTTGTCCATTTTTTCCCCAGTGCATGCTGTTAGCTAAAACGTAGGTCTTCTAGGCTAGGGATGGTGGTAAAATTTCAGAATCGCTGATGTGGAGACCTTGAATTGAATCATTTTATTTTTATACTGACCTTCCTCCAAGGAACTCTGAGAGCGCAATCCTAAACTAGAGCTAGGCTGGCATAAACTAGGCCAGCAATGTTTGGCCAACACAAAGGCCACCATAAAGGGTTTTTAGACTACTAAAGTCAGGGAGGATGGTGTCCATCTGTGTGCTGGCCTCTCTGACTCCAAAAGTGATCCAAATGCACTTTGCAGTGGCCCTTGTGCTGGCCAAACTTTGCTGGCTTAGTTTATGCTGGCCTAACTCCAGTTTAGGCTTGCGCTCTAAGTGGTGTACATGGTTCCTTCTTTCGTCCTCACACCTGTGAGGTAGGTGAGGCAATAAGCCTGGCAGGCAACCCTAACGTCTTGCAGAATTATGTTATTCTAGTAGTAATTTCATGTCTTGGATTTATATCCTGCCTGCCTTCCATCATGGAAGAATTTAAGACGGAGTGTCCGGACTTCTCCGGGGGTTGCTTATTCAGGTACTGACCAGCTCTCAACCTGCTCTAGTGGCTGTGTTGTCTGCCCTCAGACGTCCTGCTGTTTTCCCAGTTAATCACTCCGTAGGCTTTTATAATGAATGGAGGACCGTCAGTTGCAGAATGAATTGATGTTGTGTAAAGCCAGTGATGAAGAGCATCCGCGGCGGCATAATGGTGAAGCTCATGAAGTAATCCTTGGTGTGACAGTCGGGGTATTGCAAGCATGTCTGTATTTTCATCTGTGAAATGTCAGCGATGATGAAAACATGATTAGGGCAAACTTAATCTAAGAGGAGTTCTCCATTAGAGCTAAGTGCTCGGGGGAAGCTGAAGAATAGGCTTTTCTGGTTGGCCTAACAGGCAAAGAATATTGTGAAGAGCTGGAGGCAGGGCCCCTGAGAGGAAAGTTACCAGGGGGTACAAGATTTCACTTGAAACCTTTTTGCATTAAAAAATGCATAGTCATTTTTTTAATTATGTCTTTGGATGTGCTGTTGTTGATTTTTAACTTGATTTCACTTTAACAATTGCATTGCAAGTTGTTGCAAGAACCTTTTGGGTTAGTTGTTGATACGTCCTTTTGTTAAAAATAAATAAATTACTAAATAGTTACTTAGAAGAGCCCAGCATCAGAATGCCCAAAGATAACCACAACCCTGGTTATTTATTCATTATTATTATGGCTTAAATTCATGCATCTCTTATTTATTTTCTTCCCAGCTAAGAAAACCTGCTTCCATGAACGGGCTTACAATAAAAAAAGGATAAAACGCACTCACGGTAATAAGAACAATGTAATAAACCTAAAAACAAATGACAAGATAAAGCCACAACACAAAGCATAACACTAGTTGGCTGCGGTAAAAACATTTCTGCAGAGAAAAGTCTTAATCATGCTCTTGGACACGGAGGAGTCTTAATCATGCTCTCAGACAAGGAAGTAGCTAGCCAATACAAGGCAGCTTCATGTATTCATAGAAATGTTCAGCTGTGCCATGAGATTTTCTAACTGAAAATCTGATATATGTGCTGGTAGCCCTTCCCTCGACTCCCAAACTATGCTGTTGAATCTCTTACTCTCTTGGTTCAGCTTAGCAATGATGGGCTGCTGTTCCTGCTCAGTTGAAATTGGAACGCAGAATCTCCAAGAACTTTCCAAGTGATCAGTAGAGGCTTCTGTTTCTCAAGCACTAGAGGACTAAGGTCAATAGCTTATCCGACCCTCCCTTAGAAAACTCTTATTGCAGTAGACGTTTGAAGATAATTGCTTCTTAATTAAGCCAAGTGACAGCTTTATTTCCTGGAACCCACTTCCAGGGCTCAGTTTTATTTCTACACAAAATTAATATTTTGCACTTAGAAATAATAACACACAACAGTGAGACGGATGGAACCAGGGTCGTATCTCTGCTCCCATTAAAGAAACTCTTGTGCTGTCGTCTGTACTTTCAGCGGATCAGTACTCAATTTCCCATGCTTGTTCGGCAGAAAACAAAGCATGAATCAATATAATTAAACAGTGCTGTTTGAGCCAAATTAAGAGAAGATGACAGTGTCAGCACAATGCTACCCCTCCAATTTATCTGTCAGGACACGTACATAAGATCACACTATTTTGCTCCAGATTAATTGATCCAGAATAACTTCCCACTTTTCTTTGGTTCTGTCCTCAAAAGCAGTACCTCTGTCTCTCTCTCTCTCTCTTTTTTTTTTTTACAGAAATGCCACTCTGACTCTATAAAAATGTAGGATTTGTGTGTGGCCCAAATCCTAACCAACTTTCCAGCACTGACATAGCTGTGCCAATGGTCCTGTTCTGCATTCTGCAGTGGAATAGTAGTCACAGAGGCCCTCTCAAGGCAAGGGAATGTTTGTTCCCTTACCTCCGAGCTGCACTGTCCTTACCCCGGTGCTGAAAAGATGGTTAGCATTGTGCCCTGTGTGTGTGTGTGTGTGTGTGTGAGAGAGAGAGAGAGAGAGAGAGAGAGAGAGAGAGAGAGAGAGAGAGAAGCGTCCACTAGGAGCAGACCTTTTTTTGGATGGGGGGATTTGTTGATCTGTTGAAATGATCTGTTTGAATCCTACACTCCTTAAGAGCACAATCCTAAATTGGAATTAGGCCGGCATAAACTAAGCCAGCAAAGTTTGGCCGGCGCAAGGGCCACCTTAAAGCATGTTTGGACCACTCTCGGAGTCAGGGAGGATGGCTCACGTCTGTGTGCTGGCCTCTTTGACTCCGAGAGTGGTCCAAGCATACTTTACGGTGGCCCTTGTGCTGGCCAAACTTTGCTGGCTTAGTTTATGCCAGCTTAACTCAGTTTAGGATTGCGCCCTAAGCGCCGTTTTAAGACCTAGCTTTGAAGCATTAACTTGTGTGCAACTAGCTGCGTTTTGACCTTTTGTTGTGCCTAGGGACTGTCTTTGAGATAAATGAAAGAGGGAAGCCAGCTGTTTCCTAGCAAGCTTTATTGTTTCCTGCATTGCCTCCTTATTTTTTCCACTAGTGCAAAAAAAAAAAAAAAAAAGGTTACAGTTGAGAATTGGCACTGGCTAAATTCCATGATGGAGCCTGCGAGAGAGACTCCAGTTTAAGAATGAGTGGGATTCCATGAGCTGACCTAAATCCCGGGGTGGAGGTGGGAATCGCACAATGTCACTGCATTGCAAGTTTTCTCACCCTTGCAAATGACAGCCAATAAGGCAGAATATGGACCAGGGATCTCACAGTGGGAGGTGATATGTTGTACGGTCTGCTAGGTATGTTTATTCAGGAATAAGCCTTGCTATGTGCAAAGGGGTGTATTCAGTTATGGTGTTCACTATTGCAAGGAGAGGATTCAAAATAACTCTTGTTTTGTTTTTTTTAATACATTTGAGTGACTGTTCAGACATCCTCATTAGGTGTTTTGTCGAGTGCAGTTTGATACGGCAGGGACTACAGCTGCATTTTTCCTCTATCTAGCTGATAACGATCACATTGGGGATTAAGTTAGATGAAAGAGCCTCCAGGGAGGCTAATGAGTTTCTTTTTTAAAACAGGCTTGTCGCCACCCAGACAAATTCAGCTGTCGCTCATAAATGAGGCTGCTGACTCCAAAACCAATTGTCCTGAAAGAGAAAAGAGGCAGAGACTCTTCCGGGCATGCCAAATATTGTGCTGCCCTTGCGTAGGCCAGAGCAGAGGGAGGTGAGCAGTGCATTGTGGGAGAAAGATGGGGCCAGGCACGCCTGTGTTTCTGCACAAAGTTATTTCCCGTTGAGGTTCTCAACCACAGAGATTAGTAGTGCAGCACCTTCAACTTACCCGGAGTACTCCTTTGCCAGACATTCAAAGGTGGGCTGATGCTACGAGGTTGGGGGTGTGATTTTTCCACTCCTTCTTGAAATGTCACTGACTTTATATGGTGTGCCAAATGATTATTAAACACATGGCTGCTCTTGATGCATAAAAACATAAGAGCCTTTTTGGATCAGGCCAAAGGCTTGTCTAGTCTAGCAGTCTGTTTCCCACAAAAATCTACCTGATTAGTCCAAGAAGCCCATAAGCAGAAAAAGAGGGTATTTTGCTGCTCCCGCTCCTGCTGCTACTCCCCTGGAACTGGTATTTTGAGTCAGGCTGCTTCTGAACCTGGAAATATCATGTAGCCACCCTGACTAACAGCCATTGCCTCAGAAACTGTACCTAGTCAGAAACTGTGCCACATACCTGGAAAATGTAGTTGGAAAGGGGCAGGCTTGGTGAGAGGAAGGAAAAAAAAGAGTGATATATTTATCCAGTTTGGATTAAAATTGGGGTGAAGGTCATGTATTTTTTACGCACACACGGTCTTGCCTTGCCCAAGGAACCATCCAGGCCAACACATTCCTAACAGATTAGCAAAGAACACCGCCTACAGTCACCCAGATTACACCGAGCATTGCAAGCTGACCTGGAGAAACCGAAGCACACCACGTCGGACGTGGTCAGAGATCAAGCAATACGCTAAACACGATGAGCCCAAGTGACTCAAGCAAATGCGGTTGTGCCACTTGATACGGATGAAGGAAATCAATGCACCCAAGCGGTCGGACGCATTCGGATTCCAGATAGTGGCAGCTAATGTGTGCATGGCAACAAATGCTAATTTACCAGTTTGGCTCACCCAGGGGAATTTTGCATAGAACGTTTGCAGGCGGACATCACATCGAAATAGCCAACACCATAGTCCAAATGTAGATCTAAAGCTTCAAACTTTCCTCCCATTAACCTGAACTCAGGTCAAGGGCTTCCACAGTGGTGCAATCCAAGACCCTCTGTTGGCCTTCCATCCACAGCCAAACTGTGCTAGCAGTGGACCTGTTCTAATCGGTGATTAAACACTTGCTTGCATCATTCTGTTTGACCACATGTTCTCTGGGCAGCTCAAGTGAAGGACAAATGCTTCATCAACCACAGGCCAGAGGGCAGCTTGGTTACACAATGCCAGAGTTTGCTGGGGTAAGGTTTTATCCATGAGCTGAGCAAGCTTACCCAGAAACTCCCAGCTCACCTCATGGGCGATTCCTGCTATTTGGTTTAGAGCTAAGCTGGTAAGTGGCATCATGTGTATAAAATAAGCACATAGCTAGGCCACAAATAGGGTGGATTAAAACTGATTAGGAAGCCAAAAATAAGTTGGCTTGCTGCTGAATGAGGACAACCTGGAAGAGCAGAGAGCAAAAGGTTGGGAAGGTTCTGAAAATCAAGAGATGCGTAGAACACTGCGGAGAAATTCTGATTTCCCTGAAATTATTTTTGCTACCTCTGGGATTTCTTGGATACTTTGTCTAAGCCTCCGAATTTATTTCAATGTGAGCTTTAGGCAAAAGTTTGCAATTTGAGCAATTCTGGAAGGAAATTTTTTCTGGTCATAGCAGAACAGTTTCTTGTTTTCTCTCAAAATTCTTTAGGTATTTCACCTGCTCCAGGTGAAGCATGCCTTACAGCACATTTGCAACACTCCTGGGCCAGCCCAAGAGACTTGTTCCAGTCCAAGCTCAGTTCTGAATTGCGCACTGAATTGGACATGAAGGCACATTCCCTCTTTTTCCTGATGCCAGGACATGCCGCAGCATTTTAGAACCTTACAAGAAAGTGATGTGAAAAATTACCCCAAACAGAAGTGTTTCACACAGGATGGAGCAATATAACAAAACACTCCCCTCCACACCTGGTTCAAAAGGAGATGCTTTCGCTTGTGCTGGCATGAGCTGGCGGGCAGAGGCAAGGCTGCCATAGCCTATCAGCCTTTCCTTGGTTGACAGTATGGTGCCCTGTTAAATAATTAGTTGCTGCTGCGCAGAGTCATAGAAAACAACAGGCATTTCATCTTCCGAAGACTATTGCTTGAGAGTGCCCTTCTCTCAGCCGTTTTGATCTGGAAACCCTTAGGGTCACACAGAGCCATCTGGGGCTCAGCCTTTCATCTTCAGTCCAGAGTTAATATTTTTCTCCCTTCAATGGTAGGAGAGGTGCATTTGCTGAGATGGGAACCTCTGTTGCTTTTGCTCTTAACTGCTCGATTTGTAGCATCATTAACTCCACTCCACTCCAGTAGCCCTATCTTCAAAGCTAGCCTGGAGGGTGCTGAAAAGCAGGTGGGAAGGACTGCCCCAAAAGCAATCTCTCCCAACTCAGGACCATAACTGATAAAGACATCAAATGTGTTCAGCCCGAAGATGTGGTAGCTCAGTATTCCTGGTCTCACTCAAGGGTATGGTGGTGGTTCTGTGGGAGAGATGAGTTCAAAGGCTCTGAAGTACACGCAAGATTGATAAACACAGTGATGTCATGCAGGGGGAACACGGGGGAACTCAGTTCCACTAGTTAAAATTAGGGCTGACTCTGCCCACTTCACTCTCTCTCCTCCCCCCTCCCAATTCCTCTGCAAAGAGCTTTTCTTCTTGGTTGGCCGGCACTCAGAGGGTTAAAGGGAGCGATTCCGGATTCCTAGGGGGGGCGAAGGCAGTGTTGTCATTCAGGGGAAACGGACCAGAACAGGCGTTTCGGATCCTAACGGGCTCCGTGGCTGGTTCCGGGTTCCGGACAAGTGCCAATCAAAAGTGAGTTCCTGTTCCTAAATCATTTGAATGACACCACTGGATAAACACAACCCACAACCCACATTATCTCTGATTATAACTCTCTCTTGCCTTGGGTAGATAATTTTTTCCCCCAGAACTCTCCATCTAAACATATTCACAAATGAATCGCCTTCAAATTTCAGTGATAGTCTGACGAGGGACTACTGGGAGGTGGTCAGTCTTCCTTTTGTGATAGTAGTTTTCCCCCTTTCTTTCCTTACAAGAACTTGAAAGCTCCAAAATTCATAATCCTACAATGCGCAGACTGATAATTGCCCCTAATCACTGGAGAAACATGGCTGAACTGTACTGAAATAAGCCATAAAATTCAGTGCAAGATAACCAGATTCTACCTGTTCTCGGAGGTGGCATTCCAGCCATGCAGGTCAGGGAGCTAATCACCCTGTTCGTTGGAGGCAGTGCAGATAAGGGGGTTCAGGGTGTGTGCTGTGGGCTTGTTATGCACTGAGCTCCACAGCTAGCACTGAAGGGAAAAGCAGAGAGACCTTTGGATGGGTTGCTGAGTCTTCGTTTCAGAAACTACGGCTTGGCGTCTCAGGTGTCAGCACAGCCAGGCCAGAATGTGGAGGGCTAGAATCAGAGTGGGTAGAGATCTTGCAAGAAATACAGGTGCCCCCACATATCTGTAGGGGATCCGTTCCAACCCCATCCCACCCCCACAGATTTGGAAACCGCAGATATGGGGGGGGGCTGTAGGTGTCATGGCCTGCGGCCCTTGCACTCAGTGCCTTAAGTTTTCTTCATAAGACCAAGTAGCCTTCTTGCTCGGGGGTCAGAAATCACGAACAGGAACTGTCCTGCTTCCTGTTAATGTTCTGACGGTGTCCCTGTGTAATCCTGAGAACTGATTCCTTATCTAGGTTTCAAGCCCAGGAACTAGATGACTCGTTTGCAGATTATTGAAAGGGTTGCTTCTATGGGTTAGCATCAGATGCATATCTTACCTGTAGCCCAGGATGGCGTGAGCCATGGGCGCCGGGCAGCAGCGGGGCGCCATTGTGTGCAGTCCGCCCGCGAAACAGTGCGCTCTTCGGGGCCCCCCCCCCCCCCCGGGGACGGTAAACTCCAAAAAAGAGCAAATAAAGGTGGAAAGAGGGGTATCGGGGCAAAAAAAGGGGGGGGGGCAATGTCCTGGGGGCGCAGTTTTGGCGCCAGCCCTGGGGGCATTCGCGCCTCCGTTCAGGCCTGGTTAGCATCTCCACCACCTGCTAGCCTCTGAGTCCCTCTAGGGCTTTTTTTTTTTTTTGCTCACCCCCATCAGAGCAGCAGTTGGTGTTTTAAAGGACTAAAATGGGGATGTCAAATGCAATTCATATAGCATTTACGAGGCCTTCTGAGGGCCAGATGTCGTGTCATGAAGCAGGAAGTGATGTCATGAAGCAGGAAGTGATGTCATGAAGCAGGTCATGACCAGAAATCAGCACCTTTTTTTCCCACTTAGGGACTCATTAGCCAAAAATAGAAAATCTGCAAATCTTGGTCATATTTTCAAGATAGGGAAGAGCCCAATGATCCTGCGGACTGTCCTTTTGGCAGTGACACGTCAGCACAGCTCAGCTTAGCAGCTGAGAGCAGCTGATGGTGGGGCTGTGGGAGTCAGAGGGTTGGATAAAGACCTTCCACAGACCACATCTCGCCCCTGGGCCTTATGTTTGACACCCCTGGACTAAAGGGTGAAGTACCACTGAGCATGTACAGATTACTGTGCAAGGGTTATCTGCACATGCAGGTCACTCCTCACAGCTGCCTTCTTCATGCAGCGAACGAATGCACATGTGTGTGTGAGAGCAGGAACCCAGCCCTCTGTTTTGCTTTCATTTATTGGCCTGCAGGCCCAGCAGCAAGCGGACATAACTACCTTCCCGTTTCCTCACTATGGGTAATATTACCCCTGCCAGCAGGATTTCTGCATTTAACTATAGCTGCAGGAGGGCACTTACCAGAAAGCAATTTCATTCTCCTTTGCCAGAGGTACGTGGATGAATCTCAGGCATATGAAAGTCAATCTGTTTCCAGCTCCCGAGACTGCCTCGTTCCCCCATATCAGGCTTCCGCAAGCAGCCGGGCGGGGTGCTGTCAGCTCTGATAGAAGCTGCGGTTTTTCTTCATTTAGTGATCTGTGAAAATTTAATGATTGTTAGCATGCTGTAAGTACAGGCAGTGCACACTGGCCGGAGGCACTTCACACTTTCCCAGCCAAGTGAAATGGTGATCGTGGGGGGTGGGGGGTGGGGAATGGAGGGTGAAAAGGTGAACTTTCCCGCAAAGCCACAGGAGCCTTCCTAAAATCTCTGGCACCGAGATCGGAGGCGGCACTTCTGGAGAGGTGGGACAGCACCAGGGACATTCTTTTCGGAAGGATATCGTGTCCAGCAGGAGGTTTTCAAAAATTCCAGATGAGAAGTGCAGAAAAAAAGTGGGGTTCTGTCGCTGACGGTGTCAGATGGCTCAATCCATGCTAATTGGGCAAGAGGCACTTTTTTGTGCCGTGTTCTTATATTTAGCAGGGGGAGAGTAACTGTCCCTCTTCACCCCAGCACAGTCTTTTCTAGTGGCTGTTGTTGTTTGTGTTCTGCATTTTTTATTGGTGGCGTTCTGCAACTGCCCAATGGGACTGATTGTTCCAAGACCCAGTGAGGTCTTACGATGACTCAGCATGGAACCAATAAGGTAGTATACAGTGGTGTCATCTAAATGATTTAAGAACAGGTACTCACTTTTGATTGGCACGTGTTGGGACCCGCCCACCGGAAGTGACATCATAAGCCAGAAGTGATGTCGTAGCAGGAAGTGACATGAAAAAAGCCCTTTTTGAGGCCTCAGATGATTTTAAACTGACCCAACAGTTGCAACAGTATTCCACAGCACCCCCAGAACATGTTAAGGAGGCCTGGCATCATGTTAAAGTGACCCAACAGTTCCAAAACCCCAGAGCAGCTCATTTTTCAGTGGCAATGCAAGGCAAGGCTCCGCTCGCTGCCTGCCTGCCTGCCTGCCTGGCTCTGAGAACATGCAGGCAACTCAAACGTGCAGGAAATTCAAACGTTGCAGGGGGTGGAGTCGACGAGTGGGCGGGCGAATGGGCGGGGCCAGCCATAATCCTAGAAACCGGTACTCGCGTACCCCCTGCATGACACCACTGGTAGTATATTACTACTCTCATTTCCCTTCTCATGTAGTCAGCTCTCATTTCCCTGCATCGGGGCTAGCACTAGAACTCTTATTCAGCTGTGTGAGTGCTATTAAGGTGGCCATTGGATTTTTGGTTCGTTACTGATTTGTGGAGTAACCTCTACTGTTATATAGTAAAACATATAAAGAAATAGAGTTAAGGAAGTTACACCAACCCTTAGGTTGTGCATAAGTAAAGGTAAAGGTTTCCCCACGACCGAATGGTCTAGCTGTGATCAACTCTAGGGGGCGGTGCTCATCTCCGTTTCAAAGCCTGTAGAGCTGGTGTTTGTCCGAGGACAAGCTTCCGTGGTCATGTGGCTGGCATGACTCTACGCCGTAGCACACGGAACGCCGTTCCCTTCCCACCAAAGTGGTCCCTATTTATCTACTTGCATTTTGACGTGCTTTCGAACTGCTAGGTTGGCAGGAGCTGGGACAAGCAACAGGAGCTCACTCTGTCGTGTGGTCTCCAACTCCCAACCTTTACGGTCAGAAACCTTCCAGTCTGAAACTTCAGCAACAGCGGTTTAACACGCAGCAGCACCATGTTCATAGGAAATGCATAGGATATTGCAATTTATTCTGCATAGTCTGGTACGGGAAGACATTCATCATGGGGGCTACACAATGAGCTACTGCAGTCGGTGAGGCAAACTCTAGTGACGCCACTGGTGGAGCACCTTCAAAGGAGCAGAAGACTCTCTACCTGTGAGCCAGCTCTACCCACCCATGCTGGCCTTTGCATCCTCCATGAAGGACTCAATGAGCTGGGCTTGACCAGAGCAACAAGGTCTCCTTGGCTTTGGGATGTTCTTGTCTGTAAACCTCTCTGCGACTTTTCAGTCCTGACCGTTGGCTTCCGCTCTAGCTCCCCTCCTCTGTCTTGGCTGCTGGCTTTCCATCCCAGCTCCTGGCTGTCTTCCCAGTCCCTCAGTTGCTGCCCCTGGCTCAGCCCCGACGAAAGCACGTTGGAGGGTTTTCTTATGTTTGTCTCCTAAAGCGATGCTTCCACCGCCTGGCCTCCGCTGCAGAAGAGCAGCAACCCCTGACATTCCAGGGGCTTTGCAAGGGGCTGCGTGCATCAAGCCCGGCTGCCAACGCTGGTCCGTGGCGTTCCGTTTCACGAGAGGACACAAAAGCCTCCTGTGATAAGTATGTAATGGCTCCGAAATGACAGGCCGTAAAGGCTTGAAAGGAAACAATCCATCCAGTTGCCACTTTTAAGTATCGTCACGTCAGGTCACTGAGCAAGAGGCCGCACGTTGGAATGCCTTTTAATGGAGGTGGGTGTGGAGCATGAAAAAAATCATAAATCATGGCTGGGAGGACAGTCGCGTGAGAGAAGCAGATAAACAGCACGGAAGCAGGAGACAGGCTTCCGCCGTTCTGTCTTTGCCACTGATGTCTGCTGTGGCCTTGGCCTGGTCGTTTAACTTCTTTCCTATCTGAGGTACAGAATGTCCACAGGCACTGGTGTTCTTTGAGGCTCAGCCACAAACTAGGCAGTGTATTTGAGGAGGTGTCTCCTTTGCCTTCCTCTCCCCGCTCTGAATGGCTGTGGGGGCAAGGGGGAGGGGACGTTTGACCCCGGAGTTTGCCAGCCCGCCAAACTAAGTGTTGTGATCCCCTCCCAAGTATGCCTCTGCTGTGAGATACAGGAAGCTGGGCCAGATGGGCCTGATCGAGCAGGGATGTTCTGATGATGTTACGCTGTTGCCTATCACCATATCTTGGGGTACTGTATTCCATATTATATTAAGAAGTAATAATAATAATAATAATAATAATAATAATAATAATAATAATAATA
>JAJKFI010000102.1:1319774-1341038 GCA_029204185.1 Lerista edwardsae | reverse complement strand
TAATAATAATAATAATAATAATAATAATAATAATAATAATAATAATAATAATAATAATAGGATTTATATACCGACTTTCTTAGGTCACCAGATTGCTCTAATGACCATAACTCAAGGCGGTTTACATAGGCAGACTTTATTCAGAAACCCGAAGGTTTTTACACTTTTTACAGAAATGTTCTATCTTTCAAGAACTACACACATACAGATGGATCTTTCTGGATTTAGTCCTTCTTTCTGGCCACCCGTTTGTCTTCTTGCTGGCTGATAAGCAGCTTCCCTGCTCCCACCAGAGAAGCGGCTGAACTTCGGCACAACTCCCCCTCACACAAGGCAGCCGAAGCTCAGCTGTTAATCAGTCGCAGTTAACGAGGTCTGCTGCTCACAGAGACTTCCGGCTGTCCCGAACTGGCGACCTTCAGATCTTCAGCTCTTATCTTCAGGCAAACGGAGGCATTAACCCTCTCGACTAAATCTTCTGCCCAAAAGAAAGAATAAAATCTTTCTTTTATCTGTCCTGAATCTGTTTGCAGTCAGTTCCATTGTGTTTACCTGACTTTTAAAGTACTGGGAGAAGGAGGTCGTGTATCCCCCCCCCTCTCTCGAATTCTTCCATCCCATGAGTAATTTTTGTAATCCTCTCTCTTGTCCTCCTGTTAGTCATTGCACTGTTTCTAAGCTTAAAAAAGCTTTTCTCTATAGTGAAAGTGCTCCGCACAAACTCTTGACTGTTTTGATTGCACTTTCCTGCACCTTTTCTTGCTCAATTGCATTTTTTTTCATGATGGGGCCACCAGAACTGCGCATACAATGCCCAGTGCAGACTCTCCATAATTTTTTTTCCCCACTTGAGATTATTTTGGAGGTCGCAAAGAGGCCCGATGAGAGCACTAAAAATAAAACCAGCTCAAAACAACAAGGAGTTCTTTTCAGCCGAAATATAACGCATGCAGTCATGGAATGTATTTGTCATTCCCGTTCGGAAAAAGCGAAATTGGTGTGTAGGATGCATGACCTGCTTTCCCACGCCATATTTAAAATAATTAAAATGGTGTGACCCATGATTAGACTGTAGCCGCATGCAGTAATCCTTTCAATGTCCTACTTGTTTTGCCTCGCTGACATGCTAAATTGCTGGCCAGTCTATAGCTTGTTAGGTGAAAAAGTGCCAACAATTGCTCACATAAACCTTTGGCTTTCTGAAGATGCAATAGCTACCCCCCCTGCCCCCCCCAAAAAAGTACGTTGGGACTCTCTGTACTAAGTTCCCCAGATAATTCAGAGAACTCTACCTTGCATTTATCCAATAACATCCAAAATAATTCCCAAGGTAACATGCAGGAACAGTTAATTACTGGAGTCTGCAATTTCCTTGTCATTTCAAAGCAGCTGTGTGGGTGTCTGTTCCTTGCAACATTGATTCTGCAAGCTGTGGGGATGGGAGCCATGCAAAGGCCCCAGAAACCTGGTCCTGGAATGGGTGGTGAGACTGAAAAGCCCAAGGAGGACTTTGGGAACCGCTGCTCTAGTGTCCCTGAAAGATTCTCCAATACTCTCTGCGTCTCTTTGTGGGTCTGGAGCTGCAGCAGATGAGAGCTCTGCCTCCGTTGTGATGGAGCAACTGCAAGGTCTGCCTCCCCTGCCTTGGACCTCACTGAATGTCACTGCGGTGTAATGTATCAGCCCCTGTGATTGGCAGGTTGTATAAAACCTCTAGGTTGGCCAGGCCTGGTAGAGATGCTTGAAGCTCACCTATCTCTCCTTGCCTGTTTTGCTGACCAGTGTCTTTTACCTGCAGTATTTTTTACCTGTGGTGCTTCAGAGGTACAGCAGACCTCAGCAGACCTGATTTGGGAAACACAAAGGACATGTCTGGATTGGGATACAGCCACCCCCCATTTCCAGCATGACCTTCATGGTGTTTGCATCTCATGGTGAACTCAAGTGCAGACAGCTCAACATCCTTGCCTCTCTTGTCATCTCCAGCAGCAGAAGAAGACAGGACCTAGAGATAAAACATTTAAAAAAAAAAAACCCCTTGTGCTTGTGCTTTCTAGACCGGAGTGCCATTCTGCTCAACCAGAAAGCCGGACAAACAGAAGGGAAGAGTCAGAATTGGGCTGTGGGCAGCCATTGATGGAGAGCTGGGAAGTCAGGATTGGACTTCTGATCTGGGGTCTTCCTTGGGAGTGGTGCAAAGGTTATAGGCTACCTTAGAATGCCAGTTTCAGGGGAGTGGCAGTGAGATACAAGTATCTGGTTGTCTTGTGTGCTCCCTGAGGCATCTGGTGGGCCACTGAGATATAGGAAGATGGACTAGATGGGCCCTTGGCCTGACCTAGCAAGGCTTTTCTTGTGTTCTTATGACTTACGCTATGGATTATGAGCCAAGAATCAGGAGGTGGACCGCATCTCAGAAAGGACATAGTGGAGCTGGAAAAGGTGCAGAAGAGAGCAACAAAAATGATTACGGGGCTGGGGTACCTCCCTTATGAAGAAAGACTGCAGCGTTTGGGGCTCTTCAGTCTAGAAAAAAGGCGCCTGAGGGGGGACATGATTGAGACATACAAAATAATGCATGGAAGGGATGGAGTCGACAGAGGGATGTTCTTTTCCCTCTCTCAAAACACCAGAACCAGGGGGCATCCGCTAAAACTGAGGGTTGGGAGAGTTAAAACAGATAAAAGGAAGTACTTTTTTTACCCAGTGGGTAGTTAATCTGTGGAACTCTTTGCCACAGGAGGTGGTGATGGCATCTGGTCTTGATGCCTTTAAGAGGGGATTGGACAGATTTCTGGAAGAAAAGTCCATCGTGGGCTATAGGCAATGATGGGTTGTAACATCCTTACATGAGTAGTAGGCTACTTCAGAGTACCGGGTGCAAGGGAGTGGCAACAGGATGCAAGCATCTTGTTGTCTCATGCCTCCCTGGGGCACCTGGTGGGCCGCTGTGAGATACAGGAAGGTGGACTAGATGGGCCTTTGGCCTGATCCAGCAGGGCTCTTCTTCTTCTGTTCTTAATAAATGTTGTGGTTGCACAGACAAAGCCCAAGCCCTAGCCCTGCCTTGGAAATCTTTCTAGTCCTTCCTATGGCTGACTTAGCTGGGCAACATCACCAATACCCTTTTAAAGGTACCTAAGCAAGTGGCCATTGCCACCTACTGGGGCATTGGACTCCCTCAATTAGCTCTGTATTATGTGACAAAGTCCTTTCTTCTGTCTGCCTTGAATCTGCTGCCAATCAAGACAAGCGTCCTGGATACAGGATGCCAACTGGTGGAAAATCATAAATATCCATGGGAACATGAACGACTTTCTCACATCCTTAAACTGTCTGGTTCCAGTGATTAAGTAATGGCTGAATGGCAGCTTCAGAACTTGTTTTGAAAAAGGTTTCGCTGTTAGGCGAGGGGAGCCAAACCTCCTGCTCCACGGACTCCGTCAGCTCTGAAAAACCAGCACCGCAGCCTCAGCAGCGACTGGCCAGGATTTCTTGGCATGCTGCTGTTTGTTTGCATACTTAAGCTGGTGTGTCTGTCGTTTCAAATAACACATCAGTGGCGAGTGAAATGGAATGCCGTGAAGCCTTGTAAATTGGGCTGGTTGCAGAAGCCTCGACGGAGGCCTGCTGCTTGGGGTCTTTCCTGCCTAATTCGCCATTCTTCTTTTTTCGCACAATGGGCTGGCAGGAGCCTTCTGGCTTTTAGAAATGGAGATTCTGCACAAGTGCATAACATGTTGCTTTGCCCGATGTGAAAATCAATAAATACACTCACTGCAAAAAAAAAAGGGAGGGAATCTAATACACAGCAAAACTCAATATGAGGCAATGAGGGGAAAGTAAAAGCTCTCCTCTAGGGAATAATGGTTTGAAATGGAAGTCTGAGAAAATAATGATTAAAAAAAAAGATTTTCCTGTGGAACTACGTCAGCACCAAGCACCAAGCCTGCTTGGAGGGGGCCCCCACCCATCCCCCCCAGGTGAGCAGGCGCCCCCTCCAAGGCCAGGGACAGCCGCAGGGTGAGCGGAACGAAAGCGGAACTGCACGGACGGGCTGCCAATCAAACGCTAGTCCCATCTAAGTCCCGCCCTCCGTTCCCCCAAGTCGTTTGTAGATCCCATTGCTGGGCGTGTCTTTTAAAAGCCTTGGAAATTTACAGCTTTTTCATGAAGCCAATATTTTAAACAAGCAATGTATTTTTTTTTTTGCCAAAAGTAGAGCTCGCCCAAAACGATTAACCTTTTGCAAACTTCTTTTTAACCAAAAGCTGTTGCTTCACCTTTGCGTTTTTTCCCCAGAACTTCTTGCAAAAAAACGATCATTTTTCATTGTCTTCACTCTTAAGGCAATCAATCAGATGTTATTGTCAGATCATGACAAAAACCAGGAAAAAAAACCTTAAGGGCAAACTAATCTTGCTGTCAGTTTGTTCTCAGTGACATCATCATGTAAAAAAAAAAAACTTGATTCAGAGTTGTGATGTAATTCTGATCAGAGAATTGAACAGAATCACCCAGCTTGGGATCACCCAACTTTATGATGCAAAATCTAAGAAGTCCAACATTCATTATCCAAAATAGATTGTATTCCTCTTGTGGCTTTTAGGCATTCCTGTACATAAAAGAGAAGTTTGGTCAATGCATCTTCTTCCTGTATAATCGTGGACGTCTGGGACAACTATACCTTTCATGCCTCCTTCATGTTTTAAACCAGTGGTTCTCAAACATTTTAGTACTGGGACCCACTTTTTAGAATTACAATCTGTCCAAGATCCACCAGAAGTGAAGTCATGGCTGGAAGTGCCGTCATTGTGACACCAAAGCCTGCTGCTTTCTGAGAATGCAGTAATAAGTTGGGTTATTTCTCAACCATTTTCCAATAGCAAAGTGAATCGGAAAGAAAAATAAATAAAGCCTATTTACAACCTTGAGACAAGCAAAATAGCCACACAACCCTCACACTTTCCGCTGTCCCATTTTCCCATATATTCAAAGGTGGCTGCTCTACATGCTATGCTACCCACCCGAAACTGGCTTGTGACACACCTAGTAGGTCCAGGTCTACAGTTTGAGAAACACTGTTTTAAATAACCTCAACACACCACATAGATGCAATCCCCCATTTGTCATCAGAGAAGCATACCTGTCGCAATCCCTTCCCAGGCCTGGCCGGTCCTTGCACAATCGGTGGGAGGCAAGGGGTTAATCCCCTTAAAATTTGATTTTGTTATTAAAAATTGAGAGCAAGAGAACCTCTTCAGTTGAAACTGATTAGGAGCAGTTGGGCTGTCACCACTCTTGATTTTATGATAGTCCTATAAAGAGCAGCCGGTAATTCATTGAAACAGATTCTGGTTTTGCTGCGCTGTGAACTGGGACTGCATATAAAATAGGGGACACTTTTTTTTTTATTAAGCTTCTGCCACTGCAGCCATCCAAACTGTAAGAAATATTGAGGTTTGGAACCCCAAGAGGCAGGCAGGCTGTGCTCGGCTGCAAAACGTGTTCAGCCCCTTCTCTTATCCCCGACATCTGTCGGCTGGAGACAGGCAGAGATCAGCTCTAGTCTCGCAGTTGGACGGGTGGAAAAATTGCAAAGTGGCCCAGAGGTCTTACTGGACCAGTTGTTGGTCCAGTGCAGCGCAAGTAAATTGCACTCAGACCCTTCCTGTCTGGTGGCATGGCAGGAAACGTTGCCTAGCAAGGGAAGCCTTTTAGGTTTCCAAATCACCTCCTGAGGGAACGCTCATCCATCACTGCAAACAGAAGCGGGATAGCTTGTAGCAATGAATTCCGTATTAGCTAGAGTCGAAATGTAGGTGTGTGGGGAAAGCATTAATGATGCTTCCTAGCCTTGTCCTTATGCAGCCTTGTATTGGATTCGATATTGGCAGCATTCATACAAAGTGCAAATTTCCTCTGTGGCCTTGGGCAAATTGCTTGTAGCTCTTCCCACTCATTTTTTTTCCTGTAGAGTGGGACTAGATAGTTTGCCACTTCACAAGGATTGGGGGGGGTTAAGATAAATCTTGCAAAACCAGTAGCGTCTCTACAGGGAGGGCAGAGCTCTAAGTTTTGCAAGAAGCCTTACCTTGCAGTGGAAATCACTCCTCTCCTGCACCATTTTAGCCAATCCTCACAGGGAACAGCAACATTTTGGCATTGCTTCCTGGCTACAGCAGCAAGGGAGAGGAGGGATTTACATGACAGGGTGAGGCTCCTTGCAACACTTAGAGCTTTGCCCTCCCTGTAGAAACACCTCTGTGCAAAAGCCTTCGGTGATGAGAAGGATAATAGGAATTCAGGATGACTCTGACAAACATCCCACATATTTATTTTATTTATTTATTTATTAGATTTATATCCCGCCTTATTAGCCTAAAAGGCGCTCAAGGCGGCTTTACAAAATATAAAAACTAACATTAAAAACACTTTAAAAACAATATAAAAAACAATACAATAAAACAATTAAAACCAACAACAATACAATTTAAAAGCAACAAAACCAGTGGATCATAAAATATAATAAACCAGCCAGCCCGCCAGACATAGAAGAGAGTGTTCCTTTCCAGGCCATAAAAAACTTAAGGATGGTCAACGCTAGAACCCTGCAAGGTGGAGCAGTTGGTTAGGACCCCCAGAAATCTCTCAAATTTCTCAGCACTCAGTCCTAACCTGTAGTTTGGCTGGCACAGTAAGGCCAGCAAAGTTTAGCCAGCACAAGGGCCACCATCAAGCACGCTTGGACCACGCTTGGAGTCAGGGAAGATGGTGACGTCTGTGTGCTGGCCTCTCTGACTCCGAGAGTCTTCCACACATACTTTATGGTGTCCGTTGTGCTGGCCAAACTTTGCTGGCCTAACTGTGCCAGCGTAATTACAGGTTAGGCTTGCACTCTGAAACTCCAAAATGTGATGTTTTGAATTTGGAACAAAAGCTAACACTTCTAATGATCTGCATCCAGCTTAGTGGACTGTAAGTGGTGCTATCCTCTATGAGTCGATAAAGGGATGTTCTTTTCCCTCTCTCAAAACACCAGAACCAGGGGACATCCGCTAAAACTGAGGGTTGGGAGAGTTAAAACAGATAAAAGGAAGTACTTTTTTACTCAGCAGGTAGTTAATCTGTGGAACTCTTTGCCACAGGAGGTGGTGATGGCATTTGGTCTTGATGCCTTTAAGAGGGGATTGGATGGATTTCTGGAGGAAAGGTCCATCGTGGGCTATAGGCAATGATGGATTGTGCAACCTCCTTACAAAGGTGGTGGGCTACTGGTACCGGGTGCAAGGGAGTGGCAACGGGATGCAAGCACCTTGTTGTCTCGTGCCTCCCTGGGGCACCTGGTGGGCCGCTGTGAGATACAGGAGGCTGGACTAGATGGGCCTTTGGCCTGATCCAGCAGGGCTCTTCTTATGTTCTTATGTTCTTACGTCCTACTTTGGGCCTTGAAATTCCTACTTCCTCCATCTGACACTCTCTTATGTCAGATAAAAAAAACTCAATGACTTTAGCCTCCTGGACCCTTCTTTTCCCTTCATTCACCTAATTGTTACCTGTAATGTAAGGAAAGCCACCTTCATGATTTAACTAAAACTAGGTTGTTGTTTTTCTCCTTCCATATTTGTCTCATCTGCATCGGAAACCATGCCTGTGTTTTAATTTAGCTCCTAAAGTACTTTCTCCCCATCTCTCCCCCTCTCACTTGACCTCCTCACTCTGGAGATGAGCAAGAAGGATGTCAGTCAGCACAATGATAACAAAAGAGGATAGTGATGGGAATGTCAGGCCCCTGGGAAATGAGTTTTGAAGAGTAACAAATTCCGTTGGAAAGTGATGGGGAGCAAGGAATGCAGGGAAACTTGTCATCGTTGCAACTTCAAACATTGACGTTGACCTGATTTCAAAGAAACTTGGGGTGATTATTTCCTCTTTTTCTCTTTTTTTTCTGTTTCAGGTAAGTGACAATTTATTCTGCTCATCCCTGCAGCGCAGTTTGCTGTGGTTTTTTCCTCCTTCAAGTGGCAAAAACCGAAATGAGAGATTTGCCATGAACATGTAAAGCAAAGAGGAGAGGAAAAATGCAAAGGGAATGCAAAGGTTGATGAGGCGAGGATTGCTCAGGTAGGCACCCACTTTGCTACAGCTGTGACTTGTTTGAGGAAGAGGGCTTGAAATGGCTGATGGGCCGAGGAGAAGTTCATCGCATGATCTTTTTTTTTTCCAAATGGTCGGTGCTGTTTGCTGTTTGGTCCACTTTTGTGGACCATTTCAGCAGCAGAGCTTGAGGTTGACAGTTATGGATTTGATTTGCTGCTCCATTTTGGACTGCAGAGGGCAGAGCCCAGAAATGAGAACAGCGCCCTGAATAAGTGCTGAGAGACCCTTGAACATCAGATGCTTTTGTAGCAGGGTATTCTGTGTTACGTGTTCCTTGTTTCACTTTCTCATGTCGTTTTGAATATGTGCTTACGGTTTTATATTACCGCGGTGGAATATTTATGGCTTGTTTCCTTCTTTCTACGTTTTCAAGGGCTTCCACAATTATGAACTGTTGGGTATTTTTTTGTGGCAAATAACAGTGTATAATAATGGCAGTGATTTCCTTGTGAAATCACTACAGTACAAGAAGGGTTTATGAGAACAAAACTGTAATGGGTCCGATAAATGAGAATAACTGTGGATTTTATATGGCTCTATTAACAGCACTTAAACTCGGGGATGGTGACATTATTGAGGCGAGGGAGGGAAACATTCTGGAACTTAGGGGATTCTGAAAGTGCACAGAGTTATAAGCATTTTGGGAAATGGTGATTCTTTCCCCCCCCCCTAACCGGGGCGGTGAAGATGGCGAAACGGAGGGGTACGCAACGGGCGGGCTGCCGCTCACCCGTTCCTCCCGCCCAGCGTTCCGGCAGCATGACGCCGCTGCCCCCAAGCATGGCTTCATGCTTGGCCTGTTGCCCTTTCCTGGCTGCTACGCTTGCCCCAGCCATTCTTAAAGTGTGGCCTATGACACGTTGCTATTTCTGGAATGTTTGCAGGTTCTTCCTGCAAATACAACCACAATAAGCGGGTAAAGATGCTTGAGGCCTTTTACAGAAGCCGTAGCGAGCCAAAGCAGACATAAAACGCTGCTCCTTCAGCACTACACGGCAGGAGTACTGAATATGCAGGACAAAGGGAAAGAAAATGTGCGCAGTCTTTAGAAATAGCAACTTGACTGTCAAACATCTCAGTGGCATGTCGCGTGCACAAATCTGTCTACCTGCTGCCTGTCACCACTCTGTCCTATCCCTTCGCCCTGGTTGTTTAGTGCAGCTGCATCAGAAGAAACCGTGTTTTAATGTGGAAACCATGCTTGCAGTCTTTCTCATGGTGGGCTCAGCCTAAGCATAAAAGAACATGGGATTCTGCCGGGGACGAGGACCCAAAATAGCAGTCGGCACACAATGCAACATGTTGCAAGAACGTATTATTGGACCGCTGATGCCCTGCTTTATTGCTGTTTTTTAATGTTATATTAATGCACCTGATGACGTGCCACAAACAGCCCTCTTGTGAGCTTTGAAAAGGAAGACAAAATGTGTCATGTAGACTGTAGAGTTTGCACCATGGCAGGGATTGATGGGAATCCCAATCCTATCTCCAGGATTGCATTCAGTAGCCATCTGGAGATGAATACTGATTCCTGCAGACTCCAGGTCAATCCTGTCCTATCTGTGTTGCTGGAAAGGTGGAACGAAGTCTGGGGTAGGGATTTTCCAGAGGGCAGCATCTGGTGCTGTAGGAGCAGGGCATGAGCAAGACCTGCCCTTTGATTTGAGATCCAAACGATAACAGGGAAGAAAAGTGTTAGAGAATAAACAGGAGACCATCAAGATGTCAGGTTTATACAGAGCTGCCCATAAAATCAAAACCAAACGGCCCTTCAGTTCTCTTTGGACACAGATGGGGTTTGAGTGTCTGCTTGTTCAGCGGAGAGACTCTTGTGCCTTCCAGATTTTTATTGTTTATTTTTCGAATAAATAAAGCTGCAGGGAATGGACCGTGGATAGTTTTCCATGTTTTGGCTTGGACGGAAAAAACTGCTTGGACTTGCGTGCAGACTGAGAGAGAGTTGTCCGGAGAGGGTTGCCTTTGGCATGTGCATTTCTCAGGTCCTGATCCTGTCCAACTTTCCAGTGCTGCTGCGCCAGGTAACAAACATTCTCTTACGTTGAGGCCACCTCCGTGACTGCCACACTACCTCCGGATACCACACTGGTATGGCCGCATCAGCATAGGAATGCTGGGTTGGACAAGATCCTCAGTTTGCTCCTACGGTAGTTTACTTTTCTACTGAAGAAGAAGAAGATTTATGCGAGAGGGTTAATGCCTCCGTTTGCCCGAAGATAACACCTGAAGATCTCAAGGTCGTGAGCTCGGGACTGCCGGAAGTCTCTGCGAGCAGCAGACCTTGGAAACTGCAGCTGATTAAAAGCTGAGTTTCAGCTGCCTCGTAGGAGGAGGAGTGTGCTGAAATCAGCTGCATCTCTGGTGGCAGCAGGGAAGCCTCATCAGCCAGCAGACGACAGACGGGTGGCTAAAGAAAGAAGGCTAAATCCAGGAAGAAAGATCTGTAGGAGTGTTGTTCTTGGAAGATAGAACATTCTGTAAATTGTAAAAACCTTTGGGTTTGTGAGAAAGTCTGCCTATGTAAACCGCCTTGAGTTACAGTCATTAGAGAAATCTAGTGATCTTAAGAAAGGCGGTATATAAATAAATGTATTATTATTATTATTATTATTATTATTATTATTATTATTACTGTTCATCCTACCTCTGCAGTTTCCGTCTCTTTCCACTGCCCTTCTCTTAAAAGTGCCTCCAGTTGTCTGCATTCCCAGTCCGTCCTGTCCCTGGGCACTTGCTGTCAAAATCGGCCCTCCTGAGTTGAATGTTCTTGCCAAGCCCTCTCTGGCAGCTCTGCCATGGGAGAAGCAGTGGCAGCTTTGCATTTGCGACCCGTTGGGTTGCTGAAATAAAAATACCCCCTGGAAGAGCCATAAAGGTGGTGGCGGGGGAGAGCAGAGGAACCGCAGCACATTTTAAGGCAAATATTTAGACAATTCCAAGGCTCTGTTGAAATGGTCACCTGTTAATAGGAGGTACCGTTGGGGAGAGCAGAGCACCAAGATGTTCCTGCCCTGAACTGATTAGGGAGGGGACACTGCCATTCAGTATTGCCCCCTGGTGGGGGTGTCCTTTGCAAACGCAGTGGGAAGGGGTAGCTGTGTCTGGATTTAGAAGCTTGCTCTTCCCCTTTAGAAATGGGGCAGGCACCAGTGGCATCCCTAACGTTGGTGTCACCCTGTGCAAGAACTCAGGTCCTCGCTCCCATGATGGACGTCCAGAACATACAGAATAAATTTGAATGCCGTACACACAGCCTGAATGCGGTGGCATCAGTAGGGTTGGTGTAACCCCTGTTAACTTTATTTTTCGGCACAATCCGAACCAACTTTCCAGCACTTGAGTAAAGACAATGCAGCTCCAAGGCAAGGGAACAAACATGGGCAGGAGGTCTAGTCGAGAGGGTAAAAGCCGCCATTATGCCCGAAGATAAGATCCGAAGGTCACCAGTTTGAGAACACCGGAAGTTTCCGTGAGTGGCAGACCTTGAAAATGCGACTGATAAGATCTGAGCTGTCTCCAGCTGCCTGTGAGAGAGGAGTTGTGCTGGGCCAGCTGTTTTCTTTGGTGAGAGCAAAGAAGCCGTTTATCAGCCAGCGGGAAGGCGATCGTGCGGCCAGAAAGAAAGACTGGACTATGAAAGTGTCATCTGAATGTAGTAGTTCTTGAACGATAGAACCTCTTTGTGATTTGTAAAACCCCTCGGGGTTAGAAAAAAGCCTGCCTATATAAACCGCCTTGAATTAAAGTCAAAGGAGCAATCTAATGACCAAGAAAGGCAGTATATAAATACTGGTGGTGGTGGCGGTGGCGGCGGCGGCGCTGGTGGTGGTGGTGGTGGTGGTTGTTATTCCCTTACCTTGAGGAGGCCTCTGTGACAACTACTCCACCGCAGAATGCAGAACATGCCCCATTGATACAGCTATGCCAGTGTTGGAAAGTTGGCTAGGACTGCGCCCTTAATGTCTAGCAGTAAAGGTTACCCAACATAAAACTCCAGTGGCCAGCTTTTTGATGGCAATCACGCAACTGAGGAGAACTCCCAGGAATGCTGCAGTAGGGAATTGAACTCTAGCCATTATGTCGCATTCTGCCATTTATCATCATCATCATCATCATCATCATCATCATCATCATCATCATTATTATTATTATTATTATTATTATTAGCCTGTAAACCACTTTGTGAACTTCGTGTTGAAAAGCGGTGTATAAATACTGTTGATTGATTGGAAAACTGGGAGCCACAGAATATGCAGTGCCTAGTGGCCCTAGGAGACATGGGGAAAGTGGCCAGGAGCCATGGGAACCATGGCATGTATGTTGCAAAATCTGTAGGTAAAAATCAAATTTGGGAAGTTGGAGAGAGGCGTTGCAATTAAACCAACAGGAAAGCTCCTGTGCTGATGTTCATTTAAAAAGAAAACTGATATAATGATAATGCGTTAAGATTTTTTAATCATTTTTTTTCTCCAGCAAATGTGCCAAAAGTAGAAATATAGGTTTTATTTTTACATTTTCCCCTCTAATTACCCTTGTCTTTGTTTCCAGGCCATTCCTGCCTACCTCTTTCTGCCCTCCTGTCAAGTCATTGCAGTGCATTATTATTGTAATTACCTTATGGAGACCAATAGCTTTGTCCAAACCAAAAGCAATAATCAGTGCAATTTAAAAGCATTTAATTCTGCAAAGTAGGTTTCTGATGCCACTATCTCCATGGGTAGTTATACCCAACACTTTCCCGGAGTGGAGGGCTCACATTGAGCAATGCATTTTGGGTTCTGAGTTTAAATCTTCTGATTTTTAACATATACTATTCGGAGTTTTAAATGAAATCAATGGCCCGATCCTCTTCTTGTGCAGCGCATGTGCAGTGGCAAATGCGCTCGTGCTATGCAGTGCAAACATGCTGTAAAGCATCTTTGCGATGTCTTGCAAGTAGAGGCACCAGCAGGAAGACCTACACTGTCCCACCAGCACTGAACCGAGTCCGATGGCCACTGGTGTCGAGAAGTACAGCACCAAACAGTACATGGGACCGGAGGAAGGTGGAACAAAGGTGGGAAGGGGGTGTTTTGGGGTGGTGGAGGGTGGGGATGGTGCAGTTCAGGCCCAAGAGGGGTCAGGGTGCAGAGGAGGCTTCTGTCATATCCTAACTTGCTTCTCAGGCCAGAATGCCCCACGCAGTCTGGTGCACTTGGGAAAAGCAGAAGAGGGCTGCCGAGTCTTCATGGCAGAGGCAGAACCATTTACACGACCAAGAACTCCTTGTCATGCTGTGAAGTGTCACTGGCGGCAAAGCACCGCTTTGTTCGGAATCCAGCAAAGAGATGTGAGCGGGAGGGAGAACCCCCTGAGCAACCCCTCTTGTCTCCTCAAAGCCCTTTGGCTTTCCCTGGATATTCCTCCACCCTTGCACCTGAGCAGAGGAACCCTTCAATCCAAATTCTGCTTCTGGCCAAATTGTGACGATCACTGCGGTGGCCTCCTCTTGGCCACAGGCCCAAAGCTTCGTATGGATCAGATTCTGACCACTCCTGTGTCATCTGGACAGTGGCAATATTGTGCATCTGGCAGGAAATGCTGCAGCTTGGAGTCCTAGGGAGTTAATGCTGCTCCAGCTCAATGTCAGTTCCATTATTCAATAGCACTCATATACTCTTTTTCCCTCCCTCTTGACACTAACCATAAGTTCTGTTCAGCCTTTTTCCCCCCCCCTTTCCTTCCTTTCTCCTTTTCAGTTCACCTGCACACGACAACAGGCTTTGCCATTATAGCATCACACACTGGGCAAATTCATATGCTAGTCTGCACATAATGCATCGTAATAAGACCCAGTGGAAACAATCTGCACTTTTTTCCCTCCCACTGAGGCACTGCAAATGAGTTGTATGTGTGTGGGTTTTTTTTTTAAAACTATTTTTGTTCTCTGACTATGGATTCCAGCAAGCCCCTGCTTAGCATTTCCTCTTGGACTCTGTGTTTTGCAGTGCTCGATTTCAGTTGTTAACGGCAGGTTCACATGGGGGGAAAGAGTGGAAGGTGCAACAAAACCTTTCAAGTGTTTTTTTTCCTTGTATAAAGGTAAAGGTTTCCCCACGGCCAAATGGCCTAGTCATGACCGACTGTAGGGGGCGGTGCTCATCTCCATTTCTAAGCCTGTAGAGCCGGCGTTTTGTCTGAGGACAAGCTTCCGTGGTCATGTGACCAGCATGACTATATGCCGTAGTGCACGGAACGGCGTTACCTTCCCACCGAAGTGGTCCCTATTTATCTACTTGCATTTTTAGGTGCTTTTGAACTGCTAGGTTGGCAGGAGCTGGGACAAGCAACGGGAGCTCACTCCATCATGTGGTCTTGAACTCCCAACCTTCCGGTCAGAAAGCCCAGCAGCAGCGGTTTAACCCTCAGCACCACCATGTCCCTTTCCTTGTATGGTTGTGCTTAAAATGTTGACCTTGCAAGCGGATTACGGTTTGCTTTTAAGTATGTCAGCTCTTTGCGCATGACTCAGTTGCAGGTGCGTGCATTGGGCTGGTAACCCTGTATAGGTGCCACTCAAGCCATCTGTAGGAGTGGGAAAACTGCTCTTGTGAATTAAGCATCTTGATAAGTCAGAAAGGTCTATAGCGCCTTCCTAAGCTCCCACTTACCCAGGTGACTGGATGGCATGGCTGGATTTGCACAAGTCCCCCCGCCAGCCTAAACCTAAGTATGGAGAGAAAGGCAAATGGGGTGTGGCTGAGAAAATTAAAGGGTTTCATAGCACAATATAACTATCTGCTTTCCTGAAGGGGTATCTGGAGGTTTCTTGCAGAAGTTCAGACATTTCCAGTTGACCTTGCACGTCCCTTCCAACTTTGGTTCTATGATTCTGGTCATGGTCTGGTTAATGACATCACTTCCTGCCTAATGACATCACACCCAGCCCTCAGCCCACTGAATGCAATGTGTGTGATACCCCTGGTCTACATTGACTGCTAGTGACTTCCCAAGGAATCTTTACCGTCCCTGCCAGATACTGTATCTGGCTGCCAGATACTAAATCTGAGGACCTTCTGAGCGCAAATTGGTGCTCTTCCACTGAGCTGTGGTGACATTTCTAAAGGAGAGATTTTCTTGCGCCACAAAGAGATGCTTGACCATTGAACTGAGCCCCACCCTCTCCCAGCTTCCTTGGAAACCTCTGGTTTTGGACAAGCTCAGACCCAGAAATGGAGAGCAGGGAATTAAATTAACGAACAAATTTCTCCCTGTCATTGAACTCTGACTAATGAGTCTATTTCTGGGTAATAAGAAGGAGCAGGAAGTGACAAGGCACTGTAATGAATTAGTGGCCCAGAACCTCGTTAGTCAGAATAATCTCTCCACAAAAGATAAATGATGCAAACATTAATTATGAAGCGGGTGGAGAAATGCATTTCGTATTTTTGGCATTCCCCACAAAAATCTCTCTACGGCTGCAGTCCTTTGCATGCTTAGATAGAAGTTGCAGCAACATCCATAGGATGCGTAGTTACGTCAGAATCAAGGTTCTGCAGGCAGTTCAGCAGTGTTGGCCTTAACCACATCCAGAATGAAGGAGTGTGTTCTCCAGTCCAGATTCTCAGGGTCAGGTGCTACAGCCAGAGAGCCTGGAACAGGAGAAACCTAGAATTCCAGAGCTGCCGTCTCAAGTGCAGCAGACAGAAGGGCCTGGTTTGTTGAAAGGACAAGGCAGAAGGTCAGGATTCAAACACGTACAGGACAGGCAGATAAGGCACCCCTTGCACCTAGCCCCATTGTTCCCATAGGGTCAATGATTCGTTACCTGCAAATTCGTTACCAGGGAGGATTTCCTGGAACCTAACCCTAGCAGATAGTGAAGATTGACTGTAATTAATTGACTGGGCAGAAGGTTTAGTCGAGAGGGTTAAAGCCTCCGTTTGCCCGAAGATAAGATCCGAAGGTTGCCAGTTCGACAACACCGGAAGTCTCCGTGAGTGGCACACCTTGAGAAGTGCGACTGATAAGAGCTGTCTCCAGCTGCCTGTGAGAGGGGAGTTGTGCTGGGCCAGCTGTTTCTTTGGTGGGAGCAGAGAAGCCGTTTATCAGCCAGCAGGAAGGCAAGCGTGTGGCCAGAAAGAAGGACTAGACCACGAAAGTTCCATCTGTATGTTGTTGTAGTTCTTGAAAGATAGAACTTCTCTGTAATTTGTAAAAAAAAAAACCCTTGCGGGTTTAGAGACAAAGCCTGCCTATGTAAACCGCCTTGAATTAAAGCCAGATGAGCAATCTAATGGCCAAAGAAAGGCAGTATATAAATACTTGCATTGTTGTTGTTGTTGTTGTTGTTGTTGTTGTTGTTGTTAACATAAGCCATAATGGGACTTTCTTCCATTTACAAATGCATCATGCTGGGTTTTGTTTGTCAATCATGCTAGAGCGCGACAGACTTTTGGACCTTATAGTGGCATGGGAGTAGATGGTGGCCATGTTTTCTTTCCTTCTGAGATAGACAGGCATAGACAGAGCAACCTTTTAGGTAGAGACGTTCTCCGGATTTCAGTGGCATCGCTCTTATTAAAGTTGCTCCTCACTGCTGTGCAGCCAGCCTGTCCTGTAGCTCTACCAGTGTCAGATGTCATCGGTGCTGATGTAGAGTGAGTTGGCTCTGTGTTTTGGATTCCGGAAAGCAGCGCTAGCCCACAGTGTTGTGCAGAGATCCCAAGAATTCGGAAGTGGATTCCACAGGGTTAGTGCCGGGGGTGGGAGTTGGAGAAGCTGGGAACTCGGAGGGCTGAGTCGAACAACACAAAGCGATTGTTGAGCTCCCCCTTTCCTTGCTGGCAAGTTCTCTTCCGTGCCCTGCCTACCACATTAAAGCTGCCTGGCCCCATTCTTCTCTTTTGTTGTTTCTTATAACAGGCTTCTTCAAAGAGCCAGTGCCTGCTCTTGGTCACAGCTGCTTCTGTGCCTTGCAGGTACAATTATTTTACAATGCAATGTTAGTTCGTACAGTGTCTTTCATGCAAGCAATCTCTGGAAATGCTTTATGTACTTAACACCATGGCGGAGGGGAGTGGCAGGTGAGGAGATGGATTAAGAGGGAAATTAGGGACAGAGCCAGCCAGGGTGGAAATGGGGGGGGGCAGTCAAACAGAATTTTCCCCCTGTTCAAGCACAGGCATTTCAATGGAACTTCATTCCCAAGGCAGAATTCTCTGCGGCAACCACAATGCAGAAATTCACCTGGGAAAAAGTTGGTTTAGGGGGATAGTTTTGCTATCTTGCAAAACTCTCTCTGACTCAGATGTCGGCTGGGCCCAGGGTGTAAACCTGGGCAGGAGGTTTAGTCGAGAGGGTTAAAGCCTCCGTTTGCCTGAAGATAAGATCCAAAGGTCGCCAGTTCGAGAACACCGGAAGCTTCCGTGAGCGGCAGACCTTGAGAATTGCGACTGATAAGAGCTGAGCTGTCTCCAGCTGCCTGTGGGAGAGGAGTTGTGCTGGGCCAGCTGTTTCTTTGGTGGGAGCAGAGAAGCCGTCTATCAGCCAGCAGGAAGGCAATTGTGTGGCCAGAAAGAAGGACTAAACCACGAAAGTTCCATCTGTATGTTGTTGTAGTTCTTGAAAGACAGAACTGCTTTGTAATTTGTAAAAAACCCTTGGGGGGGTTAGAGAAATAAAGCCTGCCTATGTAAACTGTCTTGAATTAAAGTCAGAGGAGCAATCTAATGACTAAGAAAGGTGGTATATAAATAATAGTATTATTATTAGGAGTAGTAGTATTAGTATTATTAAACCCCCTTATATGGGTCTGAACCCCAGCACCTGTGGGTGGAGCCACCCATGGATATAAAAGTAAGCAGCAGCATTTCAAACTGGACTCAGGTTTACTGCTTTAGTAGATAGTCTCCCGCAAAGATCTGCTTGTAAGCGATATAGCCACGCGTGCTCTTGTGTCGCTTGTTTGCTTGCTGGAGACTGTTTGGAATTCCAGAGCGCATGTGTGGCTGTTTTGTGGCCACACAGTGCCCACTTCTGGCCTGTTACCCAGGATGGACTGCCCCCCCCATTAGCTCTGCCACCGTGTACCAGTTATCCTATGTACAATGCAGTGTGCAACTTAGTCTAAAATTCCAAAGATAAATCAATACAAGGACAGTAGACTAGCTGATGAGATTTCTTTGAAAAGATAATCCAAATTGAAAGAGCAAATGCATCAAGCCTTTTCAAATGCTGCCTTAAATATGAATGGCAAAAGCAATGCACAGGTGGCATTAGGTGGACTAGATAGATCCTCTGGGGCAGATAGTTCCACACCTAGGTTCTGTCTCTGAGGGTGATAAGCTAGATGGGGCAAGCAGTCACTGACTGCTCAGTTACTGCTGATAAGCAGTGATAAACAACCAGCCCAGCATCAAAGTGGCCTGTCAGCATTTTGAATAGGGCAAGGTGCACACTTCTCTTAAAATACAAGTTGACAATTGGGGGGGGGGGAATCCCCCTGCAAAGATAGCAAAACTGCTTCTTCAGATCAATTTCCCAAATGTGCAGTGTTGCTTTTGAGAGAGGCGGAAATAATGGGGAAGGCTTTGCACATTCCTGTGATCCACATGCGTTCGCCTTCACTCACACATTTATTAATCTCCCCCCCCCCTTTTGAATGGCAAACTCTTAACAATGAAAGGAAGGGCAGAGAAAGAGCAAGAAACAATTAATAAGGAATAATTTCTAATCTTCCCCGATTCCCCAGTTTGCAGGAAATCATAATGAGCTCTCAATCATGTCATTAAATTTATGTTGTGCTCTGAAATAATAATCTTCATCCAAAGGGTACAGCAAGAGGGGGGGGGAAGCAGCGTCCTGCAGATTTATATTTCATGATATTATCTTTTTTTCTCAGTCCTTCCAGGGCACTTGAGTTAGATAAAAGAAGGGGGGGGGAGAACAAATGAACATGATGTTGGAAAATACGCAGTGATCTGATGGGGTGAATAATTGAAAGCCAACTAACAAATCAACACATTTTGTTATTCAGCTGTTGGGTTCCTGCGCATCTATAGCACACAGACAAATGGAAATCATCCTGGGTGCCTCTCCCTCGCGTTGATCCTTTGTATTGATATTGATGAGCTTCCCCATTTCTGGCTTGGAAAAGAAATGAATGCCATTAGCATGCAGTGCTGTGAATCACATAAGATGTTGTCCTCAGACCTCTTTGCACACCTATGTCAGACGGTCGCCCTAGGAACATTCCGCTACCCAGTGTTGCTGGTTCTTGGCTCAAAGCCGTAGCAGGTATCAGGTGGTGGAGGAGAGAGTCCAAGCGACCTCTCTTCCTCCCACTGATACCACCTGAGCAGCAAGCAGCTAAGAAGGTGAGTGGAAGGGAGGCAGGCAGGTGGCCAGGTAGCTGGGTGTGGAGGAGGAGAGAGGAGATTGAGAGGGTGGGTTGGGCACAGTGGTGTCATCTAAATGATTTAAGAACAGGTACTCACTTTTGATTGGCACGTGTCGGGACCCGCCCACTGGAAGTGACGTCATAAGCCAGAAGTGATGTCGTGGCAGGAAGTGACATGAAAAAAGCCCTTTTTGAGGCCTCAGGTGATTTTAAACTGACCCAACAGTTGCAACAGTATTCCACAGCACCCCCAGAACATGTGAAGGAGGCCTGGCATCATGTTAAAACCCCAGAGCAACTCATTTTTCAGTGGCAAGGAAAGGAAAGGCTCCGCTCGCTGCCTGCCTGCCTGCCTGGCTCTGAGAACATGCAGGCAACTCAAACGTGCAGGAAATTCAAACGTTGCAGAGGGCGGAGTCGACGAGTGGGCGGGCGAATGGGCGGGGCCAGCTGTAATCCTAGAAACCGGTACTCGCGTATCCCCGCGTACCCCCTGCATGACGTCACTGGATGGGGATTAGACCGAAAATAGATGAAGAGTCAACAGCCCAAAGGTCCTGGACAAATATGATCGACTCGTTAACCACCCATCCCTGCTAATTCCCCTAAGCAAAACCTGGGTGAAACAGTATTGGGGCCACACAGGAGACGCTTTCAAGGAAGTGAGGCATGGGGAGACATTTCTTCCTTAGGGTCATGGGATCATTGATCCCCAGGAGAAAATGACACCTTAAGACTGTCAAGGCGTGTGTGTGTGTGTGTGTGTGTGTGTGTGTGTGTGTGTGTGTGTGTGTTTAAAGCCATTTAAAATCAGAATTGGGCAGAAGATTTAGCCGAGAGGGTTAATGCCTCCGTTTGCCTGAAGATAACAACTGAAGATCTGAAGGTCGTGAGCTCGAGACTCCCGGAGGTCTGTGTGAGCGGCAGACCTTGCAAACTGCGGCTGATTAAAAGCTGTGTTTCAGCTGCCCGTGGGAGGAGTGTGCTGAACGCAGCTGCGTCTCTGGTGAGAGCAGGGAAGCCGTTTATCAGTCAGCAGACGACAGACGAGTGGCTAAACAAAGAAGGCTAAATCCAGAAAGAAAGATCTGTTTGAATGTGGTTCTTGAAAGATAGAACATTCTGTAAATTGTAAAAACCTTCGGGTTTGTGAAAAAGTCTGCCTATGTAAACCGCCTTGAGTTGTAATCATTAGAGAAATCTAGTGACTTTAAGAAAGGCGGTATATAAATACATGTATTATTATTATTATTATTATTATTATTATTATTATTATTATTTAAAATCAGACCCCAGTACCTGCTGGGGTCATGTTGCACATGTTACTCTCGTGGGCACCCAATCTATAGATCTGCTATTCATATTATAGAACATAAACCCTTAATCCAAAATATCCAAACGCAACCAAAATATCCAGCCGAATTCAACACCCAGACACAGCATTTCTTGCCACCATGGAGCCAGACTGGACAGGACATGTTTATTTATTAAATTTTGGCATAATCACAAGCAACTGTCAGCCTGCCAATGTGAGATACTCTGTGATTTGATGAGGGGATCAATAGTGCTTATGTTGGAACATTCAGCTATACCAGTATGCTATCTGTAGCAGCAGGGGGAGCCCTATGCTGCATTCAATATAAGGGTGGTGTCTTCATATCTCTCTCTCTCTCTCTCTCTCTCTCTCTCTCTCTCTCTCTCTCTCT
>JAJKFI010000102.1:1217628-1256316 GCA_029204185.1 Lerista edwardsae | reverse complement strand
CTATACTATACTATACTATACTATACTATACTATACTATACTATACTATACTAAGGCAATATTCAATTTTGTTCTATTTCCCCACGTGGCTCAGAAGTGATCCCAAACAGCAAAGGTTGCAATCTTGTGCACTCTTCCCTGGGAGCAATTTCCATTGAATTCAACAGGGCTTACATCTGAGTAGACATGCCTAGAATGGTGCTGCTAATGACTTCCTTGACACAAAGAAGCACATCGCTGCAGGGAAGGGGTGTGTGGATGGTGTGTGTCAGGAGGGAGGACTCCACAAAACCCCCTTCTCCTTCTCCTACGTTTCAAATGTCAGGAGAAAATGTCAAAGAAATTGCTTTCTTGGAAATAACTTCAAAGTTCAAGCAAATTGTCAAACATAATTTTTCAATTGCCTCTTCCCAGCAGGATGGTAACTCTTCTATTAGTTATAGTACAACTCTGTCCTTCTTCCTCTTGCTACGGTTTGTCGTGCAGGGAAGGGGGAAGCGTGACCCCCCCCCGTTTTTTAACATGAAACGGAGGGTTCCTTTGCTGTTCCAAAATAAGCAGCTGCCAGCAAGGGCCCTGATCCCGCTCTAGGCAACAGGATACAACCCAGGAGTAGCATTGAAACTAGATGATGATGATGATGATGATGATGATGATGATAATAATAATACATGTATTTATATACCGCCTTTCTTAAGATCACTAGATTTCTCTAATGACTGTAACTCAAGGCGGTTTACATAGGCAGACTTTTATTCATAAACCCGAAGGTTTTTACAATTTACAGAAATGTTTATCTTTCAAGAACAACATTCATACAGATCTTTCTTTCTGGATTTAGCCTTCTTTCTTAGCTACCCATCTGTCTTCTGCTGGCTGATAAGAGGCTTCCCTGCTCCCACCAGAGACGCAGCTGACTTCAGCACACTCCTCCTCCCACGAGGCAGCTGGAACTCAGCTTTTAATCAGCCGCAGTTTGCAAGGTCTGCCGCTCACAGAGACTTCCGGCAGTCCCGAGCTCATGACCTTCAGATCTTCAGCTGTTATCTTTGGGCAAACGGAGGCATTAACCCTCTCGGCTAAATCTTCTGCCCATAATCCCAGATATGTCTTGCAATGCCAATAGAGCGCTGTATCTGTAGGTAACTTGGGGCCTAATCCTGTCCAGCCTTCCAGCACCAATGCAGCCATACCAATGAGGTATGCACTGCGTCTAATTGTGGGGGGGGGAGACAATCACAAAGGCCTCCTCATGTTAAGGGAACATTTGTTCCCTTATCTCGGGGCTGCATTGCAGTTGCTTTGGCCCTGGAAATTTGGACAGGATTGGACCTTTGGTTATGCCCACGGTGGCTCGTCTCTGCACACAGACCTTCCTTGCTAGGGAAAGTGTGAAGCTCTTTTGCATGCCTTCTTTTTTTCCCGGTTCTGCCAAGTTAGCGAATAAGTACCCTCATGGGACAAGTTGACACACCCACGATGGCCTTTTCGATGGATTCTGCACGCCATTTCCAAAGAAACAAAGAAAAAGCATCAGGGATAGGAGCCGAGTTTCCATTCCTCACTGACAATCCATTTACCTGTCTTTGAACACTTAAGAGAAATAAATTTGGAACCAGAAATCATAAAAGTCTGACTTACTGCTTGACTTGACGATGGGATTTAATAACTCATGTATACGTTCCTCTGCTGGTTTACTGCCCCGATGTGGGAAGCTGTGGAGGCATTTTGCCCTCTATATCAACCTGTCTCTGGCTAAAGTCCTGCTTTGTCCTGAAAACGAGTTCTGCTCAGCCCAAAGGAGCCATTTTTCTGTTCAGAATGCTGGGACTTGTGGACACAGCAGGAAAAGTCGCTTCGTTGGGAACTGCAGTATTCGGCCATCTTCCCACCGCCCAGCCCTAAAAGACGTTTCTGGGTTTCCTTGGAGCAGGGGAGACAGTAAGCAGGGCAGGGGTAAGCTCAGCTTTCCTTGACATTTTCTTGCCACAAATCACACTCAGGACTAGTGAACATTTCTGCATGTTTGTTAGCAGTGGTGTCATTCAAATAATTTAGGAACAGGAACTCAATTTTGATTGGTACTTGTCGGGAACCCGGAACCAGCCACGGAGCCCGTTAGGATCCGGAATGCCCGTTCTGGTCCGTTCCCCCTGAATGACATCACTGCCTTCGCACCCCTAGGAATTCGGAGTCACTCCCTTTAACCCTCTGAGTGCCGGCCAACCAAGAAGAAAAGCTCTTTGCAGAGGAATTGGGAGGGAGGAGGAGGGAGAGTGAAGTGGGCGGAGCCAGCCCTAATTTTAACTAGTGGAACTGAGTTCCCCCGCGTTCCTCCTGCATGACATCACTGTTTGTTAGTTTATTTTTCACCGCCCTTCCTCCAACGAGCTCTGGGCAGGGTACGTAACTCTTCCCCTCCTTTTGTCCTCACAACAACCCTGTGAGGTAGGTGCGGCTGAGCGACAGGGACTGGCCCAAAGGTCCCCCAGTAACTTCATGGCTGGGCAGGGATTTGAACCTGGATCTCCCAGGTCTGACTCCCGAACCACAACTCCATCCCAACTCCCTACACCTGGCGGACTGTGTTCTGCTGATGAAATGGGACCAGAGGCACCTTTTCCACTGGGGCTCCTCTTATAATAATCATAAAAATAATGCACGTATTTATATACCGCCTTTCTTAAGATCACTAGATTTCTCTAATGACTGTAACTCAAGGTGGTTTACATAGGCAGACTTTTTATTCACAAACCCGAAGGTTTTTACAATTTACAGAAACGTTCTATCTTTCAAGAACAACATTCATACAGATCTTTCTTTCTGGATTTAGCCTTCTTTCTTAGCCACCCGTCTGTCTTCTGCTGGCTGATAAGAGGCTTCCCTGCTCCCACCAGAGACACAGCTGACTTCAGCACACTCCTCCCACAAGGCAGCTGGAACTCAGCTTTTAATCAGCCGCAGTTTGCAAGGTCTGCCGCTCACAGAGACTTCCGGTAGTCTCGAGCTCATGACCTTCAGATCTTCAGCTCTTATCTTCAAGCAAACGGAGGCATTAACCCTCTCGGCTAAATCTTCCGCTCTTATTTATTTATTGTGCAGGGTATACTTTTGTAATCTCCCTATGGAGTGTCCAAAGCATTCATTCCTCTTCGATACAGCAAGGGGAGAACCACCGACCCATTTCGCCTCAGCACAATGTCTTTTTCTTGCGGCTGTTTGCTGGGGCATGTCGGCAATCTTTTTCAGATTGTGAGCCGTTTTGGGACAGGGAGCCATTCCGTTATCATACTTTGTCTGCAAACTGCTTTGTGAATTTCTTTTTTTCGGCTGAAAAGCAGTATAGAAAGACTGTTAATAACCATCTGAGCAGAGGCACTTGCTTTTGTGTGCACCCTTCTTTGAATGCTTACAACATCCCCCAGGTGCCTGTTCAACACACCTTGTTGACTGCTGCCTTTCCATCTCTTTTACGCCTTTTGCCTCTTTTGGAAGCCCTAGGAAAGCCGTGCCATGTTTTATCTGAATTCAGCCTTGTGCACAAAACTGCCGACAAACGTCACCTCTGCCCCTACGCATTGCATGGCTTGTCCCATCAAAGGCCTGGCTGGCAGTCACCTTGATGAGGAAATAGTGAGGTGCTCAGCGCCTGCTGTTCCATCCCGAGCCCGGCGGCAACATGTCAGCCACCTGCACGGCAGAGGTGCCAAACGCCCAGCTCCTCTGGGAAGGAAAGGCTCTGGAACGAAGCAGAGGAGCTTGGGGTGTACTGAACTGTGGCAGAGAGCATGCTGGGAGGACACTGAAAGAACGGAGGGGGCTCATTTACATGCACGGGCAGAACAGAGAGTGGGGCTGGCGACCGTTCCTGGAAGCCTGCTCAGTGCATCTGAGCAATGCTCTCCTTTTCTGACAGGTGCTGCCCATCCATCCATCCTACACCCTCCTTTTCCTCTGTTTAGGTCTTGGCAGGTACAGCAAAGCAGCCAGGTGGAGAGAGTAGTAAACAGGTAGAGACAGCTTGGTGAGGCTCTGATCAAGAGAGAAGACAGGGCAGCTGAATCTCTTCTGAGCCGGCACTGGGAGGGAGGGAGGGAGGGCTGTGCCAGAGAAAAAAATAAAAAGGCAGTACAGCTTCATAAACCCTGGATGAAGCAGTCTGCCCTGTTTTGGAGCGTGCAACACCGCTGGCAGAATGAAGACCTTTCCGGCAGAGGCAGGGGCGGCAATTGCTGTCAATCCATCGGAGAGGGGAGTCTCTGGAAAAAGCTTCTTCCTGACATTTGCATTGAACTTTGCAAAGCGCGGCTGAGCTGTTGCCTGTGGAATCGGCGCACGTTCACCACACGTGCGGAGTCGCTTGGAGGGTGATCGGATGTATAGGAACCCTTTTATCTGGCTGCAGAGTGTATGCAGAACAAAACGGTATTGATTATCTGTAGCTAGCACAGTCTCCCGGCTCGTCCTTTTGGAGTCCATGTGCCAGCGCTGGTCCACACATCAGTAAGCTGGCTTCTTCCCCGGGGGGCCGTTTCTCCATTTTGTCGCTCTTTTTCAACCAGTGGCTGCAGTGGTGACCATATGGCACTGTGCTGTACTCGGAGAAGGGAAAGGCGGTACTTGCAACAACAACAAAAACCACAAAAAGATGGAACATACCATGCTATATTTCATGTACAGCCTCCTATTTGAATCTGTGCCACCCGAAGCCGGTGGCATCACTCGGTGCAACTCTTAATTGAGTTACCCCAGTGATGGACCTCCTCCTGTGCCACACCTTACAGAATAAATTGCAATATCATAAACACCACTTAAATGCAGTGGCATCACTCGGATTAGTGTAAAAAAATCCCCCAATTATTTGCTTTAATATATAACAGTACAGGTCACCCAAGAAATCGTGAACCAACAACCCAGTGGTCAATGTAATGACACACAACTGAGGATGCAATCCTAAACTGGAGTTAGGTCGGCATAAACTAAGCCAGCAAAGTTTGGCCAGCACAGGGGACACCACAAAGTATGTTTGGACCACTTTTGGAGTCAAGCCAGCACACAGACGAGAGCCATCCTCCCTGACTCCGAGAGTAGTTCAAACATGCTTTACGGTGGCCCTTGTGCTGGCCAAACTATGCCAGCCAAACTGTGCCAGCCTAATTCCAGTTTAGGATTGCACTCTGAACAAGAATGTAATATTCGTTAACGTTTGACAGGATAAAGGTACTTCAACGTGTCTGGAAGTTCTGGGCAGACTCACTGTGATCTCTTCTGGCATGCTGTAGTGCAGAATGATGGTGGAAGGCTATATGGCAGCCTATAAATACTTTCAAGGCAATATGATAAATGGAGAAAGGGAATTGCTGCTAGCCCCAGAAGGTGTGGGGCAAGGAATGATGGCCAGGAGCAAGGAGATGGTAACTTTTAGCCTCTCTGTTTAGCTAGAAGTTATCTAGCCAAGTTTAGTAAGAGAAAGTAGGCAGAGGATGAGACTCTCCAGGGATGCAGAAGAGACACTTTTGATGTCAGAAGTTCAGGAATGTGTTAAGGAGGGCATTAGTGGAAAAGATGAATGGCATAATCTTTGCAAAATGCGGAAGGTTAACCTGTTGACCTGAGCATCCTTTTTTTTCCTGGCTCTTTGGCCTGTGTGATTCCACCATAAATTCCACTTAAGCTGTTTTACAGCAGACGCTTAACGACTGAACGACTGAACTGTCCAGAGAAAATGAGGCCCTCTTGAGTCCCATTGAAATCAATGAGACTCAAGTGCCCTTGATTTTGATGGGACTCAGGCAAGCCCGGCTCCCTGCGGATTGTGACCACTGGCTAGGAAAACTCCCTGCGCTCGTTCCTAGTCTTGAAGAGATTCATAATCATGACCAAAGCTAAGTGAAATAAATGATTCTCACAGACAGGTAATCACCACTTGGTTCGGTCTTGGCTATCAGCATTAAAATAGCATCAATATTGTGCTGGAATTAGCGACAGGACTTGCTTCCTCTGTGCCTTGACTGAAGAGGACCGGAGCGACTTTGCTGGATCAGACCAGGATCGTCCCATTCAGAATTCTCTCGCCACTTGCCAACCGTTTGTCTTGCAAGCTCACAAGTCCTTGCAGACAACATACAATTTAATTCCTGCATCTGTCCCAGTTCTCCGTCTTTTGCCCATGAAGTTGAAGAAACTTTGTGATGTAAATTCACAGGAATCAGGGAGGGAAAACAAACTGGAACCAGCTGATATCGCCCTACCCTTCTTCCTGGCCCTTCTCTTCTCGAGGTCTGCTTTACAGAGTGGTCTGGAGATGCTAAGGGGCTTTGCGGAATCGAGCCTTGTCTTCACAGGAGTCTCCTTTACCTGCTACCCTTTCATGCTCCAATCTGAAGGCCCTCCCATGTGTACAGATCTGAAGAAATTGTCCTTTCACTGAGAGGATGGAAATGATATCACACCAGCTTTTCTTACCTCGGTTGGCTCAGAAATGCTGGAGCAGAAATCTGAACTGTCCTTCCCTGGGGGGGGGGGTCTGTTATTTCTTTCTGCTCCCTCTGGAGCTCCCGCAAATGTGTCTTCTCTCATGTTTTGCTCCTTGAGAGAGACGGTGTGTTTAGTTATTTGGGAGCAGCATCATGCAAATGCCGGAATTGCTGCAGATAGTGAAGAAGAGAGAACGGGAAGGAGGGAGAGGGTCGAAACACTTGCAGGTGATTATTATTCCCCCTGCCGCTTCTTGTCAAGTGTCCAGACTCATTTTTGACATCTTCAGTCTGATGGGGCTTCTTCTCCTGGGAGGAGCTTAGGCTACGGTCCAGTGAGCGGTCTTTGTCGAGGAGCTTTGCTAGCAGACTTTAGGGCTTAATTTTGTGTTTCGGCATGCAATCCGATGGCTTCTTAATGAAGGGATTGAGATTCTCCTGCCTCAGGGCTATGAACTGACCTCTGACGACTGGTGGCCAGGAAAAAAACATTTTCCTGGAGGGCAGGTGGTGCCAGAATGTGTCCACTTCTGGGCTTCTGGGGTGCGCTGAAGCAGCAGCTGGCTGAGGACACCGTCGGTGACAGGATGTTGGACTACGTGGATAACTTGTCTGATCCAGTTTGGCAGCCTTAGAGTGGCTAATTATACTCAGCAGGCCAGCCTCGTCTGCTCGGATCTGGATGCCTGATGCGGAAGAGCACAGCAGCGAGCCTACAGTGACTCGGAGGAAGCTGGGCTCCAATGTCTTCTGGATAGTGGACTTTGAAAAACGATACTTGGAGGACAGCCATCCTTCCAGAAGTCAACACGACAGAAAAAGCTAGTTGAATTTGCATGAGATGATGACTCCAGTGGTGTCATCTAAATGATTTAAGAACAGGTACTCACTTTTGATTGGCATGTGTCGGGACCCGCCCACCGGAAGTGACATCATAAGCCGGAAGTGAGGTCGTGGTAGGAGGTGACATGAAAAAAGCCCTTTTTGAGGCCTCAAACAATTTTAAACTGACCCAACAGTTGCAACAGTATTCCACAGCACCCCCAGAACATGTTAAGGAGGCCTGGCATCATGTTAAAGTGACCCAACAGTTCCAAAAACCCAGAGCAGCTCATTTTTCAGTGGCAAGGCAAGGCAAGGCAAGGCAAGGCTTCGCTCGCTGCCTGCCTGGCTCTGAGAACATGCAGGCAACTCAAACGTGCAGGAAATTCAAACATTGCAGGGGGCGGAGTCGACGAGTGGGCGGGTGAATGGGCGGGCCCAGCTGTAATCCTAGGAACCGGTACTCGCGTACCCCCGCGTACTCCCTGCATGACATCACTGGATGACTCCATGTCTGCCAGAGCAGCGTTTCTCAAACTGTGGGTTGGGACCCACTTGGTAGGTCTTGACCCGATGTGTCATGGGTCCCGCAGAGCCTCCTGTGAAATCCTGGGGGATGGAAAGATCAGATAATTAATTGCCCAAGCCCCGAGGCTTTTCAAACGTCAGCTGCTGCAGCAGAGAGGCACCAGGGCCAGCATATCCATGGATGGTGTAGCTCATCGCAAGGTGGTCCACAATGTTATCATGGCTGGAGCCAGCCGAGCAAACTGTAGCTGGGCTACAGACCTTTTGCCATGGCACGGCAGGTGGGATTAGTCACCAATCTCCACCAAAACCCTGCTAGTGGATGCCACCAGTGGCGGATCTAGGGGGCGGGGGGGGCATGAGCCCTGGGCGCCATCTTGGGACAGTCTAGGGGGGCGCCAGTGGCCCCCGCAACATTGCATGGGTAGACCTGGGCTCCCGTGAGGGCGCACTTCTATTGGGTGCCCCAGGCGCCATTTTGACTAGGTCCGCCCCTGGATGCCACTACTGCTGCTGGTCTTGAGGGTCCATGGGTCAACCTGGCCAGGTGGGCCAGCTTGTGGGCATGGGCCCTGAGCTGGCTTTGTCTGGCTGACCTTTCATGCTGCCATCCCTGAGAACAAACCCAAAGCAGTGGCAGGGAGGAGAGAAATCCGTCTGCAACGGAACCGTGACCTAATCAGGCTGCATTTTCATGCCCGCGTGTTACCTTGCGGTAAACATTGTTAAGAGTGCAAGGGGGAATGGCCTCTCATTGGATTAGCGGGTGAGGTAGCAGGAAGAGGAATCGTTTGTGCTGAAGCTTGACTGAATTAGAGGACGACTGGATGAATGTCACACTGTGCCAGAGTTGCGTTTCCCAGGTGCCCACACACTGGTGCGCCAAGGTCAGAAGGAAACATCTCACTGACAAGAAACTCCTGGCTTAATGAAGTGCAATGGACATTGTCAATATGGAACAGGGGCTGTGCTGGATATCTGCTTCTCTTGACAGGCAGACATCTTTATGTCTGCCTTTGACCAGCATAACCGAACAGAAAAGAAACCCCATGCAAATAAGCATCATGAAAAATGTAGACATCCTGTAAATCATAAAAAGTTAAGCATAATACATAATTTTCCCTAAAATTTCTTCAATTTAGACATTTATAATATAAAATAGGTAATTCCACCCAATCTAATCCCAACCTTATGGTGGCCTAACTGTGCCGACCTAACTGCAGGTTAGGATTGCCCCCTAAATCAGACATGTCATGTAGTGGGTGCGCAGGGGTATGTGAGTACCCGTTCCTAGGATTAGGGCTGGCCCCGCCCATTCACCCGCCCACTCGTCGACTCCGTCGGCGCTCCGCCCCCTGCAATGTTTGAATTGCCTGCACGTTTGAGTTGCCTGCACGTTCTCAGAGCCAGGCAGGCAGGCAGGCAGCGGAGCGAGGGAGATCGACAGCAGCAGCAGTGTGAGCAGGTAGGTTGCCTGGGGCTCCCTCCCGAGGAGGCGCGGCGGTTCCTGAGGGTGGTTCCTGAGTTCCGGCTATGACCTCACTTCCGGTGGGCGGGCTCCGACACAAGTGCCAATCAAAAGTGAGTACCTGTTGCTAAATCATTTAGATGCCATTACTGCCCTAAGTCATACCAAACTTCCGGAATGCTAAGCTCCTTCAGGGAAGCAATGCACCAGGTGAAACCCCCCGCCCACCCCCCGGAATGCCTCTGATCTGAGAAGATTGCTTGACAGCCCAATCCTAACTAGGGGAGGAGCAGGCAGGCCACTCCCTTACTCAGCAGTAAGGCCTGCAAAATAGCAGGCACATGTCTGAGCTGCCTACTGTGGCCTGGGGATAAGGAGTTGGATCTGGCAGAACTGCTGTATCCTCGCTCTCCCCCCACAAACGGGCCACCCTGCTTGTGGAGCAGCCCTTCCTCCACCCTCTCCAACGTTCCCCCTGCCCAGAAAAGCCCCCGTGCTGGCTGAACTCAGCCAGCATGGGGGCAGTTTACAGGCCGCTGTCATCAGCACACCTGGGCCAAAACTGCAGCCTGCATTGGCCCAGCACACCTTCTGCTGATATGAAAGTGCCTAATAATAATAATAATGATGATGATGATGATGATGATGATGATAGTATTTATATACCGCCTTTCTTTGGTCATTAGATTGCTCCTCTGACTTTAATTCAAGGCAGTTTACGTAGGCAGGCTTTATTTCTCTAAACCCGCAAGGGGTTTTTACAAATTACAAAGTTCTGTCTTTCAAGAACTACAACAACATACAGATGGAACTTTCGTGGTCTAGTCCTTCTTTCTGGCCACATGCTTTGCCTTCCTGCTGGCTGATAGACGGCTTCTCTGCTCCCACCAAAGTAACAGCTGGCCCAGCACAACTCCTCTCCCACAGGCAGCTGGAGACAGCTCAGCTCTTATCAGATGCAATTCTCAAGGTCTGCCGCTCACGGAAGCTTCTGGTGTTCTCGAACTGGCGACCTTCAGATCTTATCTTCAGGCAGACGGAGGCTTTAACCCTCTTGACTAAACCTCCTGCCCAATTGGCATGTTTGTAACTGCAATGGGCCTTTGGGATGGTGTCCTGAGTCAGCCTTGTTGACAAGAATCCATGGTATCAGATTGCATGAAGGTATCATGTTCTCATCTGCTATTTTGACTGCCCTTTCATATGGTTTTTTTTTGGGGGGGGGGCGTTGGAAGACTTATGACAGGGCTTTGTGATTTAATATTCTGTTTGCTGCTCATTGTTCTGACGCTGTTTACATTTTATTATAGATTTTATTGTTGATTGCTTTATGATTGTAGATGCTTTTTGCATTTTTATGGGAAATTGACATAGAAATTAAAAATAAATAAAATAGCTGTGGAATGGGGGAAACAACCTTGGCTTACATAATGGAGCATGTTGTGAGCCCCAGATAAACGCGAAGAGCTGGAAACTCCCCAAGCCCCCGGCTCCGAGAAATTTGTTGCTGGCATTCAGTGTGTCAAAATATTTTTTTTAAGTCCTTCAAAATATGTTTTGTTGCATGACCAGCAGACTCACAGCTGCTGTTTATTAACTTATCTTTGCCTACTCTCCCGGAAATAAAATAATGAAGGCTAATGAAGGCTACAAAAATCTTGTCAGAAAGAAGCCAGGACACGTGGATTTCTTTTTGCAGATCTGATATTGGTTTTCAGCCAATCTGATATTTGTTTCTAGAATTTTGAAGTATGTTCTTAATTGCATACAAGGTGGTTGCTAGCCATTGTGCAGTGGACCCTTGCTATCCAGAGTCTGGCATCCGTGGACATCCATGGGCAGAGGCGGATCTACAGGGAGGGCAAAGCTCTAAGTGTTGCAAGGAGCCTTACCCTGTCATGTAAATCCCTCCTCTCCCTTGCTGCTGTAGCCAGTAAGCAACGCCAAGATGTTGCTTTTCCCTGTGAGGATTGGCTAAAACGGTGCAGGAGAGGAGTGATTGCCACTGCAAGGTGAGGCTTCTTGCAAGACTTAGAGCTTTGCCCTCCCTGAGATCTGCCTCTGTCCATGGGTGCTAAATTCAAGGCTAGAGGGCCACAAAACAGCTTCCGGATAAAACCAAAGCTCCTTCCAGTCCCATCCGGGAGATATTCTGAAGGGCTCCTGCAGATTTAGGGTGCAATCTTAACCAACTTTCTAGTGTCAGGTAAGGGCAATGCAGCTCAAAGGTAAGGGAACCACAGTTTATCAGTCAGACCAAGGGCGCAATTCTAATCTGGAGTTAGGCTGGCACAGTTAGACCGGCAAAGTTTGGCCAACACAAGGGCCACCAGAAAGTACATTTGGACCAGTCCTGAAATCAGGGAGGATGGTACATGTCTGTGGTGGTGCAAACGTACTTTACACTGTCCCTTGTGCCAGCCAAACTTCACTGTCTTAATTGTGCCGGCCTAACTCCAGGCTAGGTTTGTGCCCTATCTTACTTGCTTCTGACTGATAAATACCCCCAGCCCCCACCGTGGAGCTGAGGTCTGACCCTGCTGGGCCCTGACAGCTACAAGGAATTGTGAAATATGTTTGCGCCTTGAAGCTTATAATGATTTGGGCTGAGCACCTTAACTTGATTTTTATCGGGACTTACCCCCTGGGATGTTCATTTGGGGCTTCAGATGATTTCCACAATGATAAATGATTTGTCTAAGCTACCTTTAATTAAACGCCCTCACATCCACGGCCTGCTTCTAAATTTTGGTGTCCCTGTATTTAAAAGGAAAAAAAAACCAGCTAATTAATTGGTTCAAAGCAAGACAGCCGACAAGATCTGTACATCAGGTCAAACGCAGCTCTAGTAATTGTGCTTGGGATTGGAAAGAAGGTGGGAGAGGAATTATATGGTCAATATAATTGGAGTTCCTGAAGTGAAAATGTTACGCTGGTTGGTGATATTAATCTATTGCAAATCGGGTTTCATTTGCAGACTTCGCGTTGACATTTTGCAAAGGCAAACTAGTGCCCCAAAGCCATTTCCTGGGCTGGGGATCTGGGCTGCCGTTACCACGGCGTGTGTCTTGCCAGCTGGACTTGCTATGGTCTCCAGTCCGAGATGTTGGACGGTGTTGCTCCCTGGTGTAAGTCCATTGACTTCAATTAAGACGCACCAGGGAAGCGTTTGGACTGCTCCGTTTGCGAGCTCTGACTGTGCCAGTGGCAGCCGAAAAAGGGTTCGTGGAAGCTGGCAAGCAGGAGGCTGGCAAGGGCTCCTGACAGGCCGATTCAGAGAGAGAAGGATGACTTTCAGCTCCCTCCTCCATGGAAGCAGGCTTCCAAGAAACTTCAGGGCTCCCGGGCCAGATTTAGTTCTAGTTCACACTTGGATGGCAAAGCTCCCCCTGGGCTGCCACGCCTCGGGCTACAGTTGGCCACAAACGAGATAGAAGGACAACAACTCCTTCCATGTGAAACATAAGCAAGGCAATTGGTGCTACCTTGTTGAGGAAAGAAGCCAAGTAAGATGGTTGAAGTGGTGGTGAGGCTGATGATGGCAATACAGTATTTGTATACCGTCTTTCCCACTGACTCTCACAATGATTGAGGGTGCAAGCCCAGGTCTACCCATCTCCAGAGCCCAGCTCTACCAAGCTTCCCAAGGCAAAGCCCAGTCTACCCACCTGGTAGGCCTGGTCTCCCAGTCGGTCAAGCTTCTCTGTTTTGCTCTCTGTGAGGCCAGGTCGACTGGGTGGGCTCTCTGACCGACTCCCAGGTCTACTGGGAGGTGACACCATGAGTTGCCTCTCTGGGTGACACCAACCTAGTGATGCCACTGTGTGTGAATGGTGGGGTGTATTTTTTGGGGGGCGGGAAGACATACATTCAGGGCGCAATCCTAACTAACTTTCCAGCATTGGGGTAAGGGCAATGCAGCTCAGAGCTGAAGGAACAAGCATTCCCTTACCTTGAAGAGGCCTCCATGACTATTACTTCACTGCAGGATCCAGCACAGGCCCCATTGGCACAGCTAGTTCAGTGCTGGAAAGTTGCGTAGGATTGTGCCCTCAGTCTGATCCGCAATCTAGAGGCAAAGCTCAGACTAATGATCACCAACTCAGTCAGGATATATATAAAATACAGTCTGTGCAGTTGTTGGTAATTTTCTCCCCTCCTCCTTTTAATTTTCAATTACACAGTGTCCTGGGGGTTGCACACTTGGACCAGGGCTGCACAACTGTTCCACTCGGACCTTTTTTCTTAAAACGGGGTGGGGGAAACGTACAGAAGGAGAAATGATCCAAGTCAACCTGTTGACGTTTTCAAAGCCTGACAAAAACAGATGAGATACGGAGACCAGACAGGTGCCATAGACCAGGCACCCTGCCACAGGATTTTTAATAACCGCAAAGTTTTCTAGTCCTTGAATTTTATTACATATATTCCATCCCAAAGACCTGCCCGGAGGCAGCAGTAGCCGAGGGAGATAATTCTGTTTGCTTCGTTGTGGAGAGGAGTAAAAGTTTCTGTGGCTGGCAGATCTGGGCCAGGACGTAACGCTGCTTCCTTTTCCTCTCCTCGTAGTCTCTCTGAAATGAAATACATCCAAGACTGCAGCCTCCCTTTCATCTTTGTAACCGCAGGCATTTGCCAGCCATTCTCTGCCAACCCAGTCTTCCATTTTAATATATATATTTTTTCCTGTGGTCTGTTTTTTTTTCCTTTCCGAAGAGTGACGCTCACCCGCGGAGGGTGGGCCCGTGGGTTAGTAAAACTGAAGTTGAAATGCCACAAAAAGTTGTTTCTCTTCCCTGCGCCTTTTGAACAGCCTGCCAGGTGAGAGGATGAAACAGGCAGTGCCTGGCGTTGTGAAACGAAAGCTCCGCGCCTCAGCTGTGCGGAAGCGTCAATTTCCTCTCGGTGGGTTCCGTTTAAGCATCGTCTCTCGCTCCCCTGACATGGGGGTCCCAGCTGCAGGAGCGCCAGCCCCATTTCTGAGCACCAGAGGAGAAGAAATGTCTCAGATCAAGAGCGGCCCATTCCCCTGGCCTGGCAGAGAACTTGCTTTCTGTTGTATAACACCCAGTGGTGTCATTCAAATGATTTAGGAACAGGAACTCACTTTTGATTGGCACTTGTCGGGAACCCGGAACCAGCCACGGAGCCCGTTAGGATCCGGAACGCCCATTCTGGTCCGTTCCCCCTGAATGACATCACTGCCTTCGCCCCCCTAGGAATCCGGAGTCGCTCCCTTTAACCCTCTGAGTGCCGGCCAACCAAGAAGAAAAGTTCTTTGCAGAGGAATTGGGAGGAGGGAGGAGGGAGAGTGAAGTGGGTGGAGTCAGCCCTAATTTTAACTAGTGGAACTGAGTTCCCCTGCGTCCCCCCTGCATTACATCACTGATAACACCCCATTTTGGCAAGCGGCTGCTGTTCTGGGCTCCTCCAGCAGCTCAGCCACACCCACGCAGGTAGTTTTTCATCGATAAGAAGGATCCAGTTAAGATGACAGCAGTTTTATTAATCATTTTTGGGGAAACTAATAACCCAAGCCCCTCCTCTCTCTGCATTCCTCCTCACAGTCCTTGTCTTCCGTGTGCTTGTCTTCCCCTGCACACACAGGCCCTCAGGCTTCTAGAACTTTCTCTCACACCAGCCTTATCATCATGACCCTCTCCCCAGGGGCTGCCTCTAGAGAGCCATGAGGCATTCTGTTGCACAGCATAGGAGAGCACAACCCTAACCTGGAGCTAGGCCCGCAAAGTTTGGCCGGCACAAGGGCCACCGTAAAGTATGTTTGGACCATCCTCAGAGTTGGGGGGGACGGACGGACAACAGCCACCCAATTGCTATGATCCGTCGCCAGACCTAGCAAGCTGAGGAGAATATTAAATCTGCCTCATATATATTCCTCAGGGTGGCTTGAAGCAATTTTCCTCCTACACCTGCATCTGAATACTAAAAAAAAAAAATGGCAGCTGTACAACAACAGTGAGTGACAGCATGTGAGTCTGTCAAGGGGGCAGGTTGGCTGACTATAGCAGAGGTGCTGTCTGGTGAGGTGGACGGGAAGGGGTGGGTGGGTGGCTTTGGACAAAACTCAGGGCGCAATCCTAACCGGGAGCGAGGCCGGCACAGTTAGGCCAGCAACATTTGGCCGGCACAAGGGACACCGTAAAACATCTTTGGACCACTTTGGGAGTCAGGGAGGATGGCGCACGTCTGTGTGCTGGCCTCTCTGGCTTCCACCGCCATCCTATTTGGTGCTTAGCGCTGATGCTAAGGTATTAGAGCCGGCACAGGGGCGCTGAGCAGCGCTAAGGCAACAGGACCAGCTCCAGCCTCTCCTATGTAGCGTAGGATATGGCACTGCCAAGTCAGCCTCACATTCCAGTGCTGCATAGGATTGCGCCATTAGAGTGGTCCAAACATACTTTACTGTGTCCCTTGTTCTGGCCAAACTTGGCTGGTCGAACTGTGCCGGTCTCACTCCAAGTCAGGATTGTGCCCTTCATGTAGCTATTAGCTTATGCAAAACCTTTCCTGTGATATAAGCATGAGCTGATTGCATATTTTTTGGTGATATGGATGCAGATATTTTAAAAAAAAATGTGTGTACACTATAGAAAATGATGCCTTTTTGAAGCCATGTCCAGCTCTCGTAAAACGTTGTCTACAGACTAATATCTGAAGACTGATGTCTTCAATTCCAAGAGTGGATTCACACAACGATTTTGGAAGTGGGAAAAAAAAAAGTTTACCATGTTTGACTTTTCTTTGCAATATACTTGTGGTAAAGTGGCCTCATGAAATGTAAGGGACAATTGAATGCGCCACTATGCAAGACATAACCTAAGGTATTAAACACAAAACGTTGGCATGTAATGAGTCAGACCAATGATCCGGCTGGCCCATTACTTCTCTGATTATGACATTAGAGTGTAATTAGTGATGGACAACTGTTCCCAAGAGTCACATGCAGAGATGTTTCCAAGCTCAGCTTCTCGGGATCCTAGTCTAATTAGAGAGACCTGACATTGTATCTGGGACTTTTTTACATGGAGAGAAGGATGTCTAGAACTCTCCCCAGATTCCTACTCTGGAAAAAAAAATGTGGTGGTTTTAAGCAAACCTCTTTTTCCTTCCCTCCAAATTTCTGTAATATAATACGTTTCCTAGGCATGAACCTCCAATATCCCAATATTATTTTGCATTCAGTGATTATTCCCAATCTGGGCTGCAATGGAGGAAGATGTTTTCTGTTTCCTTTTTTTGGCATATGTTTATTTATTTAACCAATAATAGATGACAAAACAAGTCAACAAGCAGAGGCGGATCTACAGGGAGGGCAAATCTCTAAGTTTTGCAAGAAGTCTTACCCTGTCATGTAAATCCCTCCTCTCCCTTGCTGCTGTAGCCAATAAGCAACGCCAAGATGTTGCTTTTCCCTGTGAGGATTGGCTAAAACGGTGCAGGAGAGGAGTGATTTCCACTGCAAGGTAAGGCTTCTTGCAAAACTTAGAGCTTTGCCTTCCCTTAGATCTGCCTCTGGTCACAAGTAACAGAAGAAGTAAAACAAATGATACAACAACCATACATATTAAACTATACTTCAACTAATGCAAAAAACCACAAAAATACCTATAAATTAATGTAAGCATAGGGTAGTATATCATTTTCATAAAAACCGAGCGTCCACTCCAATCTTCATAGTACATAATAAAAGTGTCTTTCAACCATTCTTAAGAAAACATGTCTCCCTTTACCTACCATTCCTCTAATATCCTCTTAACAGTTAGTTATAATTGCTTTTTCTTCTTCAAATCCCCAAACCATGGTATCATTTGTCTCTGTTTTATTTATTTATCACTCTTCTCTCCCACCACTACCCATTTGAAACTTCCAAACTGGCCTTAAAATTGTGCTTTGGTTTAAACTTGGAAGTCACGTCACATGCAAAAAAACAACCACGGCCCTCTGAGCTACTGCCTGCCCTTCAGACCCTCTGCTCCATTGGGTCATTACCAATGACCTGGTCTATTCAGGTCTACTCGGCCTGGGTCTACTCAGCAAATGTAGCAATAATATTGCCCTTTCCCCAGTGGCGTTTCTACAGGGAGGGCAAAGCTCTAAGTCTTGCAAGAAGCCTCACCTTGCAGTGGACATCACTCCTCTCCTGCACCGTTTTAGCCAATCCTCACAGGGAAAAGCAACATCTTGGCATTGCTTCCTGGCTACAGCAGCAAGGGAGAGTAGGGATTTACATGGCAGGGTAAGGCTCCTTGCAACACTTAGAGCTTTGCCCTCCCTGTAGATCCGCCTCTGCCTTGCCCTCCTCATGGGCATCTATTCCTAGGTACCCAGGCAGGTCTCTCTCTCTCTCTCTCTCTCTCTCTCTCTCTCTCTCTGCCTGAAGTATTCCACAGTGACAGGTGCCATTTACTGAGCTGTCTTACATAATGGGTTCTAGGGGGAAACCTAATTATAAGCTTCATCTCATTTCGCATAGCTTTGATACCCCTGTATGTGGCCCATTAATTTATCACACAGACCCCCGAGGGGGAAACGGCTGCCCTCAAGTCCATCAGCAGGGCTGGGAATCACAGCTCCGATGTCCCTTTTGACTCTGCCTGGCAGAGGCCGAGCTTGAGCCAACTTGAAAGCTCATTTGGAGACCGGGCCGCTCTGCAAATGCTCCTGCAACTTTTGTTTGGCACTTGTCGGGAACCCGGAACCAGCCACGGAGCCTGTTAGGATCCGGAACGCCCGTTCTGGTCCATTCCCCCTGAATGACATCACTGCCTTCGCCCCCCTAGGAATCTGGAGTCACTCCCTTTAACCCTCTGAGTGCTGGCCAACCAAGAAGAAAAGCTCTTTGCAGAGGAATTGGGAGGGGGGAGGAGGGAGAGTGAAGTGGGCGGAGCCAGCTCTAATTTTAACTAGTGGAACTGAGTTCCCCCGCGTTCCCCCTGCATGACATCACTGGTTGCAGGCCTCCATATGCATGCATGCCCAGTATCCACTGATTCTATATCCCAGTTTCAGTTATCCTATTAAAGAAGATAGGGGAACATGAAACAAATCTATTTTTTACTTTGCTGCAGCAAAACGACAGATGTTCCCCTGTCTTTAAAAAGGCATCCCCAGTATCCACGGTTTCAGGTGTCCACGTTGGGGTCCAAAACAAAACCCCAGTGGATACCGGGGCAGTGCTGCATTCCAATCAGCCCTACAATTGTTACACCGAGCTATCCTGCTTAGGCATCTACACTCAATGACAGGAGCAACCCATCAATTATGGTAACAGGTGTTGCTAACAGGATTTCAGTGGCGATGCCTGTCCTTCTGAGAAAGCAGTTATGAATGGGTCATTCCCCATTTTGGAGACTGTAGCCTTTGGGAGCCATCGACAGGAACCCCTTCCCTTCATCCATTGCCTCTTTAGGACCAGCAGCCCCATCCCTTGCCTGCGTCATTATTGTTTAGCCCAGCAGTGTTAATTAGCTAAGCTAATTAAGAAGGGCCTTCTGTGGCAAGAAAGCTTGGCTTGGTTTATGTAACGATGCCGTGTGCATGCTTACAAAAAAAATACTAAAGTGCATACATAAGAGAGGACTTGAACCACTACAACGAATCTTATGGCAGAGTGTGTCAGCTCATGATCTCCTGGCCAGCTCCCGGGGCAGGTTGGTAGCAAGTTGCTTTCAGAAAGCCATGCATTAAGCATGTGGCTGGTGCTCCACTGAGCATGAAATAAGAGGATGGTATGAATGCAGATGTGGGTGCAGGGATGTGGTGGCGCAGCGGGTTAAACCGCTGCTGCTGGGCTTTCCGACCGGAGGGTTGGGAGTTTGAGACTGCGTGATGGAGTGAGCTCCCGTCGCTTGTCCCAGCTCCTGCCAACCTAGCAGTTCGAAAGCACCTAAAAAAATGCAAGTAGATAAATAGGGACCACTTGGGTGGGAAGGGAACGGCATTCCGTGCCCTACGGTGTAGAGTCATGCCGGCCACATGACCACGGAAGCTTGTCCTCGGACAAAACGCCGGCTCTACAGGCTTAGAAATGGAGATGAGCACCACCCCCTACAGTCGGTCACGACTAGACCCTTCGGTCGTGTGGAAACCTTTACCTTTTTATGAATGCAGAAGCATCCCAGTGTTTGACCTAAATCAAATCATGCTTTTTGCACACATTCCAGTGACTGCCAAATCATAAATTTAGTCTCTCGGAAAGGCTCGACTGCATTTTGCAAGGGGTTGAACCTTTTTTGTGAGCATCAACGGCTCCCAAGAGTAGGTGCTCAGGCCTGAACGCCACCTTCAGGCACAGCAAGGAATAGCAGTATGCAACACCAAACTGTGTGATTGACTTGCCGACAACATGCCTAAGCCATCTGCCTGCGTTCGGTCAGTTCCGCTCAGATCCTGAAGTCCAAGCCCAGTAGCAGTCAGCAGAGGGGGGGGGGGCTGGATTCAGATATTCCAGCCTGGCTCCAGCAGATGTTCTATTTGTGCTTTGTGCTCGCTCTTCTAGTACGGAAAGTCTTGACTCTTGGAGCAAAACCATGTAATTTAGCAGAACAGTGTTATTTCCCTGACTGTCCTCTCATTTTCAGTGGCTCTTATGTTTACATGGTAACCAGTTTCTCTTTGTCAGGCACCTTTTTCTCCCATGATTACAGAGATCCCACTGTGCTGCGGGCTAGGATTGCTCGCCAATTTGGTCTTATGGTTTTAACGTCTTTGCGAGGTTTCCAGTGTGTCATTTAGCATCAAGCTGTGCGTCATGTGCGAACGGTCCGTCTGAAGGCGTTGTCGCTTGAGCTTTCAGATCTAGCCGGAAAGCACAGACTCTGCTGCGGATGAGCACTTTCACAAAGGGGGAAAAAAGTTCACCACATTTACTATGGTGGGAAAAAAGACCCTTTTTGTAGCCCTTTATTATTATCTAAAGAATGTGGTAATAACCCTTTACAGGAACATAAAAGTAGCTGATAGACCAGAAATGTCATTCTGTTTGAAGAGAGAGAGCCCCACATCTACCATTGAAAGAGAAAGAAGCAGTGCTTCCATCTGTGTTGCCCTGGGGGCAGAAACAGATATTCTCTAGAAGTGGGGCTACCAGATTCAAACTGGGGCAGAGCGCCTCTACCTTTAACCATTGCATAGAAGATGGAATTTTGACTAGTGCAGCTTTTTAAACCCTCCCATGATGAGCTAGCTGTACCTGCCCAAATGCCCTCTTCTGTACAATGGTTAAAGGTATAGGTGCTCTGTCCCAGTTTGAATCAAGTAACCCTATCCAGGAAAGCCATTTTCAACCTTTTTCATCTTACGGCACACTTAAAAAAGGTAAAGGTTTCCCCACGACCGAATGGTCTAGTCGTGACCGACTGTAGGGGGCGGTGCTCATCTCTGTTTCAAAGCCTGTAGAGCCGGCATTTTTGTCCGAGGACAAGCTTCCATGGTCATGTGGCCGGCATGACTCTACGCCATAGTGCACGGAACGCTGTTCCCTTCCCACTGAAGTGGTCCCTATTTATCTACTTGCATTTAGGTGCTTTGGAACTGCTAGGTTGGCAGGAGCTGGGACAAGCAACGGGAGCTCACTCCGTCGCGCAGTCTTGAACTCCCAACCTTGCGGTCAGAAAGCCCAGCAACAGCGGATTAACTCGCTGCGCCACCACGTCCCATGGCACACTTAGAAGGAACTAAAATTGTCAAGGCACACCATCCTTTTTTTGACAATCGACAAGGCACATGGCACTGCCAACAGGAAGCTCACATCCCACAATGGCTCTACCAAGAAATGGCCTTCCCCCAAACTTCTATAACACACATGCAGACAATTCACATCAATGAACCGTGGCAAGCAAGTGAAAGGAGAAGTTCTTTTGAGGCTGGTAGGGAGCGTTTGGGGGGATAGTGATTTTCGGAACCTCAAATTGGCTCTGAAAAATGATCTGAGTTCTTCCCATTCTTCATTTTAATTCTTTTCTTTCGAAGAGCTTGGATCAATTATGACCCAGTTCAAGACAAGCTTGGGAGAGGGCGCCCATCTCTAACAAGCAGTCCAACAGGATTGAGGGAAATTGGATACTGCCTTGTTTTTGACACTATACCCAGTGGTGTCATCTAAATGATTTAAGAACAGGTACTCACTTTTGATTGGCACGTGTCGGGACCCGCCCACCGGAAGTGACGTCATAAGCCAGAAGTGACGTCGTGGCAGGAAGTGACATGAAAAAAGCCCTTTTTGAGGCCTCAGATGATTTTAAACTGACCCAACAGTTGCAACAATATTCCACAGCACCCCCAGAACATGTGAAGGAGGCCTGGCATCATGTTAAAACCCCAGAGCAACTCATTTTTCAGTGGCAAGGAAAGGAAAGGCTCCGCTCGCTGCCTGCCTGCCTGCCTGGCTCTGAGAACATGCAGGCAACTCAAACGTGCAGGAAATTCAAACATTGCAGAGGGCGGAGTCGACGAGTGGGCGGGCGAATGGGCGGGGCCAGCTGTAATCCTAGAAACCGGTACTTGCGTACCCCCGCGTACCCCCTGCATGACATCACTGACTATACCTCTGCACGCACATCAAGGAGGGTAATGTTTACTAGGATTGTAACCTATCCAGCCCATGAACGTGGTCACCTGTTTACTCCACCTAGCTCTAAGTGATTGAATGTTGGTAAAAGAAAAAAATCAGGCGTTCAAGCAGTAAGATTCTTAGCTTTCTGTGCTTCTTTGCAAAGAGGAGGGGCACTAGCAAGCCCACTTGGTCTCTGTAGGCATTTTTTCTCATTACAAGGGGAAATGCCATTGTAGCGACAAATATTAATGAGATTCAGGAGAGAATAGTTTCTCTTCAATCAGTCTTTGTTTGCAATCAGGCGGACAATGCTATTTCCAACCGGGGGGGGGAGGAGGCATCTTCTCGCTCCGTGCGGAAAGTTGCAAACTGGGAAATGGTCAGGGAGGCGGGGGAGGGGAAGAGGCAAAATGAGGATAATAGTTGCTATGCTTTGTCCTGGTTCTTGTTCCTGTGCATTTAACAGCGGCTTGTTGGGCAAACTGTAGCACAGCAACATCTTGATCTCCATGGTTTGGAAAGCTTCACTTTCTACATGTCAAGCTGCGGGCGGGGGGGGGGGGATTTCTTTGGATGGTTGGCAGCCCAGCTGTAATCCGTATAAGCCTTCAGCATTTGATGCAGTACCACAGGTTCCCTCTTGTGTGTCAAGGGTGCATAACACAAGAGTCAACCCAGCCTTGTGGATGTCAATAGCACAATAAGCAAACTCGAAATCATGCCATGTAATCAGTGGTGTCATCTTGCAGGAACGCCCAGGAACGGAGTTCCTGTTGTTAAAATTAGGGCTGACTCCGCCCACTGCACTCTCACTGGCTCGTTGTTTTTTACACAACAGTTCCTATTCTTAAACCATTTAGATGCCACCACTGCATGTAATCTGTTTGCAAAATGAAGAGGTGACCATCAGCCAGGGCCAGGATAGGACAATTTGATGACTCTCGCAACTGGCCTGAGGACCTCTGGGATATATACAACACACAGCCCAGGTCTGGAGCCAGAGAGGACCATTCTTGGGCCACCCTGATAGAAAGGAGAATTGAAAACTCTGCAAAACCGAAGGCTCCCAGCTGTGCCGAAATACCTTTTTGAATACATATTTCAATACATGTAAATTATATGGGTCCCATGACCATGCAGTTTGGAAGGCCACATCTGCTGGGAGCAGTCTTGTTCCCTGAGCCGCACGCTTGACTCTGTGAATATGGTCAACTGAACAAGGTTTAGTAGTCATTGCCGGAATTCACATCTGCTGAGTTTTGTGACCGTTGTCTTACTGTAGTTGAAATGAATCGTCGTCTAGGAAAGTTTGTTGCACCAGTCTCCACAAGGTGCCAGTTCCAGCCACCTTTTAGCCTTCTTTTATTTGCTTTTCCCACTAAATATTCATCAGTAACATTTAAGACAAAGGAAGGAGATAATTACAAGGGGAGAGTTTTTTTCGAGATATTAAAGGTTAACAGAATTCTTGGCATTTGTGCCTTGTCAATTTCCATGTAATTATGCTCAATTCCCAGAATTCAGAGGCAACTCCGCCTGTTAACGCTTGACGATGGATGGTACCCCGGGAATTTAATTTATGAGATCATTTCTCAAAATTTTCAGATTCAAGCCAAGCACCTCGCTTAATAACAGCACTCTTATTAATATTATTCTTGGATGAGGAACGCTGCGAGGGTCAGCTTGACTGGCAACTGAATCAAAAATGGATTTGCTAATAGAGTAGCAAGTCTCACTGTACTTACTTAAGGATGGGTATTTTGGCTAACCTTTGTCCTATAGAATTGAATAATTCTTCATCCTGAGATAAGAACATCTAAAGGTCCTGACAGCTGATATGAAGAAATATCTCAGAGTGGATTCAGACAACCATATTTCTCTAGTGGTGTGACTGCACATTTTTATTCAAAGTGGTCATTTGGAATATCCTTCATAGGAGAGATGTGATCTGTCATCTTGGTGACAGATTTTATTGATTTTCTTTTTAGACAAGGACTGGTAGAACTGGTCAATAACAACAAGAACAAAAGCAGAAATAACCTAGGTTGTGTGCAGAACATCATGAATGTGTCATCTGAATCAGTGGTGTCATTCAAATGATTTAGGAACAGGAACTCACTTTTGATTGGCACTTGTCGGGAACCCGGAACCAGCCATGGAGCCCGTTAGAATCTGGAACACCCGTTCTGGTCCGTTCCCCCTGAATGACATCACTGATCTGAATCCAACCTTGGAGATGGTGGTGGACAGAAAGTGGCAAAGATGAAACTGGGATCTGAAGTGATGATCCTGTGGTTGATACAGTATTCCCCCCCCCCAAACAAGTGTTTTCTTCCCTTTTATCTTCGTTGATGGTCTCTTTTCCGGCAACAGTATAGTTGAGCAAACGGAGTGTTGAATTTAGGGACAGTTTATATCATCATTACAGTGTTAGTGGTGCCATTATTTCCTTACAATGGGCTGCAAGTTAAGTTTGCATGCCGGCATGTTCCATTCTAATTTAAACCAAATCCTCCATGTCGAAAATATGTGGAGTAGAAGGCTGAGGGCGCAATCCTAATCTGGAGTTAGGCCAACAAAGTTTGGCCTACCCTGGGGCAAGGATGCGAAGTTAGGATTGAGCTCTGTGACCTTAGTAGGTTGACCGCTCTGATTCTGATCCAAATCAAGGGAGGGCTCAGGCCCAGCGGTGGCATCCGGGCGGAACGGGCCAGTACGGCGTTCCGCTTGTTCCACGGACGGGCCCGGGCCACGCCGCCTCTCCCGAGGACGGGCAAGCTGTTCCTGGGCCCGCCTGCCCTCCCGTGCGTCCGAATCGCTCTGAAATGGAGCGATTCCAGGCGCAGGGAGGCGTGGCTGGCCTCCGCCATAGGGGCGGAGGGCTGCCAATCATCCGGGCGTTCCGGTTCCTGGCGCGCCCGGATGACATCACTGCTCAGGCCTGTATACACATTACACACATTACACAGAGTGAGGTGGTAAATTCAGACCGCAGCCTTCTGGACTGTGCTGCTTCAGATTGCAGGATTGGTGTCACGTCTTACAGTGCTTCCTCGCTGCAGTGAAACAGCCCCGAATTCAACCACATCACACTGTGTGATGTGAAGAATGTAGATGGAGTCTTTTACGTCCCTGGGAAGCTGTCTTCACGTTAAAAGGCATTGGATTAGAAGCACCCAGTTCTGATGATGTGTGGCTTTTCTTACAGAGGACACAAAAAGAGGACTTGAAAAGGCCTGTCTTCTTCTTTCAAGTCTGAACCAAACATGTCTCCGTCTTAAGACGATGGCCTGGTTTCATATTAGCTCACAAAAGTCAGTCCCTTTTTCTTCCGCTACCCTCTCCTCCCAAACCTGTGCTTATTAGAATTCATTCTGGATTGCGTTGTTAAAGCCCTGGGTTAATGCAATATGCATACAAAATCCTATTAGAGGACTGATGGAGTGACTTTTTTATCTGACATTGTCAGCTATCCATATTCTGATCAAATGCAGACGGGAAAAAGGTGGTGCAGGAGTATATGGGGTGATTTTCATTTTTCAAAGTGTTAACGTAACAAAAAAGCCACTTCACAGCCAATGCAACAGATTTCTCTAGATATGTGTGTTGGATTTTTTTGTTTTGTTTTAAAGACAGCAATATTGATTTGTACCAAGGACAGCAAAGATCAATTTTGTTTAATAACTTCCCCTGTGCCAGTGTGACTCGGGACATCTAAGCCACCTAGGTATCTTTTTATACTTTTTTATTAATATTTATAGATTAAGCCCCCATGCACAGCTATGGCATTGTGTGAATAACAATTGTGTTGACTTCAATGAGTATACCTAAAGGTCCTGATTCTGCTAATTGTAGGAAAAAGCAAAGCGCTTTGTAAGAAATGTCTTCATTCTGGGAACAGAGAGGATTTTTAAAATATATGTTTTTAAAACCAAGGAAAGGGACAGAGAAGGGAGATATTGGGGAAAGAGAATGAATAGTGTAGCCCCAGTTCTTCAGATGAACTTACGCGGAAGGTAGGGTGTGACCTTCATTGATCACAAGTGGGTGTAAAGGCTGTCTGGATATCATATCGACATGGTAAAGGGTGTTGATATGATGCTATCCATGTTGCAGCTAATCAGATAGCAAAAGGGATGTCCACTGTGTGTACTGAAGGCAGAGGTGTTTCCTTGTGGTACTGGAGAAGCAATGCTTTTGTGAGCAAGAAATCCAAAGTACCCATTTTTGTTTAACAGCTGCATAATCAGTAGCATCCCTGGAGGGGGTGGGGATGCTAAGTTTTGCAAGGCAGCTTATCTTGCCGTGTAAACCAGTGGTATTCAAACTATGGGTCGGGACCCACTTGGTGGGTCGCAACCTGATGTCACGTGGGTCGCGGAAAGATGGGAGTAGCCATCTTGAAACTGCAGCCCTTACTCTTGTTATATTCCTGTTGTGCGTTTGAATTTTCAAGTGGGGGGGGGGGTTTCAAAATTTTATTTTCAGTTCAGTGCTTGTACATAATATTTTGTCCTCATCTTGTTTTCTGTCAGGGATGTTTCATGGTTGTGCCATTGCTGCATTCCAAGCATGCCAATTTGCATTTCAGGAGTGCCATTTTATTATGTGATAATGACAGCACTTCCTGCTTGATGATGTCACTTCCTGCCACAACATCACTTCCAGGCAGTGGTGTCATCTACTCTCTCGCAAGCCAGAACGCTGGGCGGGACTTGAGTGATTGACAGCCCGTCGACTCACTTCCGGTTTCTTCGCGCGCCCCGCGCGGCTTTCCCTCGCCTCGGAGGGGGCGCCTGCTCGCCCAGGCACCCGGCGCGCCCCCCACCCATCCCCCCTGGCGAGCAGGCGCTCCCTCTGAGGCGAGGGAAAGCCGTGCGGGGCGCGCGAAGAAACCGGAAGTGAGTCGACGGGCTGTCAATCACTCAAGTCCCGCCCAGCATTCCGGCTTGCGAGAGAGTAGATGACACCACTGCTTCCAGGTTAATGACATCATTTCTGGTGGGTCCTGACCAGAGACAGATCTCAGGGAGGGCAAAGCTCTAAGTTTTGCAAGAAGCCTCACCTTGCAGCGGAAATCACTCCTCTCCTGCACCGTTTTAGCCAATCCTCACAGGGAAAAGCAACATCTTGGCGTTGCTTACTGGCTACAGCAGCAAGGGAGAGGAGGGATTTACATGACAGGGTAAGGCTCCTTGCAACACTTAGAGCTTTGCCCTCCCTGTAGATCCGCCTCTGGTCCTGACACGAGTGCCATTCTAAAAAGTGGGTCCTGGTCTAAAACGTTTGAATAGCACTGGTGTAAACTACTCCTGTCCCTCGTAGCCATTCCGGAATGCGAGCACAGTGCAGAGGCAGTTGGAATATGTCCAGTCAACACATATGTTAGGTTACACAGACCTTGACCCCAAAAGGAGTGGTGGTGCTAGGTAGCTAATTAATGTAGTAGTAGTAGTAGTAATTGAAGGGCCAAATCCTAGCCAACTTTCCAGCCTCTGCATGTATGTGCACAGCTGTGCATGCACCAACAGCCCTCCTTTAATGATACCCTTTGCTCGAACCTCTCCACTAAGAGTCTCTCTTGAGTCTCTCTTGAGACCTACTGGGAGTTTCTTTGTGCAAGTCCCAGTGAAATTAAAGGGAATTTCCGTCTTGCTCATACTGTGTTGGAACACTTGTTTCAATTCTCCTGTCATCGCTTGGTAGATTTTAACAACTCACCTCCTCTGTTTTCCATCCAACAAACTACAGATTTCTAGACTCACTACCCTCGAAAAGCTAGTCTTTGGGAAATTGCCTTTCTGGGATCTGTCCCAAATATATATAATTTAGACACACCAAAAGCAGCAGCTGTCGCCATTGAAGAAAAGCAATGTGATTATCATCATATTTATTGAGTTTGGGGGAAAAAAAGCACAATACAAAAGGCTCCATTAATCCCCCAATAAAGATGTTGTTAATATTTAACTGGCATTTATTTAAACTTACAGTAACTGTCCTATTAAATTTGAATTAACTGTGCATTTGGGAGTCTTCCCCTACAGCCTGGCTGGGACTTTCTTGCCACTGATCCTTCTCAAACTGTACTTTACAGTAGGCACCTCGCCATAAAAAAACACATTCCATTTGCCCTTTAAAGTCTAGTGATTTGAGGCTCTTTCGCTCTCTTCTGCGCTACCTCCCCTCTGCTCTCAGTGCCTTTATTGCTTTATTAAAGAGTTTAACACTTTCCTAGGCAGGTTTTAATAGCTTTGCATTTGTTACTGAGAACAGTAATAGCAAAGAAAGCAGTCGTGGATATAATTTTGTTTCTTCCAATAAGTCCAGACTTCAGCCCCACCCCCAGTATGACTTGATTTATATTTGCAACGAAATGTCTGACATGCACCTCTGGCCAGCAAATCATTTTGCCGCAGGAGGCAGAAGGTAGATTGGCAGAATTTGTGGGTTGCTGGATGGTCTGCGGTTGATGAGCAAAAATGTCTAATTACCGGTGTTTTCATAGCAGACAATACTGCCCCTCCTGCAGATAAGGCTGTTAGAAATCCACGATTTGTAGTACTGTAACTCCAATCTGCAGGTCGTCCAATGATATTGATTAGCACCAGTGATTTCGCTGGTGCAGATCCAAGTAGGCCCATAATTGTGGCATAGTAGTGACACTTGGGGGCAGTCGTCCTGGCTGTAACTTCACACCGGGGAGCCTTTTTGGCGCTGCAGCAATCTCCCATTTGGAAACCACTGCCCTGTGTACATGTGAACACAAACAGGAGAGAGAGAGAGGTCAGTTCTGTTGTTAGGATGCCCAGAAAGCTGGTCCTGCTAACCTTCCTCTGCACGCATGCACCTTTGTGTTTTTAAGTGTGCTTCCTCCAGCTGTATGCTGTGTGCAATCACCTACCCATGTCTGCCCGTGATGCTGGCTAGCCCAGCCTATTTGTGTAGTCTGCCAGGAGAGGGGGGCCTTTAGCCTTGTTAGAAAGAGGGCTGGGTTGTTCTATAGAGCCTGCTTGTCTGCTCCTCCTGGCACTGCCTGGGATGCTCATTTCCTTGCACAGCAAGCTGGAAATACAATCAACGGGGATGGGTTCTTTGTTTGAAAAAGCCAGGGAGGTCCTGCTCCCTTCATCTGAGCTCTCCAGAAGTCTTCCTTCTGATTGAGATTCTCCCCACCCCGGCCACCATCCCCACTCCCCCACCCCAAAAAAACCCAGAAAACAACCCACCCATCCCCATCCCCAGGGCATGAAAAGTTTTCTCTCTCTTCCCACCCACAGGGGCTCACCTTCACAGCTGGACTGGGCTGCCAGCAGAGGCAGATCTAAGGGAGGGCAAAGCTCTAAGTTTTGCAAGAAGCCTCACCTTGAAGTGGAAATCACTCCTCTCCTGCACCGTTCTAGCCAATCCTCACAGGGAACAGCAACATCTTGGCGTTGCTTACTGGCTACAGCAGCAAGGGAGAGGAGGGCTTTACATGACAGGGTAAGGCTCCTTGCAACACTTAGAGCTTTGCCCTCCCTGTAGATCCACCTCTGGCTGACAGCTCCTTCTCTCCTGGAGCTGCTACGTAATTTAAAGGCCTCTTGATTTCTTTTGCCGTTTGCTTTTTTTTTTCTTTGCCCGCATATGTTTTTATTGTGTTTATTGTCTACAGATATTTTTAAAACCTGAAGCAATTACAGCTGTCAGGGACAAGAGGAGCGGTGACAGGCTGATTTATGTATACGTTGTAGAGATGCAGAAGTGGGAGGGGGGAGGCAAGGAAGGGGAAAAAAAGGAACCCAGCTAAGCCTCAGCACATCCCAGCAAGGCCAGGCATGTGTGTGCTAAGTCACATCAAGCAATCAAAGCACATGTCTGATTTTCAGAGGAGAGCTCGGGTCTGGGTGCAAAAGGAAGGCGCAACTCTAAAAGAGCTTGCCTTTCCAAAGTTAATGTGAATTTGGCCCCGTTCTGTGTCTGAGGGCCCAGCCCAATCAGACTTTCCAGCACTGCTCGGATGAGGAAAAGAGCAGAGAGGATTGTTGCAGATTGCCCTCACCCTGCCCGTGATCTGTTTGAACTTCTTCCCTCTGGACGTCATTATAGGACATGGTGCAGTGGTGTTATTCTGCCGGAACGCTGGGCGGGACATCCGGGTGATCGACAGCCCACCCGTTGAGTTCCGCAGCGTTCCGCCGTTTGCGTAATGTACGCAAGTGGCGTAATTGGTTACGCAATCAGCGTAACGCTGCGGAACGCGACGGGCAGGCTGTCGATCACCCGGATGTCCCACCCAGCGTTCCGGCAGAATAACACCACTGACATGGTGCACTAGAACAACCAGGCACAAGAACAGTTTTTCCCCCTGTGCTATTGGGCTACTGAATAGCTGATTATGTTGATGTTTTGGTTTTGATTTGGATAAGTTTAGAGTTAGCGGGGGCTTGTTAATGGGATGGTATTATTATTAGTTTAAGGTACTGTATATGTGAGAGCTTTTGGGCCGAAGTAAAATTCCGTGTATGGTGAAATTCCATGTATGGCCAATAAAATTCTATTCTATTCATGGATGTTGCTGTGCCCACAGGGCATTCATTCATTCAATCATTCATTCATTCATTCAAATATACCGCTTTTCAACACAAAGTTCACAAAGCGGTTTACAGGCAAATAGTAATAATAAACTTAAATGGCTCCCTGTCCCAAAGGGCTCACAATCTAAAAATATGCAAAACACCACCAGCAACAGCCACTAGAAAGACACTGCACAGGGGTGAAGAGGGACAGTTACTCTCCCCCTGCTAAATATAAGAGGAACACCACGTGAAAAGTGCCTCTTGCCCAGTTAGCAGGGCATGTGCTGTATCCTGAGATGGAGGTTGGGGGTCACATTTGTTCCCTAGCTTATGGATGCATTGCAGCTGCATTGGCACAGAAAGTGGGTTTGGATTCGGCCCTGAGTCCTTTGAACAACTCAACGTGAGTAAACCTTTTCCTCTCAATAGTGAAAACCAGAAGAGCACTTGTGCACCAGAAGTGCAGCCTCCTCAGCACCAGGATTCTGCCCCTTAGTTGAAGGCCTGTAATATGGAGGCAAAGCTGCGTGAAATATACAGTACTGTACTTGCCAGGGACGTGGTGGCGCAGCGGGTTAAACCGCTGCTGCTGGGCTTTCTGACCAGAAGGTTGAGAGTTCAAGACTGCGCGATGGAGTGAGCTCCCGTCGCTTGCCCCAGCTCCTGCCAACCTAGCAGTTCGAAAGCACCTAAACGCAAGCAGATAAATAGGGACCACTTCGGTGGGAAGGTAACGGCGTTCTGTGCACTACGGCGTATAGTCATGCCAGCCACATGACCACGGAAGCTTGTCCTCGGACAAAATGCCGGCTTTACAGGCTTTGAAACAGAGATGAGCACCACCCCCTACAGTCGGTCACGACTACACCATTCGGTCATGGAGAAACCTTTACCTTTACTTGTCAATTGTTAACTGTGTTATCGACTGCTTGGTCCTACCCTTCCCATCTGTCTCCAGTGTTGTGATTTTGCTGCAGAATGTCTGCGAGCAACCGCACGACACGTGAACCTTCCTGAATATTTGTTGCTTTAGCCAATGCATGTTATCGGTTTTCCAAAACTGCTAGGTCAGATTTATTCATCACAGGAGGCCGGGAGAAAAAAAAACACAACTCTTTACCCATTTCACATACACTTGTCGTATTAATGCAGCGGCGACATGATTGCTGATGGTTGGCAGGTTAATGCTACGTGCATAAGGACTTAGCGCATGTGGAGAGCATATTTAGTCCTTGGTCTCAGTGCTTCAAAGCCAGACTGTGGGAAATGATGCATGAAACCAGAACGTAGCTGTGGCACAAGGGAGCATGGGATTTTTATGAAAGGACCCTCATTTCAAAGCTGACAGGATGTGAAAGATGGAAAATGCAACTGTGCCTTTGGGGTAATTGCGCCACTAGGGATCAGGGTTCAGTGGGAACCAAGAAACCTGCCCACACGAGAACCCATTGTCGCCTTTTCCTTGTGCTGAGAAGGGATGTTGGGAGCCTACTTAGTGCTGCACTGCAGACACAATCAATAAAGTTCATGCTTTATGTACCTCATTACTGCTTCCTCTCTCCGAAAAGAGCTTCCAGGAACCTGGAGAATAGCACCATGTCTACTGGGAAGATGCAGATGGGAAGGGGTTAATGTGGAATTGTACTGCTCAGGGGGCATTATAAAGCCCCCCAAGCCCACTCATCCCAAATGGAACTTTGGCATATCTATCACATCCACCCCATGCCCAGCTCTAGTGCATCAAGCAACTTTTTTGCTTGGCCACACCTTTGCTTCATCTAGCTGGGTTTTGCCTGCTTGGATTGACGGAGGCTCTCGAGGGCCCGAAGCAGAAAGAAATTTCTGTGCCTTGGAAGTTGAGGTATCAACCCATTGGCTTTATGAAAGGAAATGATACACCAAACCACTGAGCTTTAATTCCTCCCCATTACTTGGAGGGAAAAGGGGTCTCTCTGTTTACATGCCATGATAAATAGATGCAACCTCTTGCTTTTAGAAGTAGGCTATCTTCACATGCCAGGTGGAACAGGATGCAGGCATCTTGTCTTGTGTGTGTCCCCTGAGGCACCTAGTGGGCCACTGTGAGATATGGGAAGCTGGACTAGATGGGCCTTTGGCCTCATCCAGCAGGGCTCTTTGTGTTCTTAGGTGTGGTCACGCCTAGCCTTGACTAGCTAGTCAAGACTCTGTGTTTACCTCAGAATTTACCTCAGAAAGCCAGGCACAAGGTAATGGCAACAGAATGCAGGCATTTTGTTGCCTTGTGTGCTCCCTGAGGCATCTGGCGAGCCAGTGTGAGATGCAAGAAGCTGGATTAGACGGGCCTTTGGTCTGGTCCAGTGGGGTTGTTTCTATGAGTTAATCTGAGGAACTCTTTGCCACAGGAGGTGGTGATGGCATCTGATCTAGATGCCTTTCAGAGGGGATTGGACGGATTTCTGGAAGAAAGGTCCATCGTGGGCTATATATATATAATATATATAGGCAATATATATATATATAATATTATATAATAATATATATAATAGGCAATGATGGGTTGTAACCTCCTTACATTAGTAGTAGGCTACTTCAGAGTACCGGGTGCAAGGGAGTGGCAACAGGATCCAAGCATCTTGCTGTCTCATGCCTCCCTGGGGCACCTGGTGGGGCCGCTGTGAGATACAGGAAGGTGGACTAGATGGGCCTTTGGCCTGATCCAGCAGGGCTCTTCTTAGGTTCTTAGGTTCTTATGTACATGTCTGAAGAGGAGCATCTGCCAAAGAGAAATGCTGTGGAGAATCTTGACTGCTCTCCAGTGTGTTTACCTCAGAATTTACCTCAGAATGCCAGCTGCAAGGGAGTGTTCAGGCAGGCCCAATTTTGGCAAGCAGGTGCCGCTCGTAATTGGCCCAGCTGTGTGAGCACAGTCACGAGCTGCCTCTCCTGGGGCCGCACAATCTCCCAGGAGCCAGTGGAGCAGGACTCACAAATGCAAGCACCGGTAGGTTTTTGAACTGCTTTCGTCAAAACCGTAGGTGCAACTGTATCCGGCATTTCCCCTGTGTTTGCCCTCAGTTTAACATTACATTAACAGCGTAAGTTGGCTCTATGTGTTCTTTTCAAAGAGTCAATAAGAGGAAGGGGGTCGGGACTTTCACAAAAGACAAGCTGCAGTTCCCGCCTCTCCACAATTGTTGTAGGTCCAGACCAGTGGTGTCATCTAAATGATTTAAGAACAGGTACTCACTTTTGATTGGCACGTGTCGGGACCCGCCCACTGGAAGTGACGTCATAAGCCAGAAGTGATGTCGTGGCAGGAAGTGACATGAAAAAAGCCCTTTTTGAGGCCTCAGATGATTTTAAACTGACCCAACAGTTGCAACGGTATTCCACAGCACCCCCAGAACATGTGAAGGAGGCCTGGCATCATGTTAAAACCCCAGAGCAACTCATTTTTCAGTGGCAAGGAAAGGAAAGGCTCCGCTCGCTGCCTGCCTGGCTCTGAGAACATGCAGGCAACTCAAACGTGCAGGAAATTCAAACGTTGCAGAGGGCGGAGTCGGCGAGTGGGCGGGCGAATGGGCGGGGCCAGCTGTAATCCTAGAAACCGGTACGCGCGTACCCCCGCGTACCCCCTGCATGACATCACTGGTCCAGACGCCCTCTGAGTGGGAAGCATGGCCACCCCTGGCCCAGCGAGACAAATGCTTTGCTCCGGAAGCCCGTGCCAGTTTTGGTGCTGCAGCGTGACGCACGGCAAGCAGAGGGAGGCCTTCGGTGATGCTGCATCATCACATCTGCGTGCAACTGGGCGGAGAAGCATCTGCTTTGTTATCTGGGAGGCCCCAGGTTGAGTCCTTGGCAGCCTGCCCATGGCAAGCTGGGGAAGACCCCAGAGAGTCACCACCACCTGTTGGTATGCAAACAATACTGAGCGAGATGGACCCAGCGTCTGACTCGGTGGAAAGCTTGTTTTGTAAACATGCCTGGAAGGGGCAGGGAGTCTCAGGCAGGGAGCCTTGGCGTGAATTTTGGCTTCAGCCCATTTCCTTGGCTTGGCTGAATCATCTTTTTGACGGCTCCTCCTGCTGCTGCTAGAATGACCTCTTGGGGAGCCGGTGTACCCAAGTGTACACTGGGCATCGGTGTACTCGGATGCCCACCTTCCGCTTTGGAGTATTAGTACTTTTGTGATGACATTGGTCACGTTGGCTTAAGGCCGGCCAAGCGTGGGCCATTCCAAGTCCATATTCCAGGCAATAACATATTTTTCTCTGAAATGTTTGGTATGGTATGCTGGAATGTCCAGAGGGGAACCTTACAATTGGGACGTGGTGGCGCAGTGAGTTAATCCACTGTTGCTGGGCTTTCAACCGCAAGGTTGGGAGTTTGAGACTGCATGACGGAGTGAGCTCCCATTGCTTGTCCCAGCTCCTGCCAACCTAGCAGTTCGAAAGCACCTAAAAAAATGCAAGTAGATAAATAGGGACCACTTCGGTGGGAAGGTAACGGCGTTCCGTGCGCTACGGCGTAGAGTCATGCTGGCCACATGATCGGACAAAAACACTGGCTCTACAGGCTTTGAAATGGAGATGAGCACCGCCCCCTACAGTCGGTCACAACTAGACCATTCGGTCGTGGGGAAACCTTTACCTTTACCTTACAATTGTGTCTCTAACCATTGGACGGTAGGGCTTTTCCCTGGCTTCTTGGCTTGTTCCTTGGCTTGTTTTTGTTTTGTGCTCTCCAGAGCAGGAGAAACAGTGACAGGGGGGGAAAAAACACCCAAACCTGAAATGTTTTATTCTCCAGAGCTGCTAATCCACATTCTTTCACAAGTGCTAAAGCCACGCACTCCATAATCTTAAAAAGAGATTGGAAAGTGAGGAAATAAACAGGCTTGGAAAGAAATCCCCTCCTCTTGTGACCTATCAGCACAAGCAATAATAATAAAGCTTTATTATTTTAGAGAGTGTCGTCTCTGCCAGGCGTATCTCAGAATGCTTGAGATTAAATAGCACAGTTAGCGAATTAAATAATAGTTTACAGAGGATTGGATGACTCAGGGGATTAGTAATGGGGCTATGGATCTTTCCGCATTTAGGTCACCGTTCTGGTCTCCAACTCGTGTTGGTAGCAATTTTTAATAAGGTGGGGATATCTAATAGCTGGCAGGTTCCCAGCATGAAATGAATTGTTAAATTCCAGGTGCAGAGAATCAAATGTGCTTCCTTAAATCCTCCAAGTATAGGCGTGGCTACCGCTGATCTAATAAAGCCAAGTTCCACTTGGTGAAGGCTTCCTCCCCAGCCGTTAGTCAAGCCTAGGTCCCCACAATGGCGCAGTAAAATAAGCAAAACCTCCATTCTCACAATGTGTAGAGCTGGGGCATTGTTTTCAGTGGGAGAGCTATTGTTCTCAGGGTGCAGGCCTAACCTGGAGTTAGGCCCGCACAAGGGACTTGTGCCAGCTCAAGAGTGTTGCAAATGTGCCATGAAGTGAATTTGCACCACTCTTGGAGTCAGGGAGGCCAGCACGCGAACGTACGCTATCGTCCTTGACTCCAAGAGTGGTTAGGATCAAGTGATTGCTGAATATCAACAAAACACCAGCAGCAGCAGCAGCTAGAGTTGTTCAGTGTTGAATGCGAGAGAAGCAACTTGTTCTCATTTCACAGCATCCAAGAAGCTCCCACATCAGCAGAATGCATTGTTCATGGTGGCTGGGTCATGAGAAGGATGCGCAAAGGGGTGAGCTGTTGTGAAACTTGTCTTTGCTTCTTTCTTCTAGAGATAAAGGACTCAGTTCCCCAGAGGCTGTTTATGTCTAGCACTTTCTACCAGGAGGAGATTATATATAGAAATAATAATTCAGTTAGCAGAGAGAGAGAGAGAGAGAGAGAGAGAGAGAGAGAGAGAGAGAGAGAGAGAAGGAGAGAGAGAGAGAGAGAGAGAGAGAGTTACCTATAGACAAATAGCATGTTACAAGATAAGAAGGTTCTTAGAAATTCAGCTTCCTTCTGAAGCAGGCAGCCTATGAACTGGAAGACAAAATACATTGTGTCAGAAAAGGGTTGTGTTCATTCACGGTGGAGGATTTTCAGTCTTGGCATCCACTGCTTTTTCTGATGGATGCCTCAAGTTCCCTTTCTGTAAAGTGGGCGGAATAGTAATCACCACCTGCTTCCAAGGGGGGAAGGGAGGATCTGGCTGTGAAGATACAGTCCATTGGTTCACACACATGTGTTTATTCTTCAGTGAAGTGAGATTTGTCTTGTTTATCCCTGCCCCCATCTCTCTGTTAGAGTGCCGTTTTCTATATTGTAATCCTGTCCGGGCAGAGACCTGCTCTGTCACTCTCTATAAAGCATCCCTTAGCTATATAATAGGAAATGGTCCACTGGCAACATCTCTTTCAATCCATATAACACCCCTGCCAGGCTTGGCAGTTTCTGACGCACACTTTCTTTAATGATGATAAATAAATAAATGCTTCATCTTCTGGGGCCTTATATTTTAAATATACTATTTCCATAATCCTTACAGCTTTTTTTTTTTTTCTTAAGTAAGCTGAAATGACAGGTGAAAGGAGCAGGGGGGTGAGGCTCACATGAAGTGACTTGACCAAGTCCATCTTCTGAGTTTGTGGCCGAGATGAGATTTGAAACTGGAACTTTTCTGGTTCACCAGCTCTCACAGTCTTTTCTCCTGATCAAGTGATACCCATCTAAAGGCACAATCCTAGCCTACTTTCCAGCAATGACAAGGCTGTACACTCCGCATCCTGCAATTTGGAGGGGGGGGGGCAGTCACGGAGACCTCCTCAAGGCAAGGGAATGTTTGCCCCCTCAACTCAGAGCCTTGCCCTTACCCTGGTGCTGGAAAGTGGGGTAGGATCGGGCCCTAAGTCGCTGAGCTCTTCCAGCCCACCATGCTGGCTCGTGTTCCGTGATGCCTCATGCAACTTCGGAATGGCCCGAGGTTTGCAGCCCCGGCCAGCAAGTGCAAACGTGGGTCCGCCTAGGACCGCTGGCCGTGCAGGTTGGAAGGAGGCCACAACAACCCACCCGAGCCCCAAGGAGGCGCACCTGGCGCAGCAAGGGTTAAAGCATAGGCGCCTGGTCTGCTCCTCTCCCCCCCCCCCCCCGGCGGTGTCCTTGGCTAAGATTAATGGGCTAAGTCGGCGCTGCTCCGAGATGCCTGTGCTGGGGGAGCCAAAGTGTTGGTCAGTGATGGAGTTGCTGCCATGACAACCCCTGGAAGTCGGTGCGCGCGCGCTGGAGAGCGAGTGGAGGCGGCGGCGGAGGAGGAGGAGGCGGAGGCGGCGGCGGCGGCGCGCCCAGCCGGGAGGGAGCGCGGGGCTGGGATGCCGCTGGAAGTAGTCGGCGAGGAAGACGCCGCCGCCGCCGCCGGCTCGCGCGTGCCTCTCCTGCCCACCCGTGGCGCGGCCGCCGCCTGACCCGCAAGTTCCCCGGCCCGCCGCCGCCGGGGCCGAGACTGAGCGCGTCTCCTCCGGGGCACCGCAGCCGCGACGGGGAGAGTTTGGGAACTCTGGCAGGGCGCTGCGTGCGGAGCCGCGCCGGGCTCTGCGGAGCGCCGCGTCGAAGCGCTCCGCCTCCTCCTCTCCGCCGGCCGAGCGCGATGCGCGGACTCTTGAGTGGAAGCGCCGGCTCCGTGGCCGCCGCCGCCGCCCGCCGCTGACGGGGACTCCCTGCCTGCCTGCCTGCCTGCCGCTGGGGAGCCCCGCACGCCGGATCCTGGCCCTGCAGGGCTCGCTCGCCGCCGCCGCCGCCCCCTCGCCGCGCCCCGCTCCCGCCGGGGGTCCTCTCGCGCCGTCAGGTGGATATCCCGAAGCCCGCTGCGGAGAGCGTCCCTGCAGCCCAGCATGGGGGTCGGTGGGTGCGTCGTGCCGCCCTGGCGGTGCCTGGTCGTCCTGTGTCTCAGGCTGCTCTTCCTTGTGCCCGCAGGAGTGCCCGTGCGCAGCGGAGAGGCCACCTTCCCCAAGGCGATGGACAACGTGACCGTCAGGCAAGGCGAGAGCGCCACGCTCAGGTAGGAGCGCAGAACCTTCCTCTGGGGCGGGCGGAGAAGTGTCAAGCATGCCCGGGGGCTGTGGCCGCCGCTTGTGTGCTCGGGGCTGCCTGGATTCTGGCCGGCACGTGTGTGCTTGTCTGGCTGCGAAGGTTCTGGGAAGGGGTTGCCGGACCAGAATGAAAGCATTAGTCGCTGAGCCCAGAGAGAGAGAGAGAGAGAGAGAGAGAGAGAGAGAGAGAGAGAGAGA
>JAJKFI010000102.1:1201188-1217618 GCA_029204185.1 Lerista edwardsae | reverse complement strand
AGAGAGAGAGAGAGAGAGAGAGAGAGAGAGAGAGAGAGAGAGAGAGAGAGCGCCTGGGTCTGGCCGTAACCATTGACCCCTGACTCTGACAACTGGATGCATTAGCATAAGCGTGGATGCCCGTGTTTCTACTCGTTCATGCACGTAGAGGATGCTCCAGACATCTCTCTCTCTCTGTATCTGATGTGCTTGGGCTTCTGTGCCCTGAGTGAAGTTACTCTATAGGTGCAGGGGTGTGTGGCAGAGGAGGAGGAGGCTGTTTGTGTGAGAAATGGGATGGCTGTTCTATGCATGGTTTACCATAAAGCAAATCTGTTGCTAATGTTTCAATGCCACCGGCAGGTACCATTTTGGGCATGTTGTTCCCTTGGGCGATGAAATGTGAACGAATTTCCAGACTCGACTGTGGCTGTTTTGCTCTGCTGTTGTTTGGGTTGGGGGGAGAGGGAGAGAGACAGACAGAGACGGTAGGGGGTGTGTATAGATGTGTGGCGGAGAATGGTAGCTCAGCCGCTGCTTTTGATCCCTGCATTCAGACCTAATTCAGAGTTTGCCCCAGTGGCGAGGCGATGCTGTGTGCCAAAAGAAAAAAAGAAAGAGCGAGCAGCAAAAAAAAGTTACCCCTTGTTTGTGCGGCTTCCTGCTCATGGTGGCTGTTGCCCAGCTCTTGGTGGAGACGCACTTTGAGGTCCTTGAGATGAGATGAGCAAAGCAAGGCAGGATGCAGTTTGCAAAAGCATTGGCAACTTGGAGAGTATCAGAGTGGGGATGAGCAGAGGTGCCAGCTGTGGCCGTGGGCCCTTTTCGACATCCGGAGGACGTTTTTGTCTGGGGAATGTGAAACAATGAAGTGTCCGTTCAGTGGTGTAAAACCAAAGCTACATGGGTCCCCCCCCCCGAGCATCGTGGGTTGGTGAGGCTGCTGAGAGAGAGCCCTGTTAGAGATGCCTTGCCCACTTGTCAAGTTACAGTTTCCTGGGATTCCTTGGAAAGAATTAATGCTGCTAGACCAGTCCACGGCTGGTCTGGGGACGTCTAAGGTTTAAATGGGAACATGTGCGTTGTCATCTCCTCTGTGTCAGAGGAGCAATGGCAGGGAGGGGAGTCGTTTGTAGATGTCCTGGTGTTCCCTTTCCTCTTTGTTTGGAGCTTTGACGGCTGCCACATCTACAGACCAGACACTGGGTGATGCAGAGTTGCACCCAATCCAGTGCTACTTTGGTGGCAGCTCTGTGGTTGTGGTGCCTGGGTCACTGGGTGGCTTTTGGCTTAGGAAGAAATTAATGCTGTCCACCTCCATCACATGGGATCTAAGGGCTGTCAAACCCCAACACAAAGTAGGGCAAAAATTGGCTGTGATGTGCGCACCTTTGTTTGCTTCCTTATGTCAGCTGACGTTTCCTGTTCTGCAGGCTTATTTCAGGGCTGCATGCACTTCAGTGTGAGGACCAGTGTTGGTGCAAGAGTGTTGTTGTTGCTGTTGCTTTTTGATCCAGTATTACCTGGTCACCATTTGATTTTGCCTTTAATGTAAGGTGATGGGCAGGGGGAAGTTTTGTCTTTCACCTAGTCCTTGTTCTCCACCCTCCTGCCCCTCCAGATATGGGGCATATACTGATGTGATGCTTGTTGTACCCTTGGGAAGAAAATTAAAGCCCTGCTTGCAAAGAATTGGGTAGAAGCACAGTGGCTACAAAATGCCTTGTATCCTCTCTGTTAAAGCCTAGCTTGGAGTCTACCGGCACTCCATTCTTGACCCAGTTCAACCCCTTTCTCCTATTTTCAGTAGGAAATGGGGGGAAGCAAGCATGTCAAGGCCAATGACGTCTACTTTGGCTCCGAAGAACAACATTTAGGATTAGGATATGCATTTAAAGAAGGGGAAGGAGTAGAGACAAAACAAACATTCAGCGCTATCACTAGAGACCTGGGAGGACTCTGCTGCTCAGACACAAAAAGGCAAAACAGGGACAGCAGTTTACCAGGGAAAGGTATCCTGAGCAATAGTGACACTCTCTGGTAAATAGGGACAGTTGTATTGGGATTGCAGCAACATTTTTGTGATCCTTTGGGGGCTGTTATTTAATATTTCTTCTATTTGTTTTTGTGTCATTGGGATAATTTGGAAGGGAAATGATAGTTTGCAGGGCAGAATAAAGAAACATCCCTTGTATTGGTATGCTTAGCTTGGAGAAGAGAAGACTGAGAGGGGTTATGATAGCACTCTTCAAATATCTTAAGGGCTGTCATAATGAAGAAGGGACAAATCTGTTCTCATCTGCCTTTGACAGTAGAACTAGGTCCAATGGGTACAAACTGCAAGAGAGGAGATTCGGGCTGGACATAAGGAAGAGTTTCTTGACAATAACGATGGTTCGACAGTGGAATAGTCTGCCAAGGGAGGTGGTGGATTCTCTCTCACTGGAGACCTTCAAGCAGAGGCTTGACAGGCACCTGCTGGAGATGCTCTAGGAGGATTTCCTGCTACAAGCAGGGGGTTGGACTAGATGACCTTGTAGGTACCTTCCAACTCTATGATTCTATGCAGAAACAGCCCCATCAATAGAGAGGCAGAGAGCAATGTCAAAAGTTTTGATAAATTCTTCAATTGAGAAGGAGTTTATACATCTGCGCTGGAAATTGTTCCATTTAATTCTGCCAGTGGAAAAGGGCAGCAGACTCCTTTTCTCATCCCAAGCAACTTGTTAACAGTGATCATATTTGGATCACCTGTACCTGTGTCAAGACATTTCAGCCACTCTTGGATTTCTTTTGGTATTATGTCATCCTCCTAGTGGGAAGGATGGATGTGGGAAGGCCAGGATGTGGTCCCAGATTTGTGTTGACAAATCCGCATAAGAAGAGGCAAGGCTTGCAAATAAGACACACTGTTGCAGAGTTGTCAAAACAGCCATAGCATTTCTGGGCAGTTGCCAGAGTGATGGAGCATGAGAAGGCAGAACGAAAAATATTCTGCACTTGTGTCTGCTTTTATGGTGTTTTATTTATTTATCATCGTATTTATATGCTGCTTTTTGTCGCAGACTTGCATTGTCTCATAGACTCAAGGTGCGTTAGATAGGCAGGCTGATCATAAACCCCCCTTTTAAGCTGGTCTCCTAGGTTGCCCCAAACCCTCCACCCTTTGGAAATGCCAGGCACCACTTTGCACAGCTGTGTTTGGTGAGACAATACTTGTGTGCACATGTGGCCCTTTTTTAAAAAAAATCCTTCTCTCTACGTGCGTATCATCATCTGTGTATGTGTGAGAAACTCAGCACATATTCAGAGGGATTTAGGAATCAGAATTGTTATGACAAAGGTGACGACCCTACATGGTTGTGTGTGCTCATATATAGACTCAGGACTAGTTACTGCTGCCAAAATCCCCCAACAAGCAGGTATATGGCCAAGTGAGGAAAGTGTTGGGATATTAAAGTAAGGCCCTGGGAATTTGCAGGCCTGAATGGTGAGGCTTATCATTGAAGCCTAGCAGACCAGCAGAGGGTGCGGGGTGGTTCTGAATTAGGTTCTGCCCTGTAACAAAACCATGTGATCTCTGGTGGAATGTTGCAAGCTATTTAGCCAATCCCAGGAACACTGGTTGCTTGTCTGTTCAGCTCAGTGAGTGAATGTGTGTTCATATCACTCCTGTCCTGATCAGAGAGCTGTTCTGTTCTACTTTCTGTTTCTCTCTGAGTATTGCTGCTGCTGCTGGATTTACAGAAGCTGTTTACAGGACCTGCTGCAACTGATATTTGAGAAGCATTTACTATATGTCTTATCTGTTTGCTATTCTTTGTTGCAAGAAGACAACTTCTGGAAATATAGAAGTTCTTGCCAACTCAAGTCTCTGAGTAATTCCTTACTTGAGCAACCTTGGGACTTTCCTAAGCCTCACAACTTAAGTTTGCTTCGTGTTTTTCATCAGAAAGGCTGTTGTGAACTGGGTTCCATGGAGCGATGCAAGGGAGTGGCCACAGGATGCAGGCTTCTTGTTGTCTCCTATGCTTCCTGAGGCACCTGGTGGGCCACTGTGAGCTACAGGAAGCTGGACTAGATGGACCCGCTTTGGCCTGAGCCAGCAGGGCTCTTCTTATGTTCTTAAGATTTGGGCTGCATTTTTTTTTCTTAGCCGTAATGATCCAGACATTGACTGGTACGACCTTGAGTCCACGGCATTTTAATGTGTAAGCCACAGTCCATATACAACCATGTTCCCGCGTCTCACAGTGTGTTGCAGTCCAGTGCCCATGTACCCCACCGAACTGAGTGACACTTAGCAAGTAGACAAGCAGAGGATTGTGCTGCTCCTGAAGGAGTTTGCTAATCCAAAGTAGCACTTCGGGGTGTTGAGATTAGGTCCTTTCCATCTCCTTCCCTGCCCTGATTTATTCCCCGTGTGCTTGTCCGACCATCAGAATCCTTGTTATCGGATCAGTATTCATGTTCTTTTCCAGAGTTCAGGCTCATGGCTCGCAGTTTCTATGAAATATTCATCTCATTTTGATGTTCGTAAAGTTCAGTGCCTGATATTTTTCATCCTCTGAAATTATTTATTTCAGAGTTCTAGACTATAAAAATATAACTTTGACCTGCTTTTCTCCTCCTCCTCCTCCTCCTCTACCTTGACTTTCTTGGGGATTACTGCGGATGAAAAGGCCTGGCATTTCAGATTCTCCCCCCCCCCCCGTTTGGAAGTGCAAGATGAGTTCTTGCCCTGTTTCTGATGAGAGGCTGAGCAGTAACATTCAGTTGAGCGTCCACTCAAATGGCTGTGGCGGGGGCTTTTTTTCCTAAGGCCTGCTGGGCTGGAAATCAACACAGTTTATTTGTGTGCCACTTGAGAAACAACAACCTTTTCCAAGGTGTATAAAGAGCAGAATCCTCTGTGTATGAGTTACTCTGTGTGAGTGCATGCACACACATGCACAGAGATGGTCACTTAATCATGGGCTGAAGCATCTGGGAGTCACCTCTCCAGACATATGTTCTTCTTTTTCTGGGCCACTTGGGGCAGGGTTCATGGCTGAAAGGTAGAGTACCTGCATTGTGAGCAATTTCATTCCCCGACCTTTCCAGCCAGGGCTCAGAAACATCCTTGCCTGAAACTCTGGTGAGCTGAGACAGGTCAGTGTAGATAACACTAAGCTATATGACCCATTGATCTGTCTCAGTAGAAGGCTGCTTCTCATGGACCACTTACAGAAGGCTGTGAGAGCATGTGGAAGCATTGTTTGGGGAGGCATGGGGCATCTCTCCCTCTTACACACATGTGTGCACACAAATGCACATGCATACACACCCAGAGAGATGGACATTAGGTGCTCAAATTGTGAGGAGCTGCTGGGCTGGAACCAGGAACCCAAAGCTCTGTGTGGAGCAATCAGGGCTGTGCTCCCTGATACCCAGGTACACTGAAAGATCTCCAGGTACCCAGCAGGGTACCTTCTCCCAGCCTGGCCATTGGATTTCCTCAACAGGAAAGAGTGTTTAAAAAGGAGACTTTGTGTGAACCATTAATTTATTGACTCTGCCTGCTGCTTTGAAGGCTCACCTCCCCAATGGCAACTACGCGACTGTTCTATTAAGAGTACAATTCAAAGCTTCTATTCTCCTTTCTCCTCTGAAGTTGATAGACATCTATACTCCCTTGAAACTCTACCCCCTTTTTAGACAGCCTTGGCCATTGCACAAGTGGATCAGATCACTGAAGTTTTGCCATTTAATTTTGCACACATGCGTTTAATTTAACGCACTTAATTTTGTGCTCATGCACGAGTGGTTGGCACACAGATGTACCCCTATGAACATCCACAGAGTGTAATAGCCAATGGTGACTTTTCATTTTATATTGGATGTTCAGGCTGGGTGTGGCTCTAACAATGAACGTGTGATGGATCACGGGAAAAGGAGGTAAATGGGAGGGCAATAATCTTGGACTGGCATGTCCACCAAGAAGTTGAACAGGAAGATCTCCTGCTTTCCCTCCTGTTTTTCAGAAGTTGTTGTATTTCTTCTCCCAACTTGGTAGTTGAGTGTGAACTCAGGATCCTGTTTAGAAGGAGCTTGGAAATGCACTTCTTTATAAATGGCCCTTTTCCCCAGGGATGCCCCTAAGAAGAGTAATTGCTGGTAGCTGGAGATTCTGGAACTCACCTCTTTGTGCCCGCTGCTTCTGTGGCACTGGGGCTAGAGGGGCTGCACGATGAGGCTGTCATTTCAAATGGGTCCTGAGAGCATCAGTATATTTAGAGGATTGCTAACAGCAGCTTTTAGGCTCTTAGTTTGCTGGCCAGATCCAGAGTGCTTTTAAAAATAATTTTAAAGAGTAGTTTATTGTTAAAAGTGGAAAGTCAGCAGAACTGAGGGATGAGGGCGAAAGGGGGCGGCTGGGATGGAAGCAGTCTGCAGTGAAAAAAAAAGGATGGTGATAGGCATAGAGTTCAGAAAAGCAGCTTCTGTCTGCGGTAAGCTTATTTCCTTGCAGCTTGGCTGGAAGGACGCATCACTTAATAGTCCTTCTGATAGAAGTGCAGGTGGCTGTATAACTGCCTCTGTCTTAAGTCCTGCAAGCTGGAATGTGCAGGTATCCAGGGTAGGATTAACCGTACGGCTAAGGAATGAGGTATGCTGCTGACAGGTGTCACCTTCTGGTGACCTGGCTCATAGCAAATTGGCCAAACACCAGCAAGGCTTGAAGGCGTAGGACCTTTTCGACTAAGCAGCTCCTGTGCCTTTGAACCATGTAGGCATAAAGAAAGAGGAGCAAAGCCGCTGCCTTTGAGAAGTCCAAAGGCTCTTACTTGTCGGTGGTCCAGAAGGATGTGTCTTGAATGCACAGTTAAATGTTTTTGGTTATATGTACGTCACCTTTGCCCTGTCTCGCAATTTTGCCTTCAGCTGTTGCTGATGTTATTTACAATTTTGTCTGCTTTATATTTTGTTTGCCACTTGGATGGATGGCTCCGATCCATCCAAATCAATCCAGACTGATTGGCAGTGGTTCTCCAGAACTCCAGGGAGGTAGCCTTTCCCAACCCTAGCTTGGAGGCGCCAGAAATTTAACCTAGACGCTTCTGCATGCAAAGCGCTAAACTGCTGTCCTCCTCCAGCTCATATGTTTCTGTTGGGAGGCTATCATGTTCCAACCAGTAGCAGGAGCTCCAAGGAGAGTGGTTCCCAAACGGTTTTGATAGGTGGTGCGATGCCTCTGCATGCAGGAAATCCACAGGTAGAGCATCCCCAATAAAAAGCCGTGTAGCCTCTGCTTGAAGACCAACAAGAGCCCACCTAGATAATTGGTTCTATTGCCAAACTGTTCTTGCCCAAATTAAGAAGGTCAACCAAAACCTACCCTCCAGTTGCTTCAACCCATTAGCTCTAGACCAGTCCTCCTGGCATTTGAAGAGTATTCTTTTAGGTATCTGAATAATATTGTCATTAGTGTCATTTAGGTGTTTCGAGAGTATTGTCATGTCTCCCTCAGTCTTGCCTTCTTCAGTCTTAAACATTAGATATTCTTTTGATCTTGTTTTAGGTTGTGATTGCTAGACCCCTAATAATCTTTCTGACCCTCCTCTGAACCCATTCCCTGCTTGTGGAAGTCTAGAGGCTTCTCCCTGTCTCCTGTTGCAAATGAATTGGATCCTGGTTTCCTCCAGCAAGGCAATGATTTTCTTCTTATGCACATCAAATCCCAGCCTATTTGTTTTGCTTGCACAATCTTGTGTGTGTGTGTGTGTGTGTGTGTGTGTGTGTGTGTGTGTGTGTGTCTTTGAAAGGGGAGAAAGAATTCCCGGTCAAAAGCTGCTATACGGATATTCAAAGTGGCTGTTCAGTGATTTTGCAAAAACATCCTCTCTTTTTTCTTTGTACAATGTCTAAGAATTAATCTGCAATCATGTCATTAGGAAAGAAGAAAAGCTACCAAATGTGAATTGTAAATGCATCACTAGGAACATAAATAAAGAGGAAAATGCAAGCTCAGTAATGCAGAGGAGATGCTCAGATTGGCAAGGCAGGAGCTCTCTTTCCACCCACTACACTGCAGGTCGATGGGCTGTGATTCCAGCTGGAAAAAAAAGAGCAAACACCCTTTGCTAAATTAAACTGAAATGGCATGGCTCTCCCTCTTGTTTTGCTTCTAATGTGATTTACAGAGAAAGGGTGCCCAGCAGTTTGCAAACTAGATCTTAGTGTAGCAAGGGTTGCCAAACTATGTCGGAGTTGAATATGCTTAGGATTGGGTCTTAAATAATGAAATGCTGTATTTATGATGCTGTAGGAATGTAAGTCACCTGTAGACAGATGACTAATAGCTGTGCATACGTATTCCAGGAAAAGAGCTGTTTGAGTTGGATTTTTTAAAATGTTAGATGTTAAACTGATTTCTTGACTGACACGAAGACGTGATTACAAATAATCCAGAGTGAATTGACTAGAGGTAATGCAGTTTATTGCTGCCATTGCATGGGGACAGATGGCCGTTACACTGGGCTAACCGTAGAGTATGAATAAAACAGATTGCACACAGTTGGTCGGGTGCAGCCTCTGTATAGAGCCATGGGCCAAACCTGTTGATCTGAGGAGCTAAAGAGTTGAAGAACAGATTTGGGGGCTCATTTCTGTACATGGATAACAACAGAGGAAATAAAGATAAGAATAGATTCCAGTATGAGCACCTGGTGAACTGTCACATTTTCCTTCCCATCAGAAACAGGAGATTTTTTAACCAACTTGATGGTTTCAACCAAATCTGGCCCAGATACCTGTTCCCCTTTTATCAGACTTATGCAGACCTACAGAAAGCATGCATCCATTTGGAGTTTACAGTCTGGTTTTGTGCCGAATTTGTTCCCTCTTGGAAACGTTTGGACCACTCTCGGAGTCAGGGAGGATGGCAATCGTCTATGTGCTGGCCTTTCTGACTCCGAGAGTGGTCCAAACATACTTTACGGTGTCCCTTGCGCAAGCCAAAATTTGCGGGTCCAGATTAGAACTGCGCCCTTAATTTTAGATGGGTTCACCATCAGTGGTCCCAGTTTTAATGGCAGCATTGGGTCATGTCATTGGTGGGTACCTGAGACCACCATATCATGCATTAGGAGGGATTGCCGCATTCTGAATAATGCCCTGAAGCCTTGCCCAGACACAAGATGCATTTTCTTTAATCTGGACCACCTGACAGTCTTCAAGGGCACCCGGTGTAGGGCTTATTACAGTAGTCTAGCCTGGATGTCAATCGGGGCATGTATAACTGTGACCAGGTCCTGTTTTGTCCAAATAGGTGTTTCTGCTTCAACCTCCACAGTTGATTTTTTCCACAATGTTCTCTTAGCAGGATTTTGTGTTGAATTTTGCAGTGATCGCAGCTGCCGTGACTCTGTCCTGGGTCTGTGCCTGAATGGGTCCAGATGAGCATAGCCGAACCCTGCGTAAACAGCTCTCCCGGATTAGCGTTGTGCGACAGCTTGCGGAGCAGCTTGTAACAAGAGCCGCGTTGCCTCCATTTTAAAAGTTGGCATTCCTGGGCTGCCTTGGAGAGCGGCAGAAACCAGTGACACGGTTCAAGGCCTGCAGGTGGAGAGATGCAAATGCATCCAAGGCAGAGGAATTTGTGAAAGGGGAAGTTTTATAAAGAGGCAGGAGGGGGGATGATCTATGTCGAGGAGTCGGCTCTGCCGCGTTAGCAAGACAGGAGAAATCTCAGCTCACCCCACTCAGCTTTCTCTTCGCAGTGCCAACTGTCAGTAATTTAACTAACGTTTTGTAAATAAATGTGGCATTCGGACAGCTGTCGCCATGCCGGCTGTAAACACTTCTTTTGTCACTGACAACTGGCAGTGGCATTCCATTTCTCCTGGAAGTGCAGCCCGGGCTGCCAGTTGGCTCCTGCGCCCAGGACTGTCAGGGAAAACACATGGAGACCAACGGGATGCAGCGGCCATTGGTGGCAGCGCTGGTGCCCAGTGTGAAGGTTCGGTTTTTGCCTCCATTGAGAATAAAAAGGTAAAGGTTTCCCCACGACCGAATGGTCTAGTCGTGACCGACGGTAGGGGGCAGTGCTCATCTCCGTTTCAAAGCCTGTAGAGCTGGCGTTTTGTCCGAGGACAAGCTTCTGTGGTCATGTGGCCGGCATGACTCTACGCCGTAGCGCACGGAACACCGTTCCCTTCCCACCGAAGTGGTCCCTATTTATCTCCTTGCATTTTTTAGGTGCTTTCGAACTGCTAGCTTGGCAGGAGCTGGGACAAGCAACAGGAGCTCACTCCGTCGCACAGTCTTGAACTCCCAACCTTGTGGCTGAAAGCCCAGCAACAGCGGATTAACTCGCTGCGCCACCACGTCCCCATTGAGAATAAGTATGCACAATTTGGGGAACTCTGTCTTGAGCCGGGCCACTGGCCCCCTTTTTTCCCTTTCCCAAAAGTTCTGCATTTCTTTTTAAAAATTAAGAGAATGAACCCACAATGGTTCCATTGTGGTTCCAGTGGTCTGATGAGCTTATTGGAAGCTGAGCTGGCCAAAGCCCACCCTGGTCCCATGTATTGTAAGATGTCCCGTGTATTTTGTGATATCCAATGAAGAGGTGGTGATCTTTTGTGTAACTTGGCTGCTAACAGAGCCTGTGCTGCTGCTGCTGTATGGTTCAACTCAGCTACATTTCCAGAGGCGTCTCTATAGGGAGGGCAGAGCTCTAAGTTTTGCAAGAAGCCTTACCTTGCAGTGGAATCACGCCTCTCCTGCATTGTTTTAGCCAATCCTCACAGGGAAAAGCAACATCTTGGCATTGCTTACTGGCTACAGCAGCAAGGGAGAGGAGGGATTTACATGACAGGGTAAGGCTCCTTGCAACACTTAGAGCTTTGCCCTCCCTGTAGATCCGCCTCTGTACATTTCTCATTTCGAATACTGCAGGAAAAGGAAAAAAGAGCATCATGGGTTTTTGTCTAGCTATGTTATTTAATAGGCATTTTCAAGGCTATACAGTGCTTTGCATTTGTGCTAATCGTTTTCTATTGCATGACCATCCCCAGTGAAAGCCTGTGACCGAAATGGCTGGACAATTATTTTCTTTATTTCATTGATAGTTCCAGAATTTATAGGGTAGTGGACCATGCTTTTGGAGTGAAGCGATAATGATCTGTATTGTGTTGCACTTAGGGACATGAAATCCTCTGGAGTATCCAAGGTGGTGGTGTGGAAGGGAATGTCCAGCATTATTCCCGTTGCTGAAAAACAAAACAAACCAACTGCCGGAACATGTGCAGTGCATCTTCTGTGAGGGACGGGAAAGTTAATTGCTTGTGGCTCAAAGCTTACACAGGCCTTCGGGAAGAAGCTTTTATTGGCCATATTGAGGACCGGGAAGAGATCCCAAGGGGCAGGAAAGCTAAGGGTCTGGACTAATAGGATTTCTCATATGGACCTGAAATAATCAGACAGTTCTTTGGGTGCATGCTTCTAGTAAAAATAACTGGTGAACAATAACCAAACTGTTATTATTTTGGTCACTGTTGAGTTAAATGCCCAGTCCTGACCAAATTTCCAGCACTGATGCAGCTGCATCTCAGCCTTCGAGGTAAGGGAACAAATATTTCACTTTGAGGAGACCTCTGTGATTCTCACCACCACCACCAGATGCAGCACGCATATGCCTCATTGGCATGCAATGTTTCAGTACTGGAAAGTTAGATAGGATTGGGCTCTCAGTTTGCCAGCAGCAACAAGATCTATAAACCACTCCTCTCCAAGGTGATGAATTCTTCTCCAAAGTGGTGCCAAAAACTGAAAACGAGGAAAATTCAGGAGTTTTCATGCTCCCCATCTGACGTAGCCATGATTATTTATTAAGAATATTTATATATTGCTTCTCAATTTAAAAAAAATGTCAGAAAGCAGTTTGCACAGTTAAATAAATAGATGGTTCTCTTGTCTCAAAGGGCATCGCGATCTGCAAGGGAGGCACGAGCAAACCACCACGATGGTTGGATGAATGGAGACAGTTGCTTCCCCCTGCTAAGTCTAAGGTTACCAGTCTTAAAGGTATCTTTTAGGTGAAAGCCTAAACCATTTAGGTGAAACCTAATTACGAGCTTTCAAGCCTTGAATTTCCGCCTTTAGAAATCAGACTCCTGGCGATTCATTAGTTGCAACTATTCTTAACTTGCCTAGTGCCAGTTCTCACTGGTTAGGGATATAACTTCTCAACTGCCCAGGGAGTAAAAATGGTGAAGGATGGAATGGATGCCATGCTCAAGTGGAATCAGTGGAAAAAATATGACTACATCAAATTGGGAAAGTAGCAGAATTAAAACCAGCAGTTGCAAAGGGAGGGTAATATTCCCCCCCCCAAGTAAGCGAATGCACCACCCAATTTAACTGTAATACTGATGTACAGATGTCATTTAACTTTCAAGTCCTTCACTTTAGCAGTTGCAGGCTGCAATCAAGATCAATTAAAATCAACGAGAGTTTTGCTAATGACTTCAGAGGGATGTAGCTTGCACCCATAATCATTCTTTGTGCATAAATATGGGTAGGTGTACCTTCAGAATGCATATATTGCCCTTTTGCTCTGCCCCATCCTCCAAAATCCATAACAGCATCAAACTTTCCTTGATATGTTGAGGTCTAGAGAGACCACCAAAGACATACAGTATTCGGAGGCAGGTGAATCTGTTCAGCTGTTATGACTAACTGTGTCAGATCTTGATCCCCTGACCTTACTCTGCATTCTGCCAGCTAGCAGAACTTAATGGAGATTCAATGTGCAAGTCTCTCTGGGTGTGCATGCACAACCGCACACAGTGAATCGGGATGGATACAGTTAAGAGGCAAGAGTCGCTCAGGCAGGATGCTCTACTTAAAGGGATGCAGGACAGATAAAGTGAAAGAGAGCTTGTACGGTTTGAGGAAATGGATTTTTGCAAAAGATAGATCTCGAGAAGCAGGCATGCTGTTCAGGCATCTGTTGAGAATTGTGGAGGCCGGGGCAGAGGAAATTGACTTTTTGGAAATGTTTGTCTTTTTCTGGCAAAACTAGTCATCCTGTCTCAGCAGAGCTACTCTAGGTCTAGGGGTCTAGTTTTGTAAATAATTCATCCGCCCCCAACTCCTACCCTGTCCCCATCTCTACATCCCACATATCTTTGGAACGGAGTCCAGCCTGTCAAAGAATCAACTGAACAGCCAACTCTCCTACTCAGAACAGTGACACTGTATCACAAAGGCCTCCTCAAGGTAAGGGGACACTTGTTCCCTTATTCTCAGGGATGCATCTAGGCTGCATTGGATAGGATTGGGTTAACAAGCATCCATGCCTCTTTGATTCCAGCCAACATATCATTCAGCAATGAGAAGATCCCCTGTGTGTGTGTGTGTGTGTGTGTGTGTGTGTGTGAGAGAGAGAGAGAGAGAGATGTGGCCAGACAGCTACAGAAACTCCCATGGTGCTCCCTGGTTTTAAATTTCATGTTTTCTATAAAACAGAATTGAGGATGTGCAGTCTTGAGCTTTAGATCTATCTCTTCCCTGCTCCCAGATACTGCTATTGTTGTTATGAAACCACTTTATCCAAGCAAACATTGGATATTGATCAGATATGACAGAGATGAATTTCTGAAGCCATCTTGTGGTTGTTTTTCCCCTTGTTTTCAATTTGGCCATCAGAGGTATTCCAGAAAGGTGACAAGTCTAAAGCACAACAGCTTTTTGAATTTGGACAAAAGGTAGATAGGAACGTCTGCTTCTTTTAAGATGCTCTTTGGTGAGGATGATAATGATTAAGTTCTGATATATGTTTCTGGAAGGGGTTTTTTTTTTTATGTCTCTCATCTGTGCCTTGCGAACTCTTTGACTTTAAACTTTAATTGCTAGATGCAACGGTTCCACCATGAACACCTGCAGCCTGTTCATCTTTGTTTCCAGATGATAAATGGTTTATCTCTAGGGAGGACTACAGAGACCAGTTCATAGGGAGCAGCTGTAGGGCACTGGCAGGGCAGATGTTTCATATGGAGCAAGCCTGAGCTTCAATCCCCAGCATCTCCAGTTAAGGGTGCAAAAGGTTCACATCTGAAATTTTGGAGACAGTGCAGACAGTTTTAGCTTGACTAATGTTCAGACTTGGCTTCTGCCTAGTCCTTCATTGGCATGATCGGAGGAGGTTGGCTGAAATAAGGTCAGGCAGATGCTGCTAGAAACCCACTTTCCCTGGCTTTTAGGGGTTCTGTTTGTCTCCCGTTTCTTCCATTTCCTTTCATGCCTTCAGCTGTCCTTCCACTCATAGACTCTTCCTCTGGGTCAATTCTCTTGCATTTGCCACTATACTTAGAGCAAAAATATTGCTCTTACCTTGATGAAAGCCCAGCTGTGCTCTGAAGTAGAGGCGCTGCTGGCCGAGAGAGCGAGAATGTAAGAGGCAGAGACCTGGATAGGACTTGTGCAGGCTAGTGGTTCTGAGAACTACTCTCTTCTGAGCCAGGAGCTTACAGAAAGAGTTGGGGGGTCTGGAGGGGAGGTCCATGAAGTTGCAGAGCCACAAATCCAGGCAGGACTAGGGGTAATGTTCTTGAGGCTTAGGGGTGACTTTAGCTGTGGACGCATTCCGGGCAACCTCATCTTTGTAAACTCTCTCTGGCTTGGAGCTGCTGCTTGTTGACACTGGGGGACTGACATTTCAGCATCCAGGCAACTACTTCCAAAAAAAAGGTCCAGTGTTTTTCACAGTGGAGCACATCTGCCGTGCCTTCTGTCAAGGGGAAGGAATTGAGACATCCCTTTAGGAAGGCCCTAATCCTGGCTATGCTTGTGCTTTCAGGTGCATTGTTGACCTTGATTTCAGTTGAGGCAACCAAGCGCTTCACTGGGTAGATATTGAGGATCAAAGCCATTACTTGAGGGTAATGAAGAGGGCGAGCACAGCTGGACTGTCTTTTCAACTCCTGGAACCTTACTTTTTTTCAAAAGTTCTCTGGAATACTTGGAGCAGGAGCGGGAGAGAGAGGGAAAAAAGATCAGCTCTAGAAGGAACTCAAGCAAGCGAGGAGAGAATGCATTAGCTTTCAAGCTAATAGCAGGCTCTCCTGGCTTTCCCCCCCCCCTCCTTATCCTTTGAAACAGAACAATGGCCCGGAGCCTTCTCAGCAGATGGACAATGTGTGCGCCTTAACCACTTAACAGCCATTAGCCTAATTTTACGTATTGGAGCCAAATTAAATAATAAGTAAGAGGCTATGAAAAGCTGGTTTGGAGACTGTGTTACTGCCTTTCACTTGATAACACTTGATAAACAGATGCTCCCTCTCTACCCTGTTAACCTTGCTTGGGAATGCAAGAGGGTCTTTGTGGGGAGGGGCTCATGCAGGCACATGCACGGTTGCACTTTTCTGGCCTTGTCCCCCCAAATTTGGGGCATTGGTGGGTGTCTTCAGGCCCTGACCATGAGAACCGAAAGAGGAAAGTTTTCCAGTGCAGGTGGTAGCTGCTCCCTCCCCTCACTGTAGCCGTTTGACGCGATACAGAGCAAGTCAGATTTCTGGCCATGCCCAAACCGTGTTTGAAATATGCCAAATGAGTCCTCCCGCTCAGTAAATCCATCTGTACATGCTGAGAGCTGCTGTGGCCACCCAGAGCTCATTTCACGGCGTTATTGCCAAGTGGCTGTTTATAGAGGCAGGTTGGATCCAGCTCTGGGATGCATTTAGGCCTGGCTGATGCTGATCGCTTCCATCCCCAGAGTTGGTTTGGCACATCGTGGCAACCCCGGCGTTTCTCCTTGGCCACGAAGGCAAGTCCTGCTCATCTTCTCTTTCTGCATCCTCTGTTGGCACCTCTGTTGCTTTTTGGGGGTGTTTTTTGCATGCAATGCCCCCCTGAGGAATTGTGGGGTCCAATTGGAAGCATTTTTTGCAGGGCTCCAGGTTCACAGCGAAGGCTTGAGCAACCTTAGCGATATAAATAAAATTGGCAGCTTGTAGTACCAGAAGGAGACACAATGACCAGGCTTAATTGTAACAGGGAATCATGCTTTCCTCCCAATATGTATGAACCTGGGAGACCTATGGGCTCGTATTCTCCTGTCTCCTCTCCAAGGGATGACAATGAAAGCTGTTGCTTTGCTTTTAATTAAACCACAGCTTGTCATTATGTACCAAGACAAAACAATTGTGATTTGCGTCAAACCCCACTTAGGCAAAACAGTCCAGGATCAAACTGAACCACAGTGTGTGTTCCATGTGTGGTACGTAATGCAAAACTGGGCTTAGTAAAACCGGATCTAAAGCTTTCAGTCTTCTGTTGTGTGCTTGAGCACTTGGGCCCATGGTTCTCTTAGTTCTATTCTCAAGATTACGCTGGTTTCCCCTTGGTGTCCCTCTGTTGTTGTTGTTGTTGTTGTTGTTGTTGTTGTTGTTGTTGTTGTTGTT
>JAJKFI010000102.1:1144647-1201178 GCA_029204185.1 Lerista edwardsae | reverse complement strand
TTGTTGTTGTTGTTGTTGTTGTTGTTGTTGTTGTTGTTGTTGTTGTTCAGTCGCTAAGTCGTGTCCGACTCTTCACGCCCCCCTGGACCACAGCTCGCCAGGCCTCCCTGACCTCCACTAGCTTCCAGAGTTCACCCAATTTCATGTTCATTGCATCGGTGACACTATCTAACCATCTCATCCTCTGCCGCCCCCTTCTCCTTCTGCCTTCCATCTTTCCCAGCATGAGGGTCTTTTCTAAAGAGGGGTCTTTTCTCTTCCCAGGAGGTGGCCAAAGTATTTGAGCTTCAGCTTCAGTATTTATCCTTCCAGGGAGCAGTCAGGCTTGACTTCCTGTAGAATGGAGTTCTTTGGGAGGGGGGAGTATTTGAATGTAGAAAATGTGCTCCCCATTTTGTCCAAGACTTTATTTTTCTCCCCCTTTGAACATAGCGTGAGGCTTTGTATCCAAGACAAAGTAACCTGAAGACTTACTGTAAATGGCCCAGACTATGTCTTAACTTTGCCAGAATTCATGGCTATAAATGATCCAGGAGGAAGTTCTTTGGCCCATGAGTGGCTTCTAAATCGCACTGAATACAGCGTTGACCATTGTGTGAAGTACATTTTTTCTTCTTCTCCCCCTCTCTCTAGGCCCGGAGATAAAGTCTGAAAGTGCTATTTATTTTTCCTCCCCATGCACTTGTGTGCAAAAGAGGAACAATGTTTTTAATGGGACAGCTTGCATTTATCAACCACCAATAATTTAGGAGCAAGGACAGCTGTTCTCCAGGAAGCTTCTTTGCCAGTGTCTGAGGCTTGCCTTGGAGACGGCAAATAGAGCAGTTGGCGACTCAGTGACTGCAGAGTCATGCTCTTGACCTGCCAATCCAAATAATACTGGCTGGGTCAGATTTGCTCTTGAGATGGACATACAAGGACATTGTCGGTGGTGGGGAAGAAGATCAAGCAGCCAAGAGGGTAGTAGCTCTGCAGTTCTGGCTTCCAAATTCAACCCTCTCCCTCTTCCAGGTGCAAGAGGAACAGTCATACCTTGGCTGAACAAGGTGTGACATCTGGACCAAACAGAAGTCTTCTTCATCCAATAGGCACTCTGTGATATACCATATTTGTACAACATTGGAGCATTAATACATTAATGGTTTAGGGCAGGTTACTGTGTGTCGCCCCGGGGCATTGCAAGTCCCTGGCTGGTAGTGATAGCAAACTGGAACACTGCAACATCAGGGCCTGTGTTGGGGCATTTTGTTGTTGTTCCCAATGGAGCTATCTGTAAAACCAGACTCTGATCCACAGTCTCCAGCAGCTTAAGTCTTACTGCATAATGTAGGGAAATGCGAGAGACGGCAGCAGCTTGTGCAAATGCTTCCTTTGCCTGGCAAGGGTATTGATGCCAGGGGGCAAAAGGGGAAGGCAGCGTCTTGAGGCTGGCTCCATGTTCTTGCTGTCTGAAAGCCTCACATTGATTTCCCTTTGAATTGAAACATTGCGGAGGTGCATTAAGCAACAAACACAGCCTCTGCAGAGCTACTAAGAAGGGCAAGGAGGACTTTGTTGCTAATTTCGTCACCTCTGTTTCTGCCACTTGCTTGTCCATTCCTTCCCCTTCTGTTCTGTCGACTGGAGCCCGTTAGCTTGGGTGAGCAGGTTTGAAGAAGGAGAGGAGGAATGTGAAGGAAAACGATGGAAGTATCAGGGATTTGCAAACACAGCATGACTCGCTTCAACTTATATAGTGTCGGAGAGGCCCCTTGTTTGGTTAAGCCAGTTTTGGTGGTGAGAACTGTCTTTTGGGGAGCCTCCTTGCCTCTGTTGCTTTCATAGTGACAGTTAAAAGATGCAGACTGTAAATATTGGGAGATCTTAAGCAGCAGCTCCAGAGCTGAGTGTTTGCCTGCCCATAAATGTGAAAGGCCTCTGAGCTTTGCTAGCCTCAGAGTAATCCTAACCTGGAGTTAGGCTGGCACAGTTAGGCCAGCAAAGTTTGGCTCTCACAAGGGACACCGTAACATATGCTTGGACCACTCTTGGAGTTGGAGAGGCCAGCACACAGACGTGAGCCATCCTCCCTGACTCCAAGAGTGGCCCAAACGCCCTTTACGGTGGCCCTTGAGCCAGCCAAACTTTGCTGGCGTAACTATGCCGGCCTCGCTCCAGGTTAGGACTGCGCTTTCAGTCAAAGGACACTTCCACATGAGCTTTTTATTCTTGCTGGTGACACAGCTGGGGTGGGAAAGAGAACATTTATCTTCATCCAAATCAACAGAGTTCGGGGGAGGGGGGAACGCCTTTTGGGTGGCAATTTCAGTGTAAAACATACTGCTATTTCTGTTTTAACAGTATATGGGGCAAAGTTCCCCACTCCTGAAATGCAACAATTTCTCTGCCCCCCCAAAAAAAATATTCTTTCCTGGTGCCACCGTTGCAAAATATTACGTTCCTGCACTTCCAGTACACCTTATTTGATGAGCTGGGAATTGCCTTTTGTTGCAACAGCGATGGGATTTAGGAAGCCCAGTTCCCAAAGCCTCCTCCTTTCCTCTCTGAAATACAAGACAAGTGCAAGTGGACAGAGAGAAGGGAAGCAGGTGGGCAGAGGGCGGGAATGGCCAGGGGCAGATGCTTGGAGCGCTGTGAGGGTCTAAGGACTGCTGTGAGCTGGATGGCTCTTGCACTGCAGTATGCCAGAGTTCCGCGGGAGACTGCCTTGTAAGGAGGCCAATATCTTCCCACCGTCCTGGCTTGTATTGAGCTTCTCCACCTGACTCTCCCTCCTGCTCTCCCACTGATGGAAACAGCTCCAAAACGCGTCTCGAGGTGCCGGCTTGAGAATGGGACTGTGGGGGGAAGCTGAGCTCTGCCAACCCCAGCTCTGTCCTTTGGATCTGTTGCTAGTGATTTAACGGCAGTCTTCAGAACTGGGGACGTGGTGGCGCAGCGAGTTAATCTGCTGCTGCTGGGCTTTCAACCGCAAGGTTGGGAGTTCGAGACTGCGTGACGGAGTGAGCTCCCGTTGCTAGTCCCAGCTCCTGCCAACCTAGCAGTTCGAAAGCACCTAAAATGCAAGTAGATAAATAGGGACCACTTCGGGGGGAAGGTAATGGCATTCCGTGGAGTCATGCCGGCCACATGACCACGGAAGCATGTCCTCGGACAAAAATGCTGGCTCTACAGGCTTTGAAACGGAGATGAGCACCGCCCCCTACAGTCGGTCACGACTAGACCGAATCCATTCGGTCGTGGGGAAACCTTTATATTACCTTTACCTTCAGAACAATGCCTTGGTCCATTTTTCCCCCCTTATTGTAACTAAGCTCAAGTGCATGCTGCTGAAACAGACTCAACTTCTTCTCCTGCTTGTCCCTGGCACATTTTCCCTCCCCCTCCGTCTGTTGCTGCCTTTGTGCCGATCTAGATTGCAAGCCCCTCGGGGCACCGAGCTGTTCCTTTCCTCTGTAGAAAGCACCGTGTACATGAATGCCCCTACCTAATTATCAGTGTTGCTGTAGATCCAACATGTTGTCTCTCTTTTGCGTACGGAGTCTAAATATTAGGACAGGTCTGCCTTTTTTATTGCCTTCTCCCCCTCCCCCACCCCCCGTGATTTTGCTATTCTGATTAAAGCTACTTCTAATTGACTCTATTGGGCATTCATAAAATGGAATATGTTTTAACGGTTTTATGTGTTACCGTGAGAGCCAATGTAGAGTCATGGCCCTGCTAGGCCATGCAATTTGTAGCCCAGTCTTAAGCTGCACCGACACAGACAGGCTGTGTGGCCTGCCCTGCATCCAGTGCAGTTCAGTAGGCGGCTGGAAGTCTCCTTGGGGTAAAGGGATATATTTCCCCTTAACCCTGGGAAAAACCCCTAGGGCACAGGAATGTCATTTGATTATGCCACAATGGTGGCACTTCCTGTTTGATGATGTCACTTCCAGCTATGACATCACTTCCAGGTTATTGACATTACTTCTGGTTGGTCCCCACATGAGTGCTGTTCTAAAAAGTGGGTCCCGGTCTAAAACATTTGGGTACTGCTGGACTAGTCAGTGCTCCTTACCCACTGTCGGCTGTGGACAAGCCGTGGTTAAATGCTGGGTCTCTAGTGTGACTTGCATTTGTTATGTCCGCATTCACTCTTTACTTTCTCTGGAAGCCTTCCAGAGCCACAAGAACAAAGATGCCATGTTCTTTGTTTGCGTGCGTTTGTTGTTGTGAGCTCGTCCACAAGCTGTAAGTGGATGCTTAGGGCTTTAATGAATGGGAAATTGTAGGGTTAGCCAGGATTTCATTAAATTCTCACCAAGCAGACCTGTCGGCCTGATTCTTAGTAGAGGGATCGGTGGCAAGCTCTCTGGCAGCCATTAGAGAGGATGTGGTGCCAGTTTGCCACACCACAGCATTAAGCAGGGAATCAAGTCATGCACAAATATGGGAGCTTTCATGCGGGGCTGTCATGCTCCTGTTTTGTCAGTGTGCCATGGAAGTTTTGGATTGTCGCCTTCCGATGAATAATTTTGCATTGGATACATATGAATGAAGGATGCTTTCCCTTGTTATAGTCCAGTGTGGACGGTGGTTTTGTTTTTTATTACACATAATTACTACCTAAAGGGGAATGTTGGTTTCCGTTCCGATCTGCATGGTTGCTTTTAGGAAAAAAAAAAGGGGGAAAACAGAAGCCTTGTTACCGATTCTTTGTAAGCGTCGAGGAGCATTTGCGCCTGCAAATCGTTCGTGTCGGCATTCTGAAGATACCGCCATGACAATGAGACAGACATGGAAGCAGCATTGCACAGGGATGCAGGTAAGCTGATCTGCAAGCTTGCTGGCCAGGGACAAGGCCTGTAGGAGAGTCAGGGTCCAAGTGGTCTAGTTCCGCAGGGATCTGGTTGCCAGTCTTAAGAAGGACCAGAGGAAGGTCCAATATAGTCAGTGGTCAAGTTCCAAAGCAGCAGAGGAGGATCGGCCGCAAAGAGATGCCTCAGTGAGGGGTCAGAAGACAGGAGCTAAGGCAGCAGCCAGAGGAGCAACTTGGGTTAAGTCCACACATCAGAGACCATTGATTGAGACTGAGAAGCAAGCCCTGAGCTCAGGGCTTTTATTAGGCCTGAGGCAGCAATTGGCTTTTGGGGTCTGCTCAGGAAAATGGCTATTGCAGCCTCTCAGAGCCGGATCTTGAGCTGCCAGGAGTAGAAATACCATCGGTGGCTGAGAATGTCGAGCACCGGTGCCTGACCACGCCGATCCAAGGCACCCAGAGATGCAGCACCGGACAAACAGGCCATCAGGTGGCAGCTTGTCTTCTTACGAAAGACCACAGGTTGTAGCCTAAGGGTCCAGTTCTATGCTGTGGCAGTGCCGGGGGTCCAAGCGCTGCAGCTGCAAAAGGGCCACAAGGCAGTCTGGTGTTGGTGGTGAAGCCAGCACTGGTTGGCGTTGGGCCTCGGCACTGGAAGGACGCGCCACTGGGGAATGCTTTTCAGGCAAGGAGAATGCACGGAGGAGGTGGGACTGGGTGGAAGAAGGGTGGACAGAGAAAAGACCGACATGAGTCTCCTCAGTTCTGCGTCCACTCAATAGCAGGCACAGATTTGAGTAGACCCATCAGGGCTGCCTGGGATCGCCATGGGGTAAGGGAACCAATGCAAAGGACACAGCGGCAACCATTTCCGCAGCACTTGTACCTCTGAGTTCCAGGGAACAACAGGATGAGGCTGCTTGTTATTCAGATCAGTGGGACTTAGTCACGACTGTCTAAGCCAAGTTCAAACTGAGGTGCATGATTTATCGAGAAGAAGAGGCAACTCTGGTTCTGCCCCATTGCATGAGTATTCCCCTTGCGCCGTGGGCAGTGCTCTGGCTGGGGTTTGCATGCACCCCGAAAACGTGCAGGGCTTGAGCAAATGTTCAAGGCTGCCTGCGTTCCTGAAGTATATATGAGGTGAGTGTCCGCATACCAAGGGCTAAGAACTAATGTATTTACACGGCCACAATCAGTGGTGTTGATATTGGCCCCCAGTCTCCCTCTGCAGCGGAATGAAAAGCCGAGCAAAATGTCCCGGTGATTGGCAGCCTGCCAGAAATATCTTGCGCTGGGACTCCACCAGAGTGACTGGAGTTTATCACTAACTTTCTGTGAGCCGGCTGGAGAGTGTCTTGATGCTGGAGAATATTAGAATCTGGAAATGGAAGAGCAGGGAAGCCGCAGGCTTCATGCTTGATTGCTTTTCTGATTGGTACTATAAGGGGGAAAAATGCATTAGAGAGAGAATGTTTGATTTAAAGAGCGCCTGAATGCCGACACCGTCGTCTCTCTCTGTTTGTTTTCCCTTTTTTTTTTAGCCGAGGACTTGTAAAAATTTTATGAGGCATTAATGGTTCAGTGACTTTTTTTCTCCCTCCCCAGCAAATTTTTAGAAGGCAAATGTAACCCCCTCCTCCACGTATCTGACCCAGTTTAGCACTCTTAAGACGGCAAGGATGTTGGACACACTGAGGTGGCTTCTTGAACCGTTCCCCCTGGAAGGGCACGCCGAGAAGGAAGGAAGGACGGAAGATAGAGTCTATTCCCTGTAGTACCAAGTGAAGTTAAATTAGATTGAAACCACTTGCATAGTTAAGGGATGAGGAAATCCGCAGGGAAAAGAGGGGGGGGAAAAAAAGAAAGGTAAAAGAGAGAAGAGATGTTGAGGAAACAGAGGTAAACAAATGAGGTTATTAAAGCTGCATTTCATAAATTAAGCTCTGACCCCTGAGCAATCCCACGGCCTTGCTCATGGTGAAAAACCAATTAGAGTTTTGCAGGGGAAAAAAAAAGCATGTAAGAGAGAATGTCTAGCATTGTCCTCTTTTCATAATGGCTTCTCCAGTAATGTGCTTCTAGGCTTACAAATGGATCATTTGTGAATAAACAGCAGGGGCAACATTTTTTTTTGCAGGGGGGGACATGCTACAGCATGTGATGCTGTCTGTCGTGCAGGCCTGTCACTAGTAGCACATGGGTGTCTGCAATTAGGTAGTCCAGTGGTTCCCAAACTGTGAGTCGGGACCCACCAGTGTGTCGTGAAGCACCTAAAGAAGCCATCATTGAAAACATGGGAAGGCGGGATGCTGGAAAAGTGGGAGGGCTGTGTGGTTGTTTTGCTTGTGTCAAGGTTGTAAATAGTTTTTTTTTTTCTGATTTGCTAATGGAAACTGGCTGAGAAATAACCCTACTGATTGCTGCATTCTCAGGAAAGCAGCAGGCTCTGGCATCACAATGACAACACTTCCAGCCATAGCATCTCTTCCTGCGCGTCTCGGACAGATGGTCATTCGAAAAAGTGGGTCCCAGTGCTAGTACACCCCTTGGAATCAGCAAGCCCCCTGATCCCCCCTGCCTGAACATGACAGCTCTACTTGCCACAGCAAGTATAGTGACCAAGATGTGGATGCCTTCCAGCCACCCTGCAATTCAAACCTGCTGTCAGTTAACTTAGTTCTATTTCTTTCCCAAGGCTCTACCATTATTTTTTTTCTTTTATTCTGCAAACAATATATGGCTAGTTTCCCCCCCCCCTTAGAATCATACCCAAAGCTGTGTAGAAAACGCGAGCACATTTTGTGGTATCTGGTTAGCTATTATTGGGACAGAATAGCTGACTGAATCGACCCTGGTCTGATCCTTGTTAAGACGGGCAGCTTGAAATGTTGCTAGGAATATGAGTGGGCTCTTCCCCCCCCCCCCCCCATCATTTCTAAAACTATTACAAAGCATACCAGGGCATGAGCCATTAGTGTCGGCAAGATGTTTCAATGGCAGTGAATCGAGCCTGGTTTCTAAAGACAAGGTATTTTGGTGGTAGAACATGCTTCACATTATGTCACATTTTTTTCCCCTTGTCTCTCTGTGTAAGCCTTTCTCTTTTGGAGAGGTTTCAGACTCTTAATGCTCTCCAGCTTGGCTTTCTTTGCCTTGCATGCGGCTGCAAACGGCGTTTGAATTATTTACTGGTGTAGGAAGACATGTGCAGCCATTAGGTTGGGACATGGCCCCCTTGAGATGTTCAAGACTTTGCTACTCTGCCTTGAAACCCCCTGATCTTCAATCACTACAGTGAGAAAAGGCACTAAATTAAGGATACCATGGGAAATGTGGAGATGGAAATGGGTCAGCTGCTTAAGCAGAGAGTTACGCTCAGTTTCACTGTCTTTAGTAACTTTGACTTCTGAATTTGTCCATGGGGTGGAGTAGGAACTGCTTATATCCAAGAGTGAGGGCAAAGTGAAGAGGGAAGAACAGACCCGAATGACTCAAAAATACTGTAGAGAGCAAACCTGCAGTAAGTTTCACCTATTTTTGTGTCCTTTGTTTTAAATCTTCCCCGGGGTATCTAACATTCAGAGTATCATTAAACAAAACAATTAAAATGACAACAAAACAGCATAGATAAAAAGCAGCATAAAACAAAAATATGGAATGCTGCATGGATTTACATATCATAGGATTTTCTGCCTTGCAGAATGCACTTTTCTTTCTTGTGCCCATGGAATATGTTCATTTATGGGAAGAGTCAAAGACGATGTCTGCAGTCATTTGTTAAAGTAGTTCGGAACCAGTTTGGCTATTGTGGCTTCACTTGACAAAACTACAGGAACTATGTTTTTTGTGGGAGTGGTATGAATTCTATGTGGCAACTAGTTCTGTGTTCTGCTTCCTTAGGACTGTAGTTCTGAAGGTTTTTGGTGGAAACACCATGACCTACTTTTGCAAGGAACTCCTTGCCACAGGAGGTGGTGATGGCATCTGGCCTGGGTGCCTTTAAAAGGGGATTGGACAGATTTCTGAAGGAAAAATCCATCGTGGGCTACAGGCTATAGGAAGTGCAACCTCCTTATGTTAGAAGTAGGCTACTTCAGAAAACCAGGTGCAGGGGAGTGCCAACAAGATGAAAGTATCTGGTTGTCTTAAGTGCTCCCTAAGGCATCTGGTCGGCCACTGTGAAATACAGGAAGCTGGACTGGATGGGTTTTTGGTCTGATCCAGCAGGGCTGTTCTGATGTTCTTACTTTGAATTCAAATTGTTCTAATAGTGCACATGAGCCTGAAGCTTTGTAATGAGTATTTACTACAGAAATACTTTTCCAAATGTGCCTGTTGCATGTCCTTGCAAGTCACACAGGAGTAGCACACAAGGAAGCAACTCCTATTTAATTTGGTGGGACTTACTTCTGAGTAAACTTGCAGAGAACAAAGCTGAAAGGAGTCTTTTATATTGAGCCAGTGCTGAGTGCTGTACAGGTCAATAGGAGACCTTGTCTCTGCATTTTAGTTTACCGTCTTGAACGAAACCTTACGATTGAAGCAATTGCATGAAAATCCCATAAATCTAAACCTTCAGAAATGGTTTATCAGGGATTTTGGATGAAGCTTTCAGAGATGGAAAAGGATTCCATATTACCTACTCATTGATCAAACAGATGACTCTTGTCTTCTTAAAAAGCACTTGATTTACTCTAAGTGAATTCCTTTTAATTTTGCTTTTAACCCGTATTGACTTGGCATAACACACACAAATGATATCTGAGGAGATAGTCCATCATTTTTGCTAAACGGTGCATTTCTTTAGAATCTGTAAAAAAAAAAAAAAAAAAAGCATTTTTTTATAATAGCTTTGTGTCCCAAATTAAAACCAAACGACACATTCAGAAATATTGGCCAAGATCCAGAAAGCCCTTTTCATGTCCCAAGGTACTTTTGCAAACATACATAGAGGAGTTAAAGGTCTGCCATTCTAGTGGTTGGTCTGTTGAATGATGTTTGAGAGAGTTCCCTACTTCCCAGAGTAGCTTTTGGGAGACCACGCGATAGGAATGTGGGACCTCAAAGTCTACAGTGTGCACTCTGCCCCCCAGATCCTGAAACTTGTGGAACATTTATTTTTAGAGTGCACCATTGCTGGTGGGGGACTTGTACAATTGGATCATTTCCTCTCCCCCCCCCGCCCCCATATTCATCTCCAGCAAGACGATGCACCCTTCTTGCCCATGGAAATCACACATGTCAGAGCAAAATATATTATTCCTTCTTCCCATTGTGTTACTTGTTTCAGAGCGCAATCCTGTCCCATGGCTCCTGGGGAGCCTCCCCGGGGCAAGGACATGTCTATCAGGAGCAACTGATTTAGCTGTTTCATTGGTGGCGCAGCGAGTTAATCCTCTCTTGCTGGGCTTTCAACCGCAAGGTTGGGAGTTCGAGACTGCGTGATAGACTGAGCTCCCGTTGCTTGTCCCAGCTCCTGCCAACCTAGCAGTTCAAAAGCACCGAAAATGCAAGTAGATAAATAGGGACCACTTCGGTGGGAAGGTAACGGCGTTCCGTGCGCTACGGCGTAGAGTCATGCCGGCCACATGATCGGACAAAAACACCGGCTCTACAGGCTTTGAAACGGAGATGAGCACCGCCCCCTACAGTCGGTCACGACTAGACCATTCGATCGTGGGGAAACCTTTACCTTTACTTTAATGTTCTTCTACATCATCTACAGTGCTGCAGTACCCAACGCAGATTGGGTGTGCAGAATAGCCCTAAGCCAGAGGCTCATCAGGGGCTCATCAGAAGATGATGTGGAAAATAACTACACCCAGAGCCAATCTTCCAGGACCTGCATAAAATCCCAGCCCTCACCAGTGATGTTTTCTGTATCTTCCCTGCTGCGGATTTTAGCAAGCCGGCACTTTCCTCTAGAGGTGTCCACATTTTAGTTCTGGATATGCAGTTATTCATTTGTGCAAGAGCATGGAGTGTGCTCGGGGACCCTTTCGGAATGAAAAGTGGTACATAAGTGGAAGATGACTTTAATTACAACCTTAACAGGAATTAGAGCATTCTTGTCAGAACAATGCTCCAATTATGGCATTTGTTGTCAGAACAATGCACTACAGGGAACAATTGTGAGTCGGCCAAGGATGCAAGAAACAGACAGGGTGACGAGAGAGGTCCTTTCCCAACGCTTGAATTCCATTCCCACAGTGAAGCAAGTTTTGATTTATTGCAATTGTAAGCGATGGTAATATCAAAACACTGGGAGAATTAAAATAACATGCGGGGTTTACATATGATGCACAACAGCTAATCTCTCCTGACATTTGCTGTCAATCACAGGGGAGGGAAAGCTACAGAGATGCATTTATTTATCTTCCCCTCCTCCTGTGATTGACAGCAAATGTCAGGAGAGAGATGAATGCCCAAAATCTAATCTAGCAGCAAAGAGTTAAGACTCACAATTCTCTTCATAAATGGACTTCTTTCTCTAAATCCCCAAATTTAAGATGATTCTTTTTGTAGACATGTGTACTAAAGATGATAGGTACAGACACAGATAAATGATTCTGTCAACAGATATATCATGCTTCTTGGATGAAAAATGCATGTTGATGGAATGTGTGGAGCAGGGAGAATGGCAGAAGTACCCTAAGAAACATTGGCACATCAAACAGGCACAGAAATCAGTTGTTTCTTTCCTTTATGAGTGAAACTGTTAGAAAAGAGCTTATGGCACATAGATTAAATTTGGTAGGGTTACTGGAGGAGGGTTAACACTGTTGTGTGTTGAGATTTGGCACATTGGGTTTAGTTAACCAATTGCTTAACCCCAAAGTAGAGGGCTAAGTTTGAGTCTTGCCTTGCAGCTGTTCATCCGAAGATGAACAAATCACATCCCTCCTTTTTTCCTTGAGTTGAATTCCTTTTTTTTTTTTTAAAGTAGGAGACATAAAATGACTAAAGCTTGCCTTAGAGAAATATCTGTGGCGAGCCTTTAATTAATGTTTATAAAACATTTGATGATCCTTTGATAATAGATGCCTTAGAAGAGCAAAGTAGCAGCATTATTAATAGTATCATGCAATATATATATATTTGCACAGCCGCTGTCACTCAGCTTGCCCCATGTGAACTGATGGAGTCATCCTGGGCCTTGCTAAAAGCAAGGTTTTATGCCAGAGATACAGATAGGGGAAGGGGAGGACAGCTCAGATGCAGTTTTCTCATCCATTTTCTCAACTTATTGTTGAAAAACTTATATAAGTGTATAAAATAAACTTACTTTTACAGCTGGAGTGTAGTGAGCAACCTGGAGATCCTGCGAAGAGCAGTACATGTCTCCTCTTTTTCTAACTTGAGAGTTAACAAGATTGGATCCTGGCTGGTCACGTGAATCCCTAACTTCTCACATGGGAAAAATAAATGAGGCTAAAAGGGCAAATATGCATCAGATTGCCTCCAGTTGGTCTCAAGATAATATGGACTCTTATCCTGTGTTTGTTTGCACAGGGCCATCATCAAAGTTCTTTCCAGTGTTTTCCGGAATGGTAAAATGGCTTGGTGAAGTCTTTAGTGGTGGCAGGTGATGTGCTGGAGATGGGAGAGGCAGAACAGATGGTGGAAGTAGGTTAGAACGGGCAGCAGATGGAGTCAAGGTTTGGGGGAAGATGAGATCTGTGGCGTGAAACAAGACGGGAGGCATTGGATTTATGTTGCTGTCCAGGGTTCACCAGACCTGAACCCCAGCTTTGGGATGGTAACTTGGGAAATGAAATGTCATTCGTGGGAATGTTGTAATAACGTGTTATAAATCTAACGTTTGGCCACATATTCAAGGCAATAGCAGCCCAAATATTGATCCAGGGTTGTGATCGGCTCACCCCAGGCTGCCTGAAAGTTGAGGATTAGACGTTGAGCTGATTGCTTGCCTTGAAATGTGTCAGAACTGATTTACTGAAATCCTATTTCTGTAATAGGTATCATTACGGAGGGGAGGGGAGGGCCCCACAGACAACGGCACTTGTGGCAATATCGTACAGCTGTCTCTTTCAATTGTGCCAGTTGGACTAAGGCAGCATTAGAGCAACATAAAAAATAGAGGGAGGGGAATGGAGGGAAGGAATACTAACTTGCAGACTTGACTTTTTTTTTTTTTAAAGGAGTGATTTGGGTTCTTTTATTCATAATGATCCATAAAACCCTCACAAACTATGTTGCCAGTAGCTTTGACATCCAGGATCATACTATTATTTTTTCTTCCCAGTAAACTCAGTAGTTGGAAATTCATAGAGTGGATTTTGGGATGTGAGGAGGAGAGAAAAAGAGTCAGACAGTTCTGGGAGAAGAAGATATCAGTAATTCGTGGTGAGTCAGGATAAAGAGTTGATCCTACCTTTCAACAAGGAAGACTTCCTGGATCAGGCAGCTTCCCTTGCCTGCTTGACAAACGAAGCCCAATGGCGTTGGATCCAGTGGGTAAGGAAAGCCCGCTGTTCTAACTTATAGCTTCAGTAGAGGGTGCTGGAGTCTTTACTTCCTCTGGTGTTGAATAGGGGATTTGCGACTTATTCCTCCTGTTTGTAAACTAAACCCACTCGGCTCAAGGGAGTGCTGCTGGAATGAGGGATAAGATAAGAGGAGGGTAGATCGGCAGATAAACATAATGGATAAAGCTAGTCCAGTGAATGAGAGAGAGAGAGAGAGAGAGAGAGAGATGCTTTGGATTAAGTTCCCTAATGATAAATAGCAGCCATGTTTATCATCACTTGACATTCACATAACGGTGGGCAATGGGGAATATTTGGTGCCAGCTCACCAGGAGCAAGGTCAGGTGGTTTTTCAAGGGCAAGTTCCTGAATTGTTAAATCATTTTCTGAATGTGCCTTCCTTCGCTTCAGTTTTTATTCTAAGAACATAAGAAGAACCCTGCCGGAGCGGGGAAAGGTACATCTAGGCCAGCTTCCTGCATCTCACAGTGGCCCACCAGATGCCTCAGGGCGCACATGAGACAGAAAGATGCCTGCAGCTGGTTGCCACACCCCTGCAACTGGCAAATTCTGCATTTGCGTGCATAAGTACTTATGTGCTAGATATTCCCTGGTTTTCATTTTATTTTGGGTAGAACTGTTTTTTAGATTGTGCAGGTTTGTCAGCCCAGGGACAGGAGTGGAGGAGGTCCACCCTATGGGACAGGGAAGTGCCTTAGGGAACACATCAGGGTCCAACTAACTAACTTTCCAGCACCTGAATAAGGGCAATGCAGCTCTGCGGTAGCCAGCATTCCCTTACCTTGAGGAGGCCTCCGTAACTGCCCTCAACTGCAGGATGCAGCACCTGCCGCTGGAAGGTTGGTCAGGATTGTGCCACCAGGTTCAGCACAGGGTAGCAGAGACTCAAAGGATCTGACAGTGCACTGCATGAACTGAATGTGCACCCAAAATCTGGACCCAGAAACATCTGTCAAGGAACCTTGTGAGGCAAACCTGACATGGAAAGAAGGGTCTGAAAGCAAAAACAACTGAACACACGTTTCACTAGACTCCTTTATGACGCCCGTAAGCTTCTGGGTTCACATCAGAATTCCAGAAGGCTTAATGTATAAACAAACATCCCAGCTTGCACAACCAAGGGTTTTTGACACGTGCTTTCACCCAGACCTCGGTAATTTTTTATTTTTATTTTTTTTGGCCGGGGTGACGACAATTGCAAAAAATAATCATGCAATTCCCTTCCTTCTTGTGGATGTTGTTGCACTTCTGTGCTGGGCTCTGTTGTCCCTTCCTGCAGAGTTCTGTCAACTTCATTTTTGCTTCTCGTCATTTTCTGAAATTGCCTGGAATTAGAACCGTAATGTCGCGTCATATTGTCAATTTGGGGCTGCTCTTGCGGCTATTATGGAAATAATCTCTCTATATGTGTGAATGTGCAAATACTTACTTAATGGATAAAGATGCCTGTGGATGACACCAGAGGATTGGGAGCACAATTTCTAGCTCCGCAAGGGTAATAATATAAGGCTTTGAGCAAATGGCATTTCAATGCACAGGTCTTTCCTTGATGTTTCATGTGGGTGTCACGCCCCATCACTTCGCTACTGGAATGAGCCAGAACAGGATGAGACCGCCTCCTCAGAGCAGGGCTGGCCTTAAGCCAATGTGACCAATGTCGTCGCATTGGGTCCCGCACTTTGGGGGCCCCTGTACCATCTCAGTTAGCATATTGCATGCGGCTGCAGCCAGGATTTCTATGGACTGTAAGTCAATCAATCAATCAATCAATCAACAGGTACTTATATACCGCTTTTCAACACGAAGTTCACAAAGCGGTTTACAGGCAAATAATAATAATAAAATTAAATGGCTCCCTGTCCCAAAGGGCTCATAATCTATAAAAAAAAAAAAAAGGCAAACCACCAGCAACAGCCACTAGAAAGACTGCGCAGGGGTGAAGAGGGACAATTACTCTCCCCCTGCTAAACATAAGAGAAACACCCCTTGGAAAAGTGCCTCTTGCCCAGTTAGCAGGGGTAAGTCAGTGGACCGTATATGCAACTCAAACTCCCCCCCCCCAAAAAAAACTCATGTTGAAAGTGGGGTGCAGTTTATGCCCATTTTGTTAAGGAGGGAGGAGGTAAGTTGGATGGTTCGCCTTAACCAGTGAGGATAGGTTGGTCAAGTCTGTTTGTTTGATTTTGCTGCTAAAAATGTCAGGGCCCTGAAGTGGAAGCTGATTCTGAGACTGCTAAACCTAGAGGGGGAAAAGCAAGATGTGTGTGTGTGTGTGTGTGTGTGTGTGTGTGAGAGAGAGAGAGAGAGAGAGGGGGGGGGAGAGAGAGGCCAGGGCAGAGGACAATCCTCCATCCTTCCGTGTTATGAAGATTTTAGATATACAGTTTTGATAAAAGCTTGCAAGTACTGAATTTGCTATCAAGAGTAATGTAGCATGACAGATTTTTGTCTGAGCTTGCAAAGTATCACATTTGCAGCTTCTGTGAGGCAGGGAAGTGAACTCAATAGGCTATTTTCCACATCCATGCTCTGTTCAGGAACAAAAAAGAAGACGATCGCCGTGTTTCATTTAGAGAGAGAAAAACCTTCAATTTTAAAGCGGTGTAAGTGATTACGTCCTTCCACAGAACAGGTGATGCTTCGGAAACAGGGTCACTTCCCTGAGGGGGATGGCAATGTTGCGTTTTGAAAGGGGGGAAGGCAAAGCTTGAAATTCCCTGGCCTTCCTGCAGGGGTTTATGACTGCAAAACTGTGGAAAGGGCAGGCAGCAAAATCCTGGCTCTGGAAATGTTGAAAGGAGGGTCAAGAGGTTGCCAAGAGCAACTCGGATCTTATCTTCAAATTTAAGATTACATCTTCAAAAACAACACTATCGCCTACATCTGGTCTAGATTGGTCTACTTCTCGTGTTTTGAACTGAGTGTCACTTTACCTTGGCCCTTTCATGGGTCTCAGACTATCTTTATAATATCTGGGTGGTTGTTTTTTTTTAACCTAATATGATAGCATTAGGCACCAATGAAATAAATGAATAAGAAACAGAGGCTAGCCATTCAGTCAGTCAGCCAGTCCTGAGCCCGATATCAAGGGTGGTAAGTGTGTTAAAAGAGACAACAATGTACTCCTGGAGTTGAGTTTTACTTGTGGTGTGCTAAACTTGTACTTAAAGCCCAATCCTATGCATGTCTGCTCAGAAGTAAGTTCAATTACGTTCAATGGGACTCACTTCCAGTAAAAGTATATAGGATTGCAACTTAACAAATCTGCTATTGAATATCCTGGATGTCCATTGATATTTTGATTTATTTTCGCTTCCTGTTTGCTAATAGTACAAGTCGTGATTTACTCCATTTGAAATTCTAGATTCATTGCTTCAAGAAGGTCATTTCTGATCGCTGGTTCTCATAGGGTTGATTCATACAAGCATACTAATGAGTTGTCGATTGCAGGGCTGAGTCACTGCTTGTATGTATGAAACAGCGTGATCACTATAAGCGGAACATTTTTCATATTGCTTGATATCACTAGATATTGCGCAGTTCACTAGATTGGCCAAGAATCGTCCAGTGACGTAGCTAATCTGCTACCTGGAGTCAGAGAAGATTGTGTTGCCCCCTCCCCCTCAATGACGAAAGCAAATTTAATTAAGTAAATAAATATTTTTCATTAATTGGCCATATATTTTGTTAGAATACAGATATTCCAGTGTGATTTGTTTCATTGCATCCTGCATTATATTTCCTTTCTAATGATATATAATATGTCGGTATTATTTATACTGCCAACCTAGCAGTTCGAAAGCACGTAAAAATACAAGTAGATAAATAGGTGGGAAGGTAACCGCGTTCCGTGCACTACGGCTTATAATCATGCCGGCCACATAACCACGGAAGCTTCTCCTCGAACAAACACCAGCGACTTAGAAATGGAGATGAGCATCACCTCCTACAGTCGGTCACGACTAGACCATTCGGTCGTGGGGAAACCTTTACCTTTTATTATTTATACAGGCATGCCCTGGTATCCACAGTTTCAGTTATCCATAGATACTGGGATGCCTATTAAAAAGATAAGGGGACATTAAACAGATCTCTTTTTTTTACCTTGTTGCAGCAAAGCCACTGATGTTCCCCTGTCTTTAAAAAGGTATCCCCAGTACCCACAGTTTCAGGTATCCTTGGGGTTTCAGGATCATGGAACGGAACCCCAGCAGATACAAGGGCATGCCTGTAAATCCTGGCCCTCTGAGACTACTAGGGCCAGGATTTACAGGCATGCCCTTGTATCTTCTGGGGTTCTGTTCCATGAGACTACTGATTTAAAATATAAGCAAGCCACCAACACCCCTCCGAAAATGAAAATGAAATCAGATGGGAAGCAGACAGAGTACAAGAGAGGTATCTACATGCCAGGTGCAACCAGTGGGAACAAAGTAGGAAAATGAGAAGTCTCACATGGACAATAACCGAACATGTAGGTAGAGAAAAATCCCTTTTCAAATTGGTTGCAGGCGGTAACGAAAGTAAAGGAGAGATCGTTTTCTCTTTAACAAGTGCTTTGATCAGCTGTAGTTGATATAATTACCATATAAAGCTACAGGTAGACAGAAATAAGATAAACATATCAACGAACACAATAAAAAAACATTCACAATACTCCTTTTGAAAAAGGAAATCCAGTTGCCAGCTGTGATAAATCGATTCAAAAGCCAAGGAACAAGATGGAGAGGGAAGGAGGATGCCTTCTCTGGTGCACTGTCTTTTCTGTCTGTACAGCTGCAGAGCTGTTGAAGCGGTTCGCCGAATGGCTACCTGGCCACCGCAATTCCTAGACTGCTTGCTGAGGCTGCAGAAATTACCTGCAAAAAGGCATGGGATGAAGGTATCCCTCCCCTACTCCATCACTGGTACGTGTGCACCGCTGGCTAAAAGTGTTGTGAACGTGCCAAGAAGCACACCCGTGACACTACACCGCTTCTGCTGGGGCGGCTCTAAGTTAGCGCCTGGCCCCAACGCAGGCAGGTGGAACCAGTGATGTCATGCAGGGGGAACATGGAGGAACTCAGTTCCACTAGTTAAAATTAGGGCTGACTCCGCCCACTTCACTCTCCCTCCTCCCCCCTCCCAATTCCTCTGCAAAGAGCTTTTCTTCTTGGTTGGCCGGCACTCAGAGGGTTAAAGGGAGCGACTCCGGATTCCTAGGGGGGCAAAGGCAGTGATGTCATTCAGGGGGAACGGACCAGAACGGGCGTTCCGGATCCTAACGGGCTCCGTGGCTGGTTCTGGGTTCCCGACAAGTGCCAATCAAAAGTGAGTTCCTGTTCCTAAATCATTTGAATGACACCACTGGGTGGAACAGCCGGTGCTCTAGCAGCACTGGCCACCAGAAAGCTCGTTTGGGATGGGGGGGGGAGGAATGAGGAAGGGAGGGGAGAAGCCGACCTGCAAAGGTGTGGGGTCTGGTGGTGGCTTCCACTGCCAGATGTCCCACCCCGAACCAGGAATGACCAGCAAAACAGCCAATGGGGTGTCAAGGAGTGCCACTGCGGGGAAAAGGGGATGGACATTTGGATTCCGCTGTACCCACAGTAGCCAGGCAACTCAGGATCGAGCTGTGAATTTCCAAAAAGAGAACTCTGGGGGACCGAGCGGCTTCACTTTCCTTCTTCACTCTGGACTGGAAAGATTTGGTGGAAGATCATCTATGAATCCTCCTTATTCGGACAGGCCATCTGGTGCAGTATTGATCCCGTACAGGTGGCATTCTCCAAGGTCTTTGCTTGGGGCCGTTCCCAGTCTTGATTTACAAGATGTCTTCATGAAAGATGCCGGGAATTCAGTCTGGGAACTTGTGCCTGCAAAACACGCCCTCTGTCACCACTCTGAAACAGCCCGTCCTTGTCAAAGACCCTCACTCCAGAATCGAGCCTTGGCTTCCAGCTTCCTCCTCAAATTATTTAGAGGCAAGTTGGCCCTCCTGCCTGTGCCCCCTCACTAGCTTTGGAAAGGGCCATCATGTGGGTGCTGGAGCACATGGGTGGGGAGGCACTTCAGGGGTAGTGTCCCACCTCCCTCCTTCCCACCACGTGCTGAGCTCCTGATATATTCGGGTTGGAGCAATTTGTCTGTGGCTGTAATTTTAACTACCTTCGTGCCTAGAAGCCAATCAGAAGCCAGGCTGGCTGAGGTTTTTACGGACGCCCATAAAAGCAGCAAAATGAAAACTCAGAGGCCCTTAAAATATACTCCACGGCTATGCGCGGTGCAATTGGAGGCTTTTATGACTCCTGTCAGGGCGTTTATGACCCTGTAAAACTGTGCAGCAGCCTGGCCTGCCATGAAAAAAGGAAGTGCGGCCTAGACCGTCTTAAAAGCCTAAATGGTCTTGTACGTTTACAAGGCCTAGCGTAACAATGCGGTCAACTGCCTACTCCCGCCCTGCTCCGCTGCCCATTCCCGAGGGAGCACTAATGCCGCTCATTTTTATCGTTGCTGATTTGGGGAAGCAAGGAGGGGGATACCAGTCGTTCCATGTATGACACAGAAAACGGAGGTGATTTACCGGCACGGAAGCCGCTGATCGGATTCCGACCCCGTGGCGTGAGAACAATTCAAATGCGCTTAAAAGTTAGAGGCAGATAGGCGACTTTATTCATCCATATTCTTTTAATCATTTGCGAAATAAAAACTAAAAGCTATCGCTTGCCAAGTGCTTTATCATTCCCTGCACTCATGAGCTGCAGTTTCAAGCTTTGGAGGCCTAAAGACGCAATAGAAAAAAAGATGGGGTGGGAAATAAATGGACCCCAATCCTATCTATAGAATAAGACACTGCAGTTAAAAAAAAATCAATGTTAAGAGGGGGGAAAATACAACCTCACATTCAACAGGTTTTTTTTTTTTTTTTAACAGCAAAACATTCCAAAGGGCACTTTGTCCTTTCTCCTTCGGAAAGATGACAATTGTGGCCAGATGGTGTCTTTTTCAATATGAGATGCATTTAACATAATGGAGCCAGTGTCTCCTCTGATCAATTTTCCCTGCAAGTAGGATTTTGGTGTGAAAGGTGGATTTGTGGAAATGAACGGCAGTGCACAATTGCTACAGATGTTGGGAAGTGTCACCACACACAGGTGTATGTTGTGCACACATGTGGTGCGTGTGTAGGGCTACTACAGGTGTCTTGCCCAGGAGCTCACAAAAAACCCAGAATTAGCCCTTTGGAATGCTTCTAGGTAGTCCTCTTTTCTGCCTTTCGGTCCTCGCTTTGTGCTCGTTATAGTGGCACTGGAAGTAGGAAACAAACAAATGAGGCTTGTTTTTTTCTTTGTTTGTATAGCTTGGGCATGCACTAAAAGGGTAAGCCTGACTTGTTTAACTTCCGCTCTCCAAAAATGTGGCAGTTATAGCTGTATGCTGTACATCTACAAATCTGCCGCATATAACAAAACAAGTCCTGATGGCTGCTACTGTTAATCTTTGAAACAGTAGTGTTTAGTTGCTTTCTCTCCCATATCTGAGGAATAATGGGGATTTGTTTCCTCCATAATATTTGTTTGCTCTTTAAAACAAATTTGCATCAGCTGTGTTTCAGCCTCTTTTTGGTGTTTGCTTTCCATTAATATTTGAATGAATAAGTTTGTTGGCAGGAAATATTTGTAGAAACAGCTAATTTTAGACAAATACCACATAATTTATATATATTTTGAATTCAGAGATGTGGGTATCGCCACTGGTAGCATACAATCTTCGAGAATTTCATTATGCCAAGCCACAAATAAAAGCGCATGAAGTGACAGAAACTTCAAACTGAAACTAATATGGAAAAGATTATATGCAACATTTACTGTGTCTTTGTGTGTGAGTGTAAGGGAAGGGAAGATTATGAAGCAATAAAGCCATTTGAAAAAAAATGGTATCTTTTCAGAGATGACACAGTGCAAAACAATATGACTTTGTTGTTCTGAATGCTGCTTCGGGCTTTCATTAGTCCATGAGCATGTTGTAGCTGGTTCTGGGAACAGATTCATGCACACAAGCCCATCACTTGAACAAATCAATACTTTGTTGAGATGACGATACAAGGGCATAGCTACGTGAGTGTAGGGGGGGAATTGCACCAGGCAACCGGTTTTTGAAGGGCAACAAGCTTGACACTGTCCCGGTATCTGTTGGGGTTTCATTTCGGACCCCCATGTCCAGTTTGACCCAACATAAAATCCACATCACACCTTCTGGCTCTCAAGATCACAGGTCTTGGGTGGGGAAGTTACTTAGTACAGAAAGCCCATAAAGATTCAATACGGAAACAGGGAGGGGCCAAAATGCAATGCAGTGCACCACACCTGGTGCTTTGTCATGCCTACATGCTGCCTGCCCCGCATTGCTACACTAATCCCATGCTAGTTATACATGTGCTTGCCACAATTGATGGCTTTTGGCTGGGCAGCATTCAGCGATTGTTTCCCTCTGAAAGATGCTGCTCAAAAGCACATTGTACTGGAGCAGCAGGGACATCAGTGAGAATACGGACGCATCGCCGCAGTTCAGGCCTGATGAAGCGCTGGCTTTGGCGGCTCTTCATGTAGCTGGGGACTGGCAGAGGATGAAATGCCGGCATTTGGCAGGGCTCTCTGCATCTTTGGCGGGGGAGCTGCTGTCCGCGCCTCTGAACTCCGCACTGCAAAATCGAAAGCTGCAGAAAACAAAGAGCCACCGAGAGCCCCACTCGGAGAAATGCCTCTGTTTCGTCACTCCTTTTGCTCCACCCACCCGTTGGTAGGATGTGCAGAGCATGCTGGGAATGCCCATCCAGTCTGTTTCAAACAGGGCCAGTAGGAGGCGCTGAAGCTGCATGTAAGAGATAGGGGGCCTCTGAATAGCCACACTTCCCCTCGCCCACCCAGGTGCTTCAGCTGCTGCATCTGCCCGGAAATCTGGGTGCAAAGCAAGCGAGATGATGGGGCAGGAATTGGCTGATTGCAACAATGCTTGGGGGTGCTCAGCAGGGCAGAGAGGAGGCTCCCTGGCAGAAGGGTAAGCTCCGTTCACCCCGGAGACAGATTCTGGCAGGAGCCGGATCTGGGCATGAGGTGGGGTTTGGAGCCCGCCTCCAAAAGCAACACATTTTGCAAGGGGTCGCATTTTGCAAAGGGGACGCTGCCCTCCCCATCTCCCTGTCACAGGAGGACAGAGAAGGAGCTAGCAGAAGCTCCCTTGCGCCGTCTTCTCTCCCTCCCTTGCCTGCAAAGTTGGGTAGGCCTTGTTCTGCAGGAGCATCCTTCTAGCTTCTGAAGGAGACCTTGTTAATTTAGCAACATTAGTATTTGTGCTTGTTCAACCAGTGTTCATGAATAATATCCTGCTTCAGGGCATTAACTCAGCCTGCTGGGGGACAGGCATAATTCTTCCTTGCCTTAGTGCTAATGTGTCTGCCAGGCAGTCTCCATTCTTCCCTCCCCCTTTCACACAATCAATAACCAGTAAGTAGCTGCCACTAATCTGCTCTGGTACAGACCAATCCTCGGACTGGAAGAATTCTGAATGTTCCAGTTGGAAACCGTTTCAAGACAGATTTAAGCATAAGCCATGAGGTGATCAGCCAGGAAGTCTCTGGCACAAATAAAAGGAAACTGTAGATCAAAGGGGAACAACGGATCTATGCTGTTAACGCCTTAGTAGGCAACCTCTGATTTACACCTGTCCAGACCTCTCTCTATTAATGCCATTTCATTTATATGCCTTGCCTGCAGCCTTGCAAGGCATCCCGTCCTCTAAGCCCCCTCTGCATCAGAATATACCCTTGCGCTCCACTCGCCTGTTGCCTCTCGCAGACCAAAATGTTCCTGAGCTGAATCTAATTTGCTTCAGATACCTTATTACCTTGCATGATCTGTTATTCCTCTCCTAATTTGTTCCTGTTCTTTTGCATTAGTCTGTAACTGTGGCCTGATTTGTGCAGATTTGATTACAGGTGAAATGGGGTAGTGTAAATTTCACCTGCAAGTGGCCATAGATTTGGATCTTGCCATATATTCACTCTGCATGAAATCATTGGATCAATCTCACTGAGTTTTGCCTAACACAGTGGTTCCCAAACCTTTTAGCTCCGGGACCCACTTTTTAAAACACTATAGGGACCCGTCTTTGCTTCTGTTCTGTGTGATTCCACCACATATTTATCCTGGACTCCGGAACTTGTGGCCTTCTTGCTTATCTCTTCTTGCTTAAATATTGGTATGGGTAATATTTCACAATCTGCATCTCCCCATTTCCACCACTGTGCACCAGACCAGCAGCATTTCCATACTGTAGTAATCGTTCAGTCCCACCGAGTCCCATGATATTAGGCACAGCGTAGAAAGAAATTTGTGTGCATAAAGAAGCTTATACAAAAATAAAGACGTTTGCCTGCCAGGTGTTGCAGTACTCCTTGTTGTTTTAATTGCAAACACGTTTCAACATCTGTTGACCTCAGATTTTTTGCCTAAAGCAAGATTTCAAGTTGAGTCTGGAGTTACCTTCTTGGGTGAAAAATCTGAGAAAAGCAATAAAAAAAAGTTTCAATAAGAACAGCAAAAGGTACTCAGGGGAAATCTGCACTCAAAAGAAGTACGACCAAATCTTGCCCAAAGTGACCTTTTAAAGTGGTTCTAGTTTGGGACAAAAAGGGTTTCAGTAAGATTGCTCGCTTTTCTCAGAGGGGCTCTGCAAATTGGGTACATCAGTTCCCGACACCTCCTTGTTCCTTGCAGAGAATCGTATCTGCTGGTGCCGAGAATCATCCTTCCCAGGTTTTCTGGCGATGGAGTAAGAACGAAATAATGCTGCCACATTTGCCTCTGCTTCTGTGTTTTTTTAAATCAAGAAAATCCATTCCTACAGGATTGCATTTATACATGTGTGCCCTGGGATACACTGATTCAGTTATCCACAGATACCATGGATATTAGGACATCTATTAAAAAGACAGGGAAACATTAAACAAATAGCCTTTTCTTATCTTGTTGCAGCAAAACCACTGATGTTCCCCTATCTTTAAAAAGGGCCCCCAGTATCCACTGTTTCAGGTATCCACGGTGGGGTCCGGAACAGAACCCAGCGGATACTGGGGCATGCCTGTACTTAACAGTAATGTTTATTTCTTATGCTATGCAACTTAGGGACGTGGTGGCGCAGCGAGTTAATCTGCTGTTGCTGGGCTTTCAACCGCAAGGTTGGGAGTTCAAGACTGCGTGACGGAGTGAGCTGCCGTTGATTGTCCCAGCTCCTGCCAACCTAGCAGTTCGAAAGCACCTAAAAATGCAAGTAGATAAATAGGGACCACTTTGGTGGGAAGGGAACGGCGTTCCAAGAGTCATGCCGGCCACATGCCCACGGAAGCTTGTCTTCGGACGAAAACGCCGGCTCTACAGGCTTTGAAACGGAGATGAGCACCGCCCCCTACAGTCGGTCACGACTAGACCATTCGGTCGTGGGGAAACCTTTACCTTTACCTTATGCAACTTCAGTGGTCATGCTTCCCATTGGAACATGAATCCCAGTGACTCCCCACTTCACTTTGAGAGCGCAATCCTAACCTGGAGTTAGGTTGGCACAATTAAGCCAGCAAAATTTGGCTGGCACAAGAGCCACCGTAAAGTACGTTTGGACCACTCTTGGAATCGGAAAGGCCAGCACACAGACATGCGCCATCCTCCCTGACTCCAAGAGTGGTCCAAATGTGCGTTACGGTGGCCCTGGTGCCAGCCAAACTTTGCTGGCCTAACTGTGCCGGCCTAACTCCAGGTTAGGATTGCGTCCTGCGTCTCTGCGTCCTGAAGCTGCCTGTTTCCATGGGGATGAGGTTGGAAGTGAGTGACAACCAACAGCAGCGTTGTTAGGGCCTCTTGTACATTTCAGGAGTCGCTGGCGGATAGTGACAGGTGTCCCATTTCTTCTCCGCTGAGCTGTCAGTCCTTGAGTTCTCTCTGATCTTCCTGTAGATTCAGAGTGACGCCGTGGGGACCTTGCTGCCACCGGGTTGGTGGTTCGGCCAAATGAAGAAGAACTTGGAAACTTTATTTTTCCCCTCCTGTGAAGAAGCAGGTGGATTATGAGTCATTCCAGGTGAACTTTATAGAAGTGGCTGGTGAGTGCGTAGAATGAGTGGGGTCACAGCTCAAGGGCTGAGCACCAGCTTTGCATTCAGAACGTTCCATGTTCAAACCCGGGCAGTGTCTCTCATAAGGCTGGGCAAGCCCGTGGTCTGGAACTCTAGAGAACATAGAACAGTGGTTCAATGTGTAAAGCATAGATTTCTGGATCCCAAGGGCATGGTTCAAAAGAAAGGTTTATTGTCATATTTGCAAATATGGGTGGCAAGCAATGCCAAACAGAACAAACTGCGTACCACACCCTGCACAAAATGGGTGCAACAATTTATACTACTGAGGCGGAGTTTCTTACTGTATCTTCATTGGTTATTCCCAGCCACCTGCTAACACTCATGCAGAATAATTTACTTTCCCCCTCCCTTGCTCATGCTTTTACCCAGGATGCCTAGGGATGGCTATTAGGCTGACTCAATGCAAGTTTCACCCAAGGTTACAGCTGTGTCTCGGCTCTGAGAACTTTCTTCCATGTATCAGTTTAGGAATTCGCACCGCCCTCCCCTTTTACCAGTCAGGCCTTGCCTGGGCCTGAAACACCATTAACCACTTCTTTCCCTCTAGAGAGAAACAGTAGGCCTTATGGTTTAGTGTTGGAGTTCAAAATTCCCATGGGTTTGTATGACTATTGATTGAATACAGAATTGGGTGCACACAGATCCAGGTCGGAATAGATGTGACACTCTCCCACAAATGCATAGAACAGTGGTTTCCAATTTTTTTTATTTTTTGCACGGGGACCCCCTCTTTAGGTATGACAACCTGTCGGGACTCCCTAAGACGTAGGGCTGGAGGTGATGTCATCAAGCAGGAAGTGATTATTTTTAATAAACCGCGTCTTGAAAGTCAAAAGAACGCCCTTTTTAGAGTGTTCTGAATGCTTCGTATCTAAGTGTCGTTTCAGTGTTGAGTTCAGTGATTGGTTCAGCACTGAGAACAACATTGCACAGAACGCATTGAACAGGTGAGGACCTTCAAATACTTGGGATTACTATTCTCAGCCAATAGCTCTTGGGCTGGCCATCGTCGTATGGCACAAACGACAGCCAAAATATCCTCATTGGCAATTTCCAGATTCTTCTATAACAAAGGGGGCCGCCTAATTCCGGCTGCCCTCAAAATATTCAATTCCAAATCTATTTCCCAAGCCCTCTACGGAATCCCTATCTGGATCAATGCATATCATAAATCATTAGAAATTTTTCAATCAGTCTTTTTGAGAAGAATCATGGCCATGCCAAACTGCGTCCCCTATGAGGCTTTATGTCTCGAGACGGGACAACTCCCAGTCGAGAATGTTGCTTGGTACAGAACTTGTAAATACTGGCTAAGAGTGTATTTCGATACCTCTCAAACAAGCCTACTATATTACCTAAAAAAAGATCGCTGCCCCCCTGCTGATGGTTGGCTTAGGAAGATCAAACAGATCGGCCTAGATCCGGACATCCTAGGGACTCTCCCGTTCCAGGCTGCCCTAAGAACTGTTAGACAAAGGCTGGCTGACATCAACTCACAAGACCTATTAAGAGCCGCTAATAGATCTTGCTCACCTTTGTTCTGGAATCTTCCTTTGGTAGTAGGCAGGCCACCGGTTTACATTTCTCTATTGTATAATCCTGAAGTTAGAAGGGCGATTTCTTTGGCCCGCTGTAATTCAATCCCCTCGGCGGTGCTAACGGGCCGATTCAACAATATTCCCTTTAATGACAGATTATGTCCTTGCCCGATGAATGCTGTAGAGACGCTACCCCATATCTTTTTCCACTGCCCATTCCATTCGGCCGCGAGGGATAAATTTTTTGCCTCTCTCCCACAACAAAAGCCCTGGCTTTTCGATGAAGCCTATCTTAGTTCTATTTTACAGTGGACGGATGAGATTTCTTTGACTGCTCTTGGCAAATTTTTGTTGGATATAATTAAGATTAATACAGCCCGAGAGTCCAATTTAAAGTTTTAGTGTTTTAGGGGACGTTCCTAAAATTGTATTTTGCACCTTGTGTATGTTTGTTTGTGTTTGTTATGCCAATAAAGGTATCTATCTATCTCTCTCAGAACGCATTGGGGCTTCTCTGTGCCATTGCTGGCCAAGGTGGTAAAGCCACATTTTAGATATTCTTTTGAGTATTTACACTTCTCTTCCCCATGTGCTGAGACTCACCTAGGCATGCACATGGAAGTGATGTCATTAAGCAGGAAGTGACTTCATTAAGCAGGTAATGACCAGAAATAAGCACTACCCCCTCACTTAGGACTCAGTCAAATAGGTAGAGGCAATGTCTGCGACTGTACTTCTACACTGTACATGCCTAGGGGTACTTGCTTTTTTAATAATCTCCATATGCTCCAGAGCCGAGACATTGCATGGATAATAGGAATCCTAGTGCTCTGCTTATAAAAACTGTCGACTATTCTCCAGGGATCAGTATCATTTTGTTTTCATACTGTTGGTAATATATCAGTCGTATGTAGGTGGATGCATGAAGACAGGCTGTCAATTGTGTATGGTGTGTGAGAGATTGAGAGTGTGTGTGTATTCTCTCTTTCAAACCCTGGAAGGCTGGTTCGTACGCAACCCGTAGGAGTACCTTGGTGATTCTGGAAGCTGTAGAAATAATTGCATCCAGAAGTAGTCAATTGTAACTTTGGAATTATTCCTTCACTTTTTCTACTGGCCTCACAGATTGAATACAGAATTGGGTGCACACAGATCCAGGTCGGAATAGATGTGACTCTCTCTCTCTCTCTCTCTCTCTCTCTCTCTCTCTCTCTCTCTCTCCCTGGCCCCTTGGGAGAATTACTTTACTGCATTTCTTTAACAGTGTGCTGTGGAGAAGCTACATTTCTAAAAAAAATGTTTCTTCTCATGCAGGCAATTAATGTCACTGGGGGCTCAATCTGAACCTGGAGTTAGGCTGGCACAGTTAGGCCAGCAAAATTTGGCCGGCACAAGGGACACCATAAAACATGTCTGGACCACTCTTGGAATCAGAGAGGCCAGCACACAGTCATGATCCAAATGCACTTTACGGTGGCCCTTGTGCCAGCCAAACCTTGCTGGCCTAACTGTGCCGGCCTAACTCCAGGCTTATTTGACGGCGTTTTCCTCCTGTCCCTCTCCCAGCTGGGATGCGAATGAGCGCCTTTCATCTGGCAGCTTCCGCCCCCCACAGTGTCTGCCAGTGCAGCTACAACTCTGCCAGCTCCTCAAATACTCCCCATTTGATTAAAGCCCTCGCAAATGTTCACACCCCTTCCTGGAGGCAGATGCCAACAGGGTCTGGGGAAAGTGCAACACAGGCCTTTCATGGTGTCCAAAGTTGCAATCGGAGCGCTCTTAAGACCTTCAGCGGGTGATAATTGGATTTGTAAGACAGTGGAACATGCGATAAAAGTGCCCCTGTTGGACAGGCTCCCAGTATTCTTCTATGATTTCCATTAATGTGATAAATGTTGCTGTCTTGACTGATCAGCCCATGTTGGATAATCTGATTGGAATTGGTTTTGACTTCTTCAGCTCAGTTCTATAATGTAGCTCAGAAGGCATTGTGTGTGTGTATGTGTGTGGGGGTCTTTTATGTATGGCTTATGATCAGCGGTGTTATGCTGCTGGAACGCTGGGCGGGACATCCGGGTGATTGACAGCCCGCCCGTCGCGTTCTGGAGCGTTACGCCGTTTGCGTAACGTAAGCAAACAGCGTAATGCTCCGGAACGCGACGGGCGGGCTGTCGATCCCCCGGATGTCCCGCCCAGCATTCCGGCAGCATAACACCGCTGGATATGATAGGTGTGGGGGTGGATGTAAGTAAAGCAGCAGAATTAAAAAAAAGTCACTCTCTGGCTATGAATTGCTGTCCTGCCTTCCCACCTTCCTGTCCACCTCCCCTTGTGGCCTCGAGCACTTACGGAGATCAAGAAGAGTCAGAAGACACTGACCAAGCCCTTGAGACCATCCTAAGATTTCAGGCTGTTGTGGGTCGTAGGTGAAGGCCACCTCGATTGCTAAAACTGCTACCACTGAAGAGAAGTGATGTGGCAGCTGGCAGACGAGGAGCGGTCCAGATCCCAGCAGTGTTGCTGATCCAAACCGTGGCTCATTCTGCAGCAGCCCTGCTCCGACCTAAAACAAAAGTCGGAAGGGAGGCTGTTGTGTTGGTGCCAACCTCTCTTAATTAAAGCTGATAGCAAAACAAAGATGGGCTATTCAGCCTACAGCTGGGAAGCACAAGTACACAATTTGGAACTGAGCAGCTGTGAAATTGGACCTCTCCGGCACAGCTGGGGCTGAGAGATCAAACTCTGGTTTGGAAGGATAAGATCGGGAGGGCCTTGGAAGAAAACGCCTCTGCTGGGGAGCGGATGTGAGATATTCACCTCCAGCTGTTATTCCCATGTTACACTTTGTTCTCATGATACAATGGACTGTATATGTTGTGTACATTGTGCCTGCCTCCAGCCTTGTTCCATGTTATCCAAACAGCAGGAGGATCTGAAGCTGTGAGTTAGGGGCACAATCCGTGGACTCCTGTCTCTGTGGCACAAATCCCACATCGTCTGCTCAACCAGGGTCTTAGGGTTTTCTTAGTATTTCCACTATTGTGATGGGCCTCAGATGGCCACTACATGGAAATGGCAAAACTTGCATTTTGATATCTATCTATCTATCCATCTATCCATCCATCCATCTATCCATCCATCCATCCATCCATCCATCTATCTATCTAACCTTTTCCAAAACGTTTATCTCAGTATACTCCATGTGAAAGTGGCGAAAAAAAATATAGCAATCACTACAAAAGGGTTGTGCCATTTTTGTGCCGGTATTAAAAATGATGGAGGCCTTTGGGGTACTTTTGGGGCGGGCTGACAGCTTCTGAGAAAACAATGGGAAGGGTCAACGTCCTATTGTTAGCAACAATGGCTGCCCTTGCCTTGCAATTTTTTAATTCACTTTTTAGCAGTAGTCAAAGTCGCAAGCACACTGTTGCCATTCCATGCCACTCATTGTGCCTCCTCTTTCCAGTGTGGGTGCACTTGAATTGCACCACTGTGGCCAGGTGTGCACAGAGGTGGTGCTGCTGGACCTAGTTGCCAAGTAACCCAGGTGGGGCGATGGGTATGGGAGCGGTGCAAGGTGGGTGTTTCTGCTAGACCCTGGTTCTTGACAAGCTGCTTTTCCCAGAGACACTTCCCCCCAGACCAGTTGCTGCAAAGTTTGCAGGAAGTGTTCGGGAAGCCATTTGAATGGAAGGCGCTCTTCTAAACGCAAGATGGTTATTGCTATTATCACCATCATTGTCATCAGCATTACTGTCATTAGACCCCCTCAGACACAGGCCAGCTGTTTACTTTGCTGCAAGGAAGTTCTTTCAAGAAGAAAACGGCGCCCGCTGCTTGGGACGGCAGCCAAAGCACCCCTGTCACGCTGAGACCCAGTTTTGTAAATGTTATTTCTATTCTTCATTGACTTCCTGGTGTGTCCTTTCCAATAGCTTTGATTGCCTGCCTATTTCATTTTGGGAAGTCAGGGTTTTGTGCTCTCCTCTGATTGCTTGATCCACACAAAAGGGGGAACCCTGCCAGCCGCAACCCAGAATGTAATCATAGCAATAAAAGACCCACAGGGTCTCACCAGCCATCGCCCAGGACATGGAGTTGAACTCTCAAGGGTTTGACCAGAGGCCAAAGGACCCAGGAGAAGCGCTGGGGGGACAGGACGAAATTGCTGCTTGTGATTGCTCATGTCATATTAACGGAGGCAGGAGGGTGAGGATAAGGGCATAAATGAGTTTGGCATTGGCTCTAGGAAGAGCCAAGAGGTTCCAGCTATCCCTGCGGAAAAGGAACTGTGCTGGTGGCACTCCATAAATGTTTATGCAATAGACAGAACCGGAACCTACCCAGGCAAGCCAAGCTTATGAAAATAAATGTTGTGGAAAGTGAGCAGTCTGTTCCTTCTCTTTGATGAGCCACAATGTCCTGTAACTGCTGGCTTAACGTGGTGCGTTGTTGTCCTTGATCGTTCAGAGTGGACAACTGCAATTGAAGAACCGTCAGGAAGTCAGCAGAGTGCAGCAGGAAGTGCCCAAAGACCTCTGAATGCTGCAGAGACCTTCCAAAGGCTGCCGGGACCTTCAGAATTATGCCTGCAGCCACCACAGAGCCCTTAAATGTGGGTGGCGGATGCTTCCGCTGGCCATTGGGGTCAGTGCCAGTCACATGCGCCATTCTGAAGGTCTGTGCAGGGTGGATAACAAGGGCAGAGGCACAGGTAAGGAGGCAGGTAGAAATTGTGCCCCTTGCAGATAGGCAAATTTGCATATAAAGAGGATGGATTGCATATATGTCTGCTTTGCAGGGTTGTTGTGAGGATAAAACTGTATATCCCACCCTAATCTCCTTAGAGGAAGGGGGACTATAACTAGAGCACTGCTGTTGTTGGTCTGTATCACTACAGTCCTCAAGTACAGTCAGTATTGTGTCAGAAGGCTGCTGTCCTTGCTTTTAGGAAGTGATGGTATCAGTGGCGAGTGGGAAGTTATCAGAGGATGATGATTTCTGGCTGCTGGATTAGTGCCCAGCAAAGTAGAGATACTTACTTTCAGAGCTGGTGACATTGATCCCATGACAATATACTTCATTGCGCATAAGGTTGACACTCTTCATCCTGAATGAAGTCGGAAGATAAATGCAGGAAGGTTTTTTGAGTGTAGAAATAGCAACAATTATTCTGATGCCGTAGCAGTTGATCCTCACTTACTTGATTTCTCTTGTCATTATTGGGAAAGGCAGCTACTGTTTTATAGCCGGAAGCCAAGGATAAACCTCTGTTCCTTTTTGGACAAAAGAACTGCTGATTGGTGGATGTGTTCATTTTCTGCCAGCATATAGCTAGCATATAGCTAGCCAGCTGGGTTTTCACTCCTCTTGGGTTTAGGACTAGATTGCAGGGTGCCACCACTTTTCCCTTATAGTCTCTGTGCTCCAGTTTAGGATTGCTCTTTTCATCTTTTTGCACATTTCCCTTTTAACCCTATGCCCAGAAAATGCTCAGGTCTTGCCGTCCTGCTGATTAGCCCCTCCGGTCATTATGCTTTTGCCTGTCTAGGAATGAGGGATCCATGGTGTCCCATCTGTGCCAACTGACTGAGAAGGAGTCACATTCACCATGTGTAATTGCCGTGGAACAACTGGGTGAATTGCAGGCACTTATCACATTGGCAAAACTGTATCCAGACCCTGTAATCATAAGTATTTGCCAAGCAACCTCCCAGGGGCCAATTCCATTCAATTAAATCTACATGAAAACACAGAGGGCTATTTGGAGTGACCCTAAGGAACGGGGAAATAATTTTCTTATTAATCTGAAGTTCCCTTTTTAAATTAATAAACAATGCTCAAACTTCAGGAAGACCGTGACAAGATGGAATACCAGGCTGAAAAGAATAAGATGAAGTTCAACAGGGAAAAATCAAGGTTCCACACTTGGGCAAAAATAATCAAAGACACAGGTATAGAATGGGGGAAACCTGGCTTGGCAGCACAACATGTGAGAGGGATCTTGGAGTTGCAGTGGATCACAAGATGACCATGAGTCAACAGTGTGATACAGCTGCAAAGAAGGCTAATGCAATTTTAGCCTGCATTAATAGAGCCTTAGCGTCCAAATCACAAGAAGTTGTGGCTCCGCTTTACTCCGCATTGGTGTGACCTCACCTGGAGTCCTGTGTCCAATCCTGGGCACCTCAGTTCAAGAAAGATGATGCCAAATTAGAGCAGTTTCAGAGAAGAGTAGCGAAGATAATCAGGGGGCTGGAAAACAAGTCCTATGAGGAAAGGTTGAGGGAACTTGGTATGTTTAGCTTGGAGAAGAGAAGGCTGAGAGGGGATATGATAGCACTTTTCAAGTATCTGAAGGGCTGTCATAAGGATGAAGGGACAAATCTGTTCTCATCTGCCTTTGACAGTAGAACTAGGTCCAATGGGTACAAACTGCAAGAGAGGAGATTCCGGCTGGACGTCAGGAAGAATTTCTTGACGATAAGGGCGGTTCGACAGTGGAACAGCTTGCCGATGGAGGTGGTGGATTCTCCCTTACTGGAGACCTTCAAGCAGAGGCTCAACAGGCACCTGCTGGAGATGCTCTAGGAGGATTTCCTGCTACAGGCAGGGGGGTGGACTAGATGACCTTGTAGGTCCCTCCCAACTCTATGATTCTACGATTCTGTGCCTTCAGTGAGCATCCAGAGTCAAAAGAGGGACTAATCTTTGCGCTTCTCTCCCTTTCCTTTTTATACTTCTGCAGATTCTAAGGAGAGCTGTTGTAAAATGCCCCCTCTTATCACCTAAACGATATTGCGGGAATTGTGTCTGCTTTTCAACCGCTGTGCACCTGGAGCCTTCGATCCAGCCTTTTGTGGTGCCTGCTCTTGATTGCGGCAATTCACCTGCATTCTGGCCTGGCCGTTCAGCTCTTCCGGGGTTTACAGAATGTCCACAAGTGTTGCAGCTCCCCGGTTTCTGACACGGCTGTGGAGGTAGTTAAGTCATTACTTCCAGTGGCTTCTACTTAGTGCATTGGGTTTAACACTGCTCTTTACCAGGCTTTAAATAGCTACTTGAGGGTGTGGAATGTCTTTGTCATTTTTATTTGGTGGTGCATATCCAGCCTAAGGAGCAGGGTCGCCACTTAGAGCACAATCCTAACCTGGAGTGAGGCTGGCACAGTTAGGCCAGCAAAGTTTGGCCAGCAACAGGACCACTGTAAAGCGTGTTCGGACCATTCTCGGAGTCAGGGAGGATGGCACACGTCTGTGTGCTGGCCAAACTGACTCCAAGAGTGGTCTAAACATCCTTTACAGGTTCCCTTGTGCTGGCTAAACTTTGCTGGCCTAACTGTGCCAGCCTAAGTCCAGCTTGGGATTGTGCTCTGAATGATTCCCCAAAGGAAGATGTCCAGGTGAGGTTGGAGTGCCTTTTTGGATGGAGCCTCTGAGAAGTCCAAGGAAGAACAACTGGCCTGCAAGGGAGGAAAAAATTGCCATTTGGGTCTTATGCCATTTCAGAGGTCATACTATGCAAGTGACTCAGGCTGCATCAAATGCTGTTTTGGAGAAACTATGCTCTATACTTGGCCACACTGATGGTTTTGCTTGCTTGGGGATGGCAGCTGCTCACTGTCAAACAGGTTTGAAAGGCAATGTTCAGAAAGGTAGTTTCGTGCCTCTGATCTTTGGTGAGCTTCTTCGTTGGACGTGGGCACATGCCGCAACCTCTCAGCTCCAGCGTTCCACCTGTAAAATGAGAACGAGAGGAACGTAGGGCTGTAGGAAGTTAAACCTGCTGAAGAAAGTGTTAATCAGACTGGGAATTGTCTGTCTGCACTCATGGGACGTGGTGGCGTAGCGAGTTAATCCGCTGTTGCTGGGCTTTCCGATCGCAAGGTTGGGAGTTCAAGACTGCGTGACGGAGTGAGCTCTCGTCGCTTGTCCCAGCTCCTGCCAACCTAGCAGTTCGAAAGCACCTAAATGCAAGGAGATAAATAGGGACCACTTCGGTGGGAAGGTGACGGCGTTCCTAGAGTCATGCTGGCCACATGACCACGGAAGCTTGTCCTCGGACAAAACGCCGGCTCTACAGGCTTAGAAACGGAGATGAGCACCGCCCCCTACAGTCGGTCACAACTAGACCATTCGGTTGTGGGGAAAACTTTACCTTTTTACTCATTTTCTGGAGTCCGTTGCTGTGAAGTACTTTGAGTTATGAGTAGTCCTTCCTTCCGCTTCTCTGTTTGCTACTTTGACGTTGTCCTTATGATTGCTTGTGCTCCTCCCTCCCCCCCCCCGCCCGGGGAATCTGCAAGAACTGATATTCATAATTTACCACCCAGGGCTTTGTAATTAATATTTGTGTGAAGCTCCTGGAGAGGTCCTGGATTTGAAAACGTTCAATATAAATAAAAACTGTCTTGCTAACAGTGGGGGGGGGGATCATTTTCACAGCTCCTTCAAGCTGATGCCACTGTATTGGGGTAATTTGAAGGCTGCTTTGGGATGTTGCAATCACCTTGTGGAATTGCAGCGGTAAATCAATCTGTGGCTCATTTTATGGCATGCTATTGTCCAAAGCTCCATTTCCTGTGAATGGCAGTATCTTCCTTCTTTGGTGCCATTTCCTTTTGGCTATCCAAAGTCATGGTGTCCCCAGTAGAATAGTCCTGCCAACTCATTGCTTAGTTTACTGCTAGGCTGGACTTTTCAGCCCCTGTATTTTCTGCAGTTTTCCCCCTGGGTAGGTGCGGTGAGTTCATCTCTGTGTATTTGCTTCCATTGGCACACACGTGCACACACGAACTTCTGTAAACAGTGCTGGCTCCTGCTGGCTCTGACATATCAATGTTCCTGGTTTTTGCGGCGCTTGGTCCCTGTTGCCACACCATGGTAGCCTCTCCTGCCTGCGCAAAAACCAGAGGAACGTTTGCACTTGCGCAAGCACAGCAGGCAGGGAGGCACATGTTTTCTGTGTTCTAGAGAGGAGAGCGGCTGGCAGTTCATGGTTCAGGGTGTTGGCGTCTTCTCACACTGTACATCGTGCTAAAGGGCGCAAATTGGTGATCTGGCAAAAAACATTTCCCCTGATATGAGCAGGGGAAAGCTGAGACTGGTGGACTGAGCATCACCTGAGGAAGCATTTCCAAATCTTCTGATGCCTACACAAGTGGAGGACATGGATGGCAACCAATTTCCTCCTATTCCAAGCACAAGGGAGTAAACTTTTCCTTCAGAAGCTAATGACTTGCCTTCCATGGGAAGGGAGTTCCTGAAGCCTTTGTACCAGTGACGTCATGCAGGGGGAACGTGGGGGAACTCAGTTCCACTAGTTAAAATTAGGGCTGACTCCGCCCACTTCACTCTCCCTTCTCCCCCCTCCCCATTCCTCTGCAAAGAGCTTTTCTTCTTGGTTGGCCGGCACTCAGAGGGTTAAAGGCAGTGATGTCATTCAGGGGGAACGGACCAGAACGGATCCTAACGGGCTCCGTGGCTGGTTCCGGGTTCCCGACAAGTGCCAATCAAAAGTGAGTTCCTGTTCCTAAATCATTTGAATGACACCATTGCTTTGTACTATGTCATCAGAATGTTGAGGTTAATTGGTGGGGCCTAGGGTCTGTATGTTTTGGGCTGGCTGAAAGCATGAAAGATCCTTTTCAGCCTCGTGGTTCTGTGATGAGTCTGTGCCTGCGTTATTTCATTTTGTGCTTGAACGACCAAAGTAGCATTGCAATTTGTTATTCTTTCTTTGCTTCTTCTTCCACTTCTGTTTTGAACCCCTCCCCCCTTCCAAGTGCTCTAATTATAAGGTAGCTCTTATGTAACTAATACGTACAGGTAATATTGTGATTATATGCACAGAGCCATATGGTCGGCGGCAGTCACTGTCAATGCTGCTAGGCCCACCGAAGCGGATAAACTCCATGTCCACGCAGAAAGTAATTGCACAAAACTAATTTGTGTTTGCAAACAGAACTGAAATTAACTATGTAAATAAGCAGAGCCGTAGACTAAATATTATAGAGGGGTGGGAGGGCGAGGAGTCGAGGCGGGGAACAGCTTCATCACAACTGCAAAAGCACACGTGGGTGAAAATGGAAAGTGTTCATAGTTTGTGGAAGACCCTCGAGCTGAGTCAGGCTATAAATCCTCTGTATAACTTCTACCCTCACCTCTTCCTACGATACGAGGGCTCTCTGGCTCAAGAGCAACATTATTCTAATTCCGTGTGTTTTGCTAGGAGAGAGATACGCTTAGCTCCAGTGTCATTACTTCTAAGACGGGATTGCTCTTAACTTCCTGAATAATGCTTCCTTGCTGGTGGTTCAGCATTAGAAGTAACAAGAGACCTTGCAGGCAAAGGTTTGACAGGCTATTTCAAATCAACTTACATGTAGCCTCTTTTTCTTCTGCAGTTCCTGGACAGGTGTGTCTCTCCTCTCTGTAGATTCTCTCCCTGATCCAAACTCCTTTCCCTGGGTTCTACCTTTTACCGTAAAGTAAGTTTGGACCACTCTTTGTGACGGAGAGGCCAATACACAGATGTGTGTCATCCCCCCTGACTCCGAGAGTGGTCCAAATGCGCTTTATGGTGGCCCTTGTGCAGGCCAAACTTTGCTGGCCTAACTGTGCTGGCCTCACTCCAAGTTAGGATTGGGCTCAATGATCTTAATTTTACTAGAATGATGTCATCTTAATTCCGTAGCTCAAGCAACCTTAAAAAGTTGTAAAAGACAGTGATGTCACAAATCATTTCTGTTCAATTAGTGCCTCACTCCTTTCCTTACAAGGGAAATCTTGGTTGATGACAGCGGATCAGTGATCTCTCCATCTCTGCAAGAGCATTTTTCAAATGTGGCAGGGTGTTGTGTTGTTAAAGTGATATATTGCTACTGCTGGCAGTTTGATCAGTAAAAAGCAAACAGAACAATCCTTGGCCAATTGTTAAATAATGGCCAAATAACATAAAACATTAATTGATCAGAATTGTGACAATGAGTGAAACTTATGCCAGTTATAAATAGCCCAAGTTAACAGCTATGAGACAATTGACGTTAAATTCTAAACAGCTGTAATCAATTACCATCATTTGTAGCAAATAAAGTTATGTAAATGTGCATAGCAGTTTTCAAGAGAACAAACTGTTCTTCTTGGCATTTGTTTGGAAAACCAGCACTTGCCCAAGAGTTACAGATTTTACTTAAAACAAAATTAAAGAAATAAAACACAATCACTCTAGCAGAAAAAAAGGTTTCTCTTAAAATTTAAATGTTGTGGCTGTAGTGCAAGCTGTATATGCCTCTGTTGTCTGATCGTTTGTTTTGTTTCTTCTTAATGCTGATGCCTGCAGGGAACATTCAGGTGCACATGTATATGGGGTGCTAGATACCCACCCACAGAGCACCCCCCCCAGCCCCGTAATATGACTGTAGTAGCAGGACTAACGGCAAGAGACCTCAGACCCACAGGCCAAGAAAAAGGTCACTTTTGTTTTATTCTTAGAGCCATTGCTCAGCAATGTCAGGCTGACTTTCATGGTGCCTTGATTGCTCCAAAATTCCATGGGCAGCTGTACCTCATCTGCACAGCCAATTTGAGCTGGTGACAAAGGGCCGGATCCTACCCAACTTTCCAGCACCAATGCAACTGTGCCACATCCTGGAAGACATTTCTTGGAGGTAAGTCGTCCAGGTAAAGGGTTGTTTCCCCCCCCCCCTCGGGGCTGCATTGCAACTGCATCAGTGCTGGAAAGTTGGATAGGATGAGGCCCAAAAGCTCATAAGCTCCACCCAGCATCAGCAGCAAGAGACCAGTTTGTCCATTTAGAATACAGAACTCTTCTCTTTCTCCAAGGGGCTCCAGAGAAGGATTCAAAATTGCCACACAGTACTTTTTGGGTAAACATGAGTGCAGTTACTCAGAGCATTTATAACTTTCTAACGTGGAGAACATGTAGCCAGTGTGAAAGACTGTGCTTTTGGGAGAGGGCTGGGGAATGTGGGTCTTGCTGTAGGCATTTTAGGGGGTTGTAAGTAACTGTGACTTGAGATCCTGAGTGTCTTGGATTTAGTGTTGGTCTTTTGAAGCCCCTCTTCCCAAGCCTTACTTTTTAAACTCCAATTTACTTCCAAATTAGCTTAGAGTTTATCTTTGTGAAAATATCCGTAAAACACTTACGACGGTCGCAGATGGAGAAGCCCCACGCAAGCGCAGCTATTATTGTGATTATTAATTATGTCCAAGCAATGAAGCAGCAGATTTCATCTCTCTTAGAAAACTCCTGAGTTTTTCAGGAGAACAACAAACCCATTATTGATGTTTGCGGGGAAGCAGATGGGAAATGGGGCGGGGGAATGGTTCAAGGATAAGACTTTGCTTTCACAGCTTTATGGAATCACACGAAGAAAGATGCATTAATTGATGGAATAGATGATGGGTAAAGAAACAGATGGGGCCCATATAGCCAGAAATTGCATTTCTTTGTGCGTGTTTTTACAACTGGCACTTTAGAAAAAAAAATCACAAAAGGCCTGCCTTATTCGCAAAAGCATATTTGTTCAGCAGTGTTTATGGGTTAGAGTTGTGAGCGCATCCATTCCCAAGTGCTTTGCTCCAGGTTAGACAGACCGTGTGCAGTTCAATCACTTTGAGGGCACAATCCTAACCTGGAGTTAGGCTGACACACTTAGGCCAGCAAAGTTTGGCCGGCACCAGGGCCACCATGAAGAGGGTTTGGACCACTCTCGGAGTCAGGGAGGATGGTGCACGTCTGGGTTTTCAGGCTTTTCAGGGCATGGGGAAGGCGGGAGGGTGGGACAGCCCAGAGGGGAGAGGGGAGGAGCCAGGATCTGGCCATTAGGCCAGATCCTAATCCATGTCCCCGGGCCATGTATCTTGTGGGCTGTTCAGACTTGCACCTGATAAATAGCAGGTTTAGATCTGAGCAGCCCCATAGGAGTGGCTGGGTCTTACCCTGGAGGGAGAGGACAAACATCCCCGTGTCCACAGTGAGTTTCAGAGACAGTCAAACCTGCATTGGTTTCTGTTCCTTCCAATGCGGTTAGGATTGGGCTGTTATATGATCAGCACCTTTTCGCCATTTGAAAAAGTTATGCTTGAGTGTGAGTGTTAGCAAAGGAAAGAACAAATTCTTCCCTAAACCATCCCCGTGTGCTTCTCTGTGGGTAATATTTTTTTCTTGTTTTCTTTAAACTGATTCCTTGCAATGTGATCTGTTGTTCGATGTTTCATTTCCAAGATAGATGGTTTGCTCAAACTGGACATCATTCAGGTTTCTGTCCCTTCTGTGATGCATCAGCAGAGAATGGAAGTTAATAATAGAGTTTGCAAAGGCCATTCTAGAAATGTTTCAGAGGGCTCTACCTTAATGGGGATTCCTTGTGATTGGATTGAAAAAAACAAATGTCTCTGCATGCCCCATTGGCACAACTATGTCAGTGCTGGAAAGTTGGTTAGGGTTGCACCCTGAATTTTGGTCTTTTCCCAACTTTGGGTAAGAAGTGGGCATTTTGGATACTCTTCTACCAGGGTAAGAGCTTGCCAATCAGAGAACATCATTTGGCGCATGGCCCAGGCAGCTGTGGGCCTCTTGAATATACAAGCAAAATGTACCGGTCGTGTCTTTTGTACCGTAGATATTTTTAGGCAGGAGCCTTGCTTATCTTTGAAAATTGCCCAGCAAAAAGGTAGAATTTTTTTCTGAAATGACAGACTGCAACTGACTTCATTGCTGAGCTTCAGGGCTGACTTCTTTTCAGTCTTCTGCAGCTGTGTTCACCTCTTTCCCCATTTCTGTTTCTGGCTGAATGTCACAGTAATAGTAATCAGGAAAGGGGGAGCCTGTGGAAGCAGTCAGGGTGATGAACCCCTACTTGATAGACACATCCCACTGTGTAGCTCCAGGCAGGCTTTAGAATCTAAATAACTTCAAATGCATTCTGAATTACTCTGAACATATTTAGACAGAGCTATATTTCATCCCAGGGTACTAATGTACTTACTCATGGTTTCCCTCCTCCCCTTGTACAAACATTTCCTTTCACACAAAGAAGGATAATCAGAAAACCGATGTCTAAAAGGTTGTTTTGCAAGTGGAGATCAGTAAGAGAGCTTGGAATTCAGAAGACGCTTGGTTGGAAGATGCCAAGTTCTGATCGTGGGCTGAAAAAAATAGCAGCAGGAACTAAGAGATGCTTCAAAAGTTCAGAAGTTCTAAGAGTTGCCTTTTAGGAGTTCACATAGACCAAAATTGCAGGACAATCTGGAAGCCAACAGTGTTGGGGGGGGGGATGTTTTTACAACATTAGTGAATGGGTGTGCTCGGTTTGGGAGCTTGGCATTGAAATTTTGCACAAAAACATTTTTTTTTTAAAAAAATAGCTTTTAGAAACCCTTCAAAAGGAAAGCATCTGAGGGTGCAATCCTAACCTGGAGTTTGGCCAGCACAGTTAGGCCAGCAAAGCTTGGCTGATACAATGGCCACCACGAAGTATGTTTGGACCACTCTCGGAATCAGAGAGGCCAGCACCCAGACGTGCACCATCCTCCTGACTCCAAGAGTGGTCCAAACACGCTTTATGATGACCCTTGTGCCGCCAAACTTTGCTGGCCTAACTGTGCCGGCCTAACTCCAGGTTACGATTGCACCCTTAGTCATAGATTTCCCATGTCGTATGCAACTTAACTTGCTAGACAATACAATAAGATCCATGTACATTTTTTGCCACTTGGGGTAGTTCCAGCATCTCCTGATGCTTTAGAATTAAAGGAGGAAAATAAGTATGCGGAGGTGGGGTATTGAGAAATGTATCTCCTCTCTGTGCATGGTAGCTCATCTACACACTCTGAAGAATGGTGAGCCTGTCATGTGACCCAATGATTAATGACTTATGCAAAAGACTGTCACAGCCACTGCCACAGTGGGAATAAAATGTAGGCCATTCAGCTTTCCCTGTGGGCTTGCATAGCCCAGCAGTGCCTCATGCCTGAAGACTTGGCTGTTTCCTTTCAAGACCTTGAACACAGAGATCATTTTCTCTGCCTACCTGTTCTACCCCAAAGATCTTCAGGCTTTCAAAGAAAGGGAAGTGCAACCCATAGATCATTCTACTGCTCTGCATCCGGCTCAGCTTCCGCAAGTAGGGCTGAACTCACATGGGCAAAGGCAATAAATATTCGGTCAAGTGGAGGGCACAGGGCACTAGCAGAGGGGGTTACAAGCACACTTACCTGCCTTGTTTATATTGAACCTATAAACTATCATGGACCAGGGTCAGTGATGTCATGCAGGGGGTGCGCGGGGGTACGCGAGTACCGCTTTCTAGGATTACAGCTGGCCCCGCCCATTCGCCCGCCCACTCGTCAACTCCGCCCTCTGCAACATTTGAATTTCCTGCATGTTTGAGTTGCCTGCATGTTCTCAGAGCCAGGCAGGCAGGCAGGCAGTGAGTGGAGCCTTTCCTTTCCTTGCCACTGAAAAATGAGTTGCTCTGGGGCTTTAACATGATGCCAGGCCTCCTTAACATGCTCTGGGGGTGCTGTGGAATACTGTTGCAACTGTTGGGTCAGTTTAAAATCGTCTGAGGCCTCAAAAAGGGCTTTTTTCATGTCACTTCCTGCCACGACATCACTTCTGGCTTATGACGTCACTTCCAGTGGGCGGGTCCCGACATGTGCCAATCAAAAGTGAGTACCTGTTCTTAAATCATTTAGATGACACCACTGACCAGGGTGCCTCAAATTATGGCTCCCTTCTAAATCTCCTATAGGACTGCCAAGGTAGAAGGGAGTATCAAGCTTCAATGATAAAGGCCTGGACACCTTTGAATGACAAAGTTGTGATAGTGAAAGGGTGCTGGAGAAAGAGAGAGAGAGAAAAGAAATAGGGGGCTTGACAGCTGGGTGGGTGAGATGCTGCAGTTGATACCTTGGGTGTGTGCAAAGAACATGTGATATGTTTTGAAGAGGGAGTGTGTAGAGTTTGAGAAAACAATGTCCAAGGACAAACGGGCTCCACCGGCCAGAAGCGGATCTACAGGGAGGGCAAAGCTCTAAGTGTTGCAAGGAGCCTTACCCTGTCATGCAAATCCCTCCTCTCCCTTGCTGCTGTAGCCAGTAAGCAACGCCAAGATGTTGCTGTTCCCTGTGAGGATTGGCTAAAACGGTGCAGGAGAGGCGTGATTTCCACTGCAAGGTAAGGCTTCTTGCAAAACATAGAGCTCTGCCCTCCCTTAGATCTGCCTCTGCCACTGGCCGATTGTCATGTACTTCGTTTTGTCCTGCCAAACTCCGATGTGGTTTGTAGAAACTTCAGTGGCTTATGCAAGTCACTCAGATCCTGAGATGGGACAGATGATAAAAGTGTAGTCAGTGGCCGGAGCTGCTGAATCAAAGCTTATGTCTCTCCACTACCAAAGTAAGAAAGCCTCTTGTCCAGTCATGGAATAAAGACACACCCCTGTGAGTGGAGGCGTGCTGTGCGGCCTTTGCTGTAACACATCCTGGGGTGCCTGTCCTTGACCCACACACTGCATGCTCAAAGGCATGCTCAGTAGGGGGATAAATCGCCCACGCTTTCATTTTTGGAAGGGATGGGAACCCAACAGGCAGCAGTAAGTCCTGACCACTCCTTGTGGCTCCCATTGGTATTCCATAGATCTGGAAAAGAGCATCCATAACAATGCTTCTAGTGTTTATTGGTAAGTATTGCCCAAGAGTCCTGCCAGATTAGAGCAAGATTTCCAGCTTCCTGTTTGTCACTCTGGGCATGAACGCCACAGTTTCCATGCTATCATTCACACATTTTTTTAGAGTGAAGACGAAAACATTCCACCCTCCTAGAAATAATACATTGGAAATTCCAGATTTTTGGTTCCAGATTTCTCTTCCACTGGACTTCCTATCATTCCCCTCCCAAAGTTTGCTATTTCTCTTCCCTTCCATCCACTGCCAGCTTTGTTAATGGCCTGACTCATGCGTGCAGTCTGTGATCCTTGCCATTTGGGCGGGGGGACGGGACGGACCTTTGATCCTCCTTCACACAATGGTCCGGTTGTGAAGTGACACAACCGCCTTCTGTCCTGGCTTTTGTTCGGCAGCAGACAGAGCGCATAGTGTTGCACTGCCATGCTGTAAGGCCATCTCAAGTGCTGGTTGCTAGTTGGTCAAGGACAAAACAGCTGCCCAGTTTTCCTCCCCGCCAAATGGAAGAGTTCTGTTGTTTATCTTACAGCGGCTCAATCTATGGAGGTCCTTGTTCCAAGAGTGTTTCTGCAGTGGATCGAAGAGGCACGCAGTAGGGGCCTTGGGTCAAAAGCGTCAGTGGGCAGAATAGGTTCCTTCTTGTCTAGCTGTTGGAGGGTCATCAGGAGACCCAGGATGACCTTGAACCCAAAGCTTCAGTGCACACTCTTCTGTTATGAACCAGGCGCTGAAGCATAATGTTGAGTGGTCAGGATTACTGGGTGGCCTAATTGCAATAATCAGAATGGAGCAAGAAATTTTCTTCCAGCTCCAATTGTCCGACTGCCACTGCCACCCAAGCACTCTCTAGCAGGATGACGGTTGGCATCACGTTCAGAATTGCAGCGTTGCAAACCCACAGCCTTACAGAGGTTGACGGTTGGCATCATGTTCAGAATTGCAGCGGTGCAAACCCTCAGCCTTACTATACAGAGATTATCTGTGGAAATCTCGACTCTCTCTTATTTATTGTGAAACTAGGAAAAAAGGTCGTGCATGTGTGTGCGTGCGCGTACGCACGCGAGATATGCATAAATGTCATCTCCTGTGAATCAGCTCCGCAGATGGAAACCAAAATGACCACTGCCGACTGAAATGCATCTGAATGCAGGCACATTTAAAGTTTGCATTTGGATAGCACGGAGGTTGATGTAAAAACAACACAAGCATCCGATTTACACCGGGCCATTTGAAAATCTTCTAGACCTGTGGTTCCCAACGTCCTACTCGGATGTTGGGACCGCTGTAAGTGCTGGCAGGGGTGGCGTCTGGGGAGGGTACCTGACAGTGCCACAGTGATCAAGATGCTGCAGGCACCCCAGGGATCCTTACCTCACGGGGGTGGGGTCACTTTGGCAAGTTCTGGGAGGCCCGTGTGGTTACAGGTGATGGATCCTGATGGCTCATTAGAGCCTTAGTTGGTCGGCTTGGCATTGCCAATTGTCATTTAAGGACAATTCTTTCCTGATCTCTCTCGTTTCAAGCTGTAGTGCAGGGCTGCAGGGCTGAATTCACATGATTATCACATACTGAACATCAAGTATAGATGCTCAAACTTGGCATACCCGATATGAGTGTCAGTGGGGAGGATGGGCTGGACGGCAAATCTATTTCCATGTCCATTTCCTCTCTTCCCATATGCCCTGAGCAATCGTGGACGGAAGAGGACAGACCTTATCTCCTCACTTACTCATATGCCGTTGCATATGAGATAACCTGTCCCTTGAGAGGTTTAGCAGAACACTTTGTTTTTGCCAGCGTCAAGACTTCCGGAGCCTCCGCATTTACACTGGAACACAATCCTGTAACCCAGGCATAAAGACAGGAGGCCTGGGGAATAATGGAGGGCTGCCGCCGACATAGAAATCTGCTTGGAAGGAACAGCGGGTTTGTGAACTCAATAAAACTTGGATTGCCACTTCTGCTTCTTTTTTCCCAGAGAGTCAAATGCCCTTTACTTCCGTGACCTTGACAGCTATCAACACCACTGGAGATTTTGATTGCTTCCTTCATGCACGCCTGAGATGAAATTTAACTCCTGTCAGTAGCGTGGCTGTTCGCTAACCTGACCGGGCTGGGTGCTGGCATTGTCCTGGGCGAGGGCATGCGAAGGAGGAGTCGGGGAGGATGGTGCCTTGTTCCGTGCGAGCGCCATCCTAACCTGGAGTTAGGCCAGCACAGTCAGGCCAGCACAGTTTGGCTGGCTCAAGGGCCTCTGCAAAGTGTGTTTGGGCCACTCTGGGAGTCAAGAGAGGCCAGCGCACAGACAGGTGCCTTCCCTCCTGACTCCCAGAGTGGTCCCAAACACACTTTGCACAAAGCAGGCATGCCCGTGGTCTTCTCTGGATATGCTGTGGTCTGAAACAATGGCCCTTTCGGAAGAAGAAAAGAACATCTGCCAGTTTTGTCCCTTCTTGCAGGACAGTCTCAACTGTGACTTTTTTTTTTTTTAATCCTTGGGAGTCATGAAGCCAGCCTGGTGACCCAGTTGCCCGTAATTAGCCCACAGTCGGGACCCAGCATGCTCACCTCTCAGAAATCCGCTGCCTTCCATGCAGCGGGGATGGCAAATGCAGAGATCAGGTGAGCACAGGCCGTCTGGCAGTGCTGTAGCTAATGGCGCACCAGGGAAGCTGTCACTGTCAATCAGCCCAGGCTGCATTGTCGGAGAGAAGGCAGAATGCCGACTGTTTTGCACAGGCAGCCTCGCATATGCCGTACCTTGGCAGGCACCTTGATGAGCTCAGGACACGGGACTCTCTGTGAAGGATTCACATCCCCGAAGCCAGATTGGCCATGTAATTTTGCATGAAACCCCCAAGGGTCTCTCTCTCTTGGTCAGCACCGTCTTTCCAGTTGTACCCAAAAGCAGTCCAAATGAGGAATGTGACCATGGAGGGAAGCACTTCATTTAACTGTACCCAGCGATGCGATGTCTTGTATATAACTACTGCTTGCTTGCTTGCAATGTAGTGCCAGATGGATGTGATGTCCATGAAGAACAATGGATGGTTTTTGCACATTTCTGCCTGAACACTGCCTGGCAACGTGTATGGGGGCACTGCCCCAGCAGTGCATATATTATTATTATTATTTTTTTCACTGATAGGATTGTTATGACTTCTTAGTTATAATCGTCTGTTGTTGCATTTGCACTTGAACTTGTATATCACTCCTCACTCAAAAGCATAGGCTATTACACACTGTACTCCACTTAAAAAAAAGCAGAGTTGGCTATTGCACAGCATTAACAGGTTATTACCCAGCATTAACAGGTTATTACCCATAATTCACCATTCAGAAGCACAAATCAAATTGTGTTGCACCAGTGCTTAGTGGAGAAGGAAAGGGTACTCAAATTAGTCCTTCAGCTGCTGCCGCAGGATCTATGTAAAAAAGGGGTAGGAAAACGTGAACTTGCGTGTAAGAAATACAGTGGCCAAAACAATTCTCCTCCTGTCTTGTGGATGGGAAAAAGAATCTGGTTATGTTATGCCCATGCAAAGAATTTTCCAAGCAGACCGTACACAAAGACAGCATCATTTTCACAAGGAACAAAAAGATACAGTATGAAGCCCACTGGCTCCTACCAAGGAATCTTCATCTGGCCTACAAAGCCTCCCCGAACAATTTCATGGAAGTCCAACAACAGGGACAGGAAATACTCAGGGCACAAATTAGCCTTTAAACTCCTTCGCCCCCAATAAAACACCAGAAATGTGATTGCCTGCCATACTCCTCCATGCCTTTGAGATTTTCCCTCTTCCTGGTGTCCTGGAAGTCCTAAGCTCTTAATATTGACTTTGTTTCCATCTATTGTGATTTCTCAGCAGAATCTTAAGCAGAAAACCATTCAAAGTGTGCTCTCTTGTTTGCAAAAGGGCAAGGTGTTTTTTTTTTCTCCAATCAAACGAACTTTCCAAATGTTTATTTGATTTGTTTTCACATGCGGTGGAAAACATGGGAACTATTTCCTTCCCCCCCCCTTCCCTTCGTTCCCCCTGGCCTTGCAGAAGCTGATCAAAATTCACAGCACCTGCAACATGTAAATGACATTTCATGTGCTTGGCAGTGTGAGTCCCAACCCATGTCCTGTCATGCTTATCAGTGGTACAAGGGAGACGCAGAGAAGGACCCAGTCTTCATGCCAGAAGAGTGATAGATAATAACATTTTGGATGGAGGGAAGAGGCGGCAATGCTGACGGACAAGAATTAAGACTCTGAATGCAGGAGTCGATCGCATAGTCACTCTGAGTTTCCCATGCTAGGAAGGGAATTTGAAGCTTTCGGTTTTGCTTCCTCCTTTTAAGAGTCAGTCCAACAGAATTGCCCTTCTCTTCCACTTCCAAACCTCTCTGCACCCATCCTGCAGCCTCAGTTCTCTTTAAGACATTTCTGCAAACTACAGTTCTGTGTGTTTGCCTGCTTTTTTAATCTCATATATTTTTATCCCTGACATTTAGCTAAGTGCTCTCATGCTGGCCCTTGTGTGGTTTCATTTGTTTATTTACTTAATAAAGCATTTACATGCCCATTTCTTTTAAAGTGGCTTGCCATAAAATATATTTTAACAGTACCAGTAATCAGTCCAAATACAGTAAAAGTTTGATGTTAAAATAAAATTAAAAAGCAGCACTAAACTGGATCAAAAACAAAAACAGACCGTTCTTTGTATACTCAGAAAACTCTGTCCAGATAAAAGGTGTTATTAGGTATCAAATATTCAGTGGATTTCCAGCAAATATTCATGCTCTCAGAACATAGCTGGAAAAAAATATTTAACATTAAGAGGGAAAGTGTTGTGAGCAGATATCTTTCCCCTCTAGTACTGATCCACCGGAGACAATTTTAGGGTGTGCTGCTGATGAAAAAGGCCAGCCTTGCGGTTTTCAACTCTCTTGCCCTTCAGTTGGAAAAGACAGGCACAGAGCAGAATTGCCTTGTAAGTCAAGTTATTTTTATTCAGATAATAAACAGACCAAAGTGCATTAAGTGTTGGTTGTAGAGATGAACAGTATAATAGGACTTTACCAGTTCTTTAATGTAGGCAGCTTATGGGAAGTTATCAAGCTCCTATGAGCTTTCTTGGGTCTCCCATTTCCTTTTGCACAGGGAAGAGATTTGGCAGATGTTCCAAAGTGCATGATTTTTCCATCTCAGCAAGAATAGGGTCCCAGGCTGGCCAGGTGCGGAACTCACTGAGGATCATGCACGTCAGAGGGTTCACATGCCAGGACCAGAGGCAGATCTACAGGGAGGGCAAAGCTCTAAGTGTTGCAAGAAGCCTTACCCTGTCATGTAAATCCCTCCTCTCCCTTGCTGCTGTAGCCAGTAAGCAACGCCAAGATGTTGCTTTTCCCTGTGAGGATTGGCTAGAACAGTGCAGGAGAGGAGTGATTTCCACTGCAAGGTAAGGCTTCTTGCCAAACTTAGAGACTTGCCCTCCCTTAGATCTGCCTCTGGCCAGGACCAACCCCCTGAACTTTCCAGGAGCAATCAGCACCCAATAGATTCACCTAGTTCACAAATGGGTTGTGTGAGCTTTTAGCCTTGTCTACCACCAATGAATTGGGCAATGGAGACAGAAAGTAAAAGGCCTAAGACATAGGAATGTATATGCCGTTTCAAGGTGTGTACACTCATCTCTGCCTTTTCTCCCCAGTAAATACATTTTGCAGGTATTCTGAGAATGCCTCTCATCTCTTGTTTCACCTGTTGAACTTCTACCCATTGCACTCTTTGCCAGTCATTGCCACTGGTGTTTTGTCTACTTTAAATACATACATTTTGCGAGGTTCTCCCTAACTTACCTGTCAAGTTTCCATTCTGTTTCCTTCCACACCATCCCTTCTCCCTCTCCCTGGCTCTCCTCCTTGCTGATCGTGTGTGCTGTGTTGTGTTATGTTGGTTTTGTTTCCTCCCTAAGCAGCAGGCCAAGAATCATTGCCTTAGCAGGAAGTCTCATTACAGCGCACAGTGTATTCCTCTGCCCTCTTGCACCAGGTTGCATACGGGCAGACCCACATGCCGTGTGCCTAGCCCCCCACAGAGAGCAAGCTGCTATGGCACCAGATTTTCTTCCGGCTTACAGCTTCAGTAAGCATTTGCTGCTAATGAACCCACTTGCTTCTCCTGGAGCGGTTTAGGGAACCGTAACCATGCCCTGTGGTTCTGCACTGTGGTCTGTGCCTTGAAGATGGCTGAGCTCAGGACCTAGAGTGGGGAAGCTCTGGGAGGGGTATGAATGCACTTGCCCTGTCTGTGCATTCTGCAGCCGTCTTGAATGTAAAACCTGCGTAGAGTCAAAGAGTGCACATTGCAGACCCAGTTGTCCTTTGTTCCTGAGTATGAAATGAAACAATGGCCACCTGAATGAAACCTGAGCTGTCTTGCTCCTGTTTCTGAGTCAATGGTCACTTCCAGATAGGCTCTTGGCAGTGCTGCCCGCTGTTGTTTTCCTGTTTACAAAGACATATGGAGTTGCCATGTTTGTTTCCTCATAGCAGTGTATATTAGCTCTATTATTTGAGGACGCAATCGAGTGGCTCTTCCTGTTTCTCTTGTGGTCTTTTCAGTCTGGGCATCTGCCTCTTAAAATGTGCAGACCACTAATGTTGTTGGTACTTTTTGCTGCTGTGCCACGTTGCACCTGCACTGTTTCTGGAAAGTTGGATAGGATTGGGCCCTGCGTCTTTATTGGAAGCCCAAGACAAGACCATAGTTCCAAAGACCGATCTGTCAAGCGCAGGGAGGCGGTTAATGGCTGCCGAGTAGCTGCCACAATGATACATTGACCTTTGTCCGTTGTGTATATATGTTTTTTGAAAGACTCTTGCTTTCATTTTTCGTGTGCGTGGCAGTTGTCCCCATTCCTATGTTGTTGCCCTACTGGCTGATTTTCTCAGCGTGCTTGAAATGTCATTGTCTCTTGAAAGACTCTCAGCTGCTTCTGTGTTAAATCTCAGACAGTTTGGACAAGGTTACAAGAAGCGACATGGGGCGAATTGTATGGCAAAGCTGGCAACGTCTTAAAACGACACTGCCCTTGAGATTGGTTTTTTTGTGGTGGTTTTAGAGCTGGAGCTAATTTCAAAACCCTTGATTTTGATAAACCTTGATTTTGATTTTGTCTGGTTGTGAAAACTCTTGCTTGGAAAATAGAAAAGCCAAGTGTCCTGGTTTCACACACCCAGACCCGCAAATCCATTATGGCTAACAAATTTATTTTCCCCCACCCCACCCCAGCTGTCTGCATTTTCCACCCCTTGGTGGTGGAAAACGTAGAAAATCCTTTCTAGGCAGAGGCCCTTACATCGCTTGTTAAGTGGTTTCCACATTGATCTATTTCAATCATTAGCTGCAGAGAAAACCAAAAGAACAGAACCAAAAGTAACGCATAACAGAGAGCTTAAAAACGAAAAGCAAATGAGGGATTTTTCGGAAAACCAGAGACACTTGAGAGGCATGTCTGAAGCTTGAAAACCATATCTGAGACTCACTGTCAGTCACGGTTGGATGGAGGTACTATTCTAAGACAGAACTAGACGTTACAAGGAACGGATGTCTTGCTGCTCATTGTTCCATCTCCCTTCTTCTGAGTAAGGTCATGTGCCATTGCACTTTGTGTTGCCTCACCACCACCCCAGTATTGACCATCAGTTATGTAAAGTGGGCCAGCAGGTCACACAGAATAGGTTTGTGATGTCATGTCATGTATTGGCACATGGTATTGTGACAGACTTTACTCTCCTGGGCTCCAAGATCACCACAGATGGTGACTGCAGCCATGGAATTAAAAGACGTTTACTTCTTGGGAGGAAAGCTATGGCGAACCTAGACAACTTAATAAAAAGCCCAGACATCACCCTGCCAACAAAGGTTCGCCTAGCCAAAGCTATGGTTTTCCCAGTAGCAATGTATGGCTGTGAGAGCTGGACCATAAGAAAGGCAGAGCGCCGAAGGATAGATGCTTTCGAATTATGGTGTTGGAGAAGACTCTTGAGAGTCCCCTGGACTGCGAGGAGATCCAATCGGTCCATCCTACAGGAAGTCAAGCCTGATTGCTCCCTGGAAGGACAAATCCTGAAGCTGAAGCTCCAATACTTCGGCCACCTCATGAGAAGAGAGGACTCTTCAGAAAAGACCCTCATGCTGGGAAAGATGGAAGGCAAAAGGAGAAGGGGGCGGCAGAGGATGAGATGGTTAGACAGTGTCACCGAAGCGATGAACGTGAAACTGGGCGAACTCTGGAAGCTAGTGGAGGACAGGGGGGCCTGGCGTGCTGTGGTCCAGGGGGTTGCGAACAGTCGGACATGAGTTAGCGACTGAACAACAACAATTGTGCAAACACAGCAGTCCCCAAGGTATGGGTCCACCAGTGGATTGTGACCCAATTTTGGGTGACTTGTGAAACTGACAAGGCATATTAGGTTATGTTCATCAGAGGGCTGAACAAGCTGGTACTGGGGGTGGGGGGAGGAAGCACTGCTGCCCCATCAATATTATAGCCACCCCATTGGTGCATAAATCAGGGAACAGCCTCTAAGGCCCCAAACTTCGGGAAACCATGGGGTCAATAAATAATCAAGTATTGGCAGCTATAGACTGGTTTCAGAAGTTCAGGCATGCCCTGGTATCCACTGATTTGATCCCCACGGTTTCAGTTATCCATGGATACCAGGATGCCTATTAAAAAGAGAAAGGAACATTAAACCAACCTCTTTTTTTAGCTTGCTGCAGCAAAATCACTGGTGTTCCCCTGTTTTTGCAAAGGCGGGGATTGGGAGCCTCCGAAGACAGCTTGGCTAGCACAGCATCCTCCAGTGTGAGTAGACAGCTGCCAAGGGACATGCAACTTCTCTTTTGGCCCAAGTGCACTGGAGGCCTCTATGCTTCTGAGTCTAGTTCAAAGTGGTGCTGATTACCTTGGCCACCTTTCATGGGTCTGAGCCTTCTCCTTAGATATGCCTTTAGCCACCTTCCGCCACTGACATCTCCATGGCTGCTTCCGACTCATCCCCCTGTGAATGCACTGAGTGCTGGTCGAAGATGTCTGGATTTGCCTCCTTTTTCTGCCGCCGTCTTTACGGGTGGTTTTATGGACGGTTTTGTGACTCTGTTTTAATAGCGGTTAGTGTTTTAAATGGTTTTATTGTAGCAGTTCTGTTGGTGTTTTAAACTGTTGTACATCACTCTGGGTGCTGCTTCGGTCGGAGATAACACTGCCTGGAAATTCTAAAATTAATAACCATAAATTAAGAGACGATCTGCACCAGGTTTGGGGCTGCAAGGCGGTAATACGGGCAACTGCGTATGGATAACCGGCCAGAAGGAAGCCTGATACGATACAACTATGCTTCGAAACCAAAAGGCCGGTCCTCTCTGCCGTCCGTTGGCTACCACAAATTTAAGCATCCATGACAGTCCCAGGTAGCATAAGATGATCTCTTGAGTTGTCAGCCCTCCAGAGCTACTGGGAGGGCTTATTATGCTAAAATATTCCATTGATTTACAGAGCTGTGTGGCCTTGTTAAGTCGATAGAAGTTGAGACTTTTCTGTATACACAATAATTACCATGTTATCATGTATTATGGTGCGTGTGTGTGAGTGAGTGAGTGAGTGACTGAGTGAGAGAGAGAGAGAGCATCCTATAAGCAAAACATACACGTGCATTTCAAGACAGCGGCCACTCCAGCATTGTCATTCAGTCGGAACGCTGGGCGGGAGAAACGGGTGAGCGGCAACGTGGAGGCGGGGAACATGGCGAAACGGACCGGAACACGACGGGCGGGCTGCCGCTCACCCGTTCCTCCCACCCAGCGTTCCGGCTGAATGACGACGCTGGACCACTCCCATCATTTGAAACAACCCCAAGCCCCTTTCCCCTTGCAGGATGAGAAATCTAACCTGTCCTGCTGCATTCCATGGGGGACAGGAGTTGTTTTTTTTTTTTGTGAGTATAAGGCAAACTCATCCTTGCATCTCGGGGCCCTTTTTGTTTAAACAGTCTCCTAAAGAACGTTACAAGAACTCTTTGGCCTTAAGAGGTAGCTTTAGAATTAGTACTCTGCACAAACTAAAGGCTTAAATTAATACATTGTATCACACATAACATATTGACTAGTGATTTACAGGATCTCAAAAATGTGGATCCTGCATTCATTTCTTCCACAGTGTACTTGGAAGATTATTTCTGGTGTGCTGGTTAGAAAGCAGCCCTTTGATCAGAAGGGTACACAGCTGGCTAGCAAGGGGCTGTCTGTCAGCCTTTATATGTGGTGGAGTACATAACCTTCATTTCCCGCATGCTCGACAGATCTGGTATAATACAGCACAGCTGAATCCAGAGACCAGCACTACAGCATTCATTCTCCCGTAGATGGGAAAGTTGAAAACAAGCTATTACAATGGTTTGTCCTGCTCTTGAAATTTAGCCTTGTATAATAAAGAGCGGCACTGAACAGTGCGTTCTTGTTCCACTTATGTATTGTGTGCAAGCCTACTCTGTTGTTTGCAGGGCTGGGAATTTCTGTCTTGTTTTGGTGTGAATGCTTTTTAGGGTTTGAAAGTACATGGGCCTGAACTGTGCGTCATGACAACTGCATGTTAGCCAAGCACCCTGTGAAAGATATGCACGTTTCTTTGTTTCTGGTGTACAAAGCAAGAAAATGGAGAGGACGTCTGAAACACACACAAGACATTCTTTCCAGCATTTGCCTTTTCGGTCTCTGCTTCAAATATGGAAAATATGGCTTTGTTTCTTACAAGAAACTTCTCATCATACTAAAAGAAAGTTGATTGATAATAGATCTGGAGAAAGAAAATGAAGTCTTTCTTCCTGTGATGCAGGACTGGCCTTTGGAATTGCAACTTGATGCTGTAATGGCTTTTTAACTAAGGATTGGACAAAAGTTTGGTGGATGAGTCAACAGCTATTATTATTGCAAAACCGAACCTCTTTGTGCTGGAGTAGTCTATCTGACTAGCAGATGCTCAGTAGAGAATACTGTGTGATGCCTTTGTGTGATGCCTTCCAGAATAATCTGATCATTGATGGGCAAAGAATGCTGGAGTAGATTGGCTTTTGTCTGATCTGTTTTGTCTGGTCATTCAATGTCAGTATGAGTACAAACTGTACTTTTGTACACTCTTGTAAATCTCCCAACTCTGGTGTGAACAAATGGTGTGCAGAATTGCTTCTGAGAAGGTTACCCGCTCACAGAGCAATCCACGCACTGCCTTGGGCTGACACGAATGGCTGGCTTGCTGTCGTGCATGTACCATATAGCTGTTCTGGCACAGGGTAGGATTGCGGCCTCAGTGCGTTTGTGCTTCTCCTCCAAAGCTGCTGGACACATGCAGAGGTGTTGTTGTGTGATTGACCCTCGGTCCTTTCTACACATGTGCACATATGTGCTCAGATGCTTTTTGTGTGGTTTCATGCATGCCGCTTAAGCCGCCCGATGTGGCAGCTGAGGACTGAGCACAGCTTAATCAAGTGGCTTGCTTCTCCCTAGGAGGTAGGGGGCGGCAGCCGCTGCCATGGGTGGTGCCCACCAGCAGCCTGCTGGATTTGTCATGGGGATTTGCCGCTCCACTCTCTCCCTGCCCTTCCTTCAATCTCTGCTCCTCCTTCAGCGCAAGGAAAGAATGAGAAGCCTGGGATTCGTCTACTCTATTAAAAACACAGGAGGAAACAGTCAATGTTAGCCAAAGGGGAAAGGACAAAACTGGCAGGGGGAACGAAAAAGCCATTTCCAGACTGCTAAGAAAGTGACAAATTAAATTCTAAGAGTTCTGTGTCTCATTCAGAAACACTTTTGCAAACGGGAGAGGAAATAAAGTGAATTTTCTTGAGCGCATTATTCCCCCGGACTCTGGTATCCCATCTTTTTTTACATTTCTGCAACCTGCAAGGCTGCTAAGAATGGCGAGCTTTTTTTTTTTTTTCACATGCCCCTGGCTGATTAAATACAATGGCTCTTGCAGTCAATTTCCTTGCTGGGACTGGTCAGCCCCTTGGACACAAATGTACCCAGGGTGTCGCTGACCATGCAGGGCTGCTGAACAGGCAGGATCAGCATGCACTTGACCTGCTTTGGGAGCTGAATCATAGGGGCATCCAGAATGAACTGCTTAGTACTTTTCATCTCCCTTCCATGCGCTGCTATACGTTTAGTCCCACATTGCCTGACACCAATAACGATCATACCTCCTTATAAAAATGCAGTTATGATCCATCCAAGCGCGCGCACACACACACACACACACACACACACATGCAGAGGAATCTTGGCATTTTCATTGTGAGGAATGAGACAACTCTAACCTAGCACTGTTTTTGGGTAATGGCTCAGCAAAGTCTAGATATAATAGGTGTCTTGTCTAATCCTCAAAGCAGAGATGCTCATGAGGCCAACCCAGCCCAGTTTTGGGTTCAGTACTTCGGAGAGTTCCAAATGAACAAGGGGCCCAGACTGAGAGGGAGCAAGATGCAGCAAGATACAGCAGCAAGATGCAGTAGCAAATCTCCCTGACTGAAAATAAAACTGGGTTTCACAGCTAGGGATGGGACTAGGAAGGCAGTAGCAAGGCAATGCTTTCAGCCAAGTGTCGGCTTTGCTAATTCTTTTTCTTTTTGATTCACAGTACTTGAAGGGTATGTGTGTGTGTGTGTGTGTGTGTGTGCGTGCGTGCGTGCGTGCACACACACACACACACACACACACACACACACACACACACACACACACACACACAC
>JAJKFI010000102.1:1127424-1144637 GCA_029204185.1 Lerista edwardsae | reverse complement strand
CACACACACACACACACACACACACACACACACACACACACACACACGCTTTATTAGATGAACTTTCCTTCCACTAAGCTTGGCCTAGGAATATGCTTTATCAGTGTAACAGAGTGTGCTCTAATTGGCTAAGAACCAGCCCTGAAATGTCACTGGAAGATTTATTTCTCTGAGCAACTTCTCCAGGTACTCATTTCAGCATGGGCCACTGCATAATGGCTTGTGAAGGGTAATAATCCAGGTTCTTAGGTGTTCTTTGCTTTTCCTTATTTTTTTTATCCTCTCCTTTCCAATTCTCCTTGGTTGTTCTTCAAGTCTAAAGCATGCAAGGGGGGAGGGAGAAATACTACACATGTCCTTCCCATAGTTCTGGTGGAGATCAGATGGGAATTGTGTTTTTGGGTTGCTTGTTAAATAGGAATTGGTTCAGTCTTTAATGTGAAAGAGAAAAAGCAAGTTCCATCATCGTGTGTCTGTCGTTCACGGAGCATAGGGCTATCACTGACCACTAGGAATGACAGATGAATGCAATCTCCAAATCAAGAGTCTACATGTTGAGAGCATGCACAGTAATTACCCAGTTTGGAGGTTTAATGGGACTTTAGCTCTCATGGATCCTCATGACCATGTAGAGTCACCATGGTCTTTGGGAATGACTACTCTTGAGACTTGTGAGGAGATGGTGCTGAGAGTGACAATGTGAAATGCTGCTATCCTTGCCCTGCTAGGATAGCAAAATCCTCAAGAGCTGCATCTTCCAAGAAAGAAAGAAATCTTCTTTGTCTTCCAAGACATCTTCTTTGTCTTTCAAGAAACTGCCATTGCAGAGGAAGCCCCACAGTAAGGCTTTCTTGCTACACTTGCTGATAATTTTGGATGAGAAAGGGAAGGAGACGGCTGCTTTACAGGAAGCTGACTCTGGGCTAAGTCCATTAGGAGCTTTTGAGCTCAGCTCCTAATGGGTTCAGGGGTTTACAAATCAGGAAAGTTTAGCAAATAAGTTGCCTGCAAATCCTGCAAATAAGTTGCCAGGAGACGTATCCTTCCTAGATTTGCTACCACGTGTTATCTTGGAACCAGTTAGTAACTGTAGTATGTTCTCTCAGATCATCCTAATTTAAGTGATCCCAAGCAAGCTATATCTTGGTGAGGCTGCCATAAGCAATCAATGACTCTCTCTCGCTCTTGCTCTCGCTCTCTCTGTCAAACAAGGTTTTTTTTTTTTAATTCCCGTCTTCTCCAAGTGCAACAACAATATTGATCTTCCTGGTCAGTTGCATGAAGACCACCTGCATTAATCTGATTTAATGGGGATTTAGCTGGCATCAGAGCAGATCTGTTGCTGTCCTAATCTCATTGCAGAAACATACTGCTGGTTTTTAAATTCCACGTTTTTCACTCCCCACACACACCAAATCCGTTCTGATCAAATGACGTTTTCTAGCTTCTTTGCTGTTTTCTTGGGCTTTGCCCCCCTCCCTCTCCCTGAAACCACTACCTTTTATTTAAACAGGGTCTCTTTTTTTTCCCCTGGGATTGAACTGAAACATAAACCCACAAAACCCACAACTCGTTTCAAACCTTGTTACCAGTTCCAGTTCAATACCAAAGTAGTAGCAAAATGCATGATAGACTGTGGCCCTGTTCAGTTGTTCTTCCCACTGTCATGTTCAGGCACTTTGGTTTGTGTGTGCAGGAAAGGCCATGCCTTCTGTGCTGATGTGCTTTCTGGCCACGACCCTGGGCCTTTGGGCATTCAGCAGTTGCCTGCAGAACACAGCACCAAAGCTCAGGGCGGGCTCTTCCAAATGCTGTTCAGCTCTGGCGATTCAGGGTTCCACACCATGCAGGAGAACCTTTCCCATCATGCAGGGAATGCAGAGGAGCCCAGAGAACATGATCAGAAAGGGCATTATCAAAGGAAATATGCCTTGTTGGTGTACTCCCTGGTTGGTGTTCAGTGAATTCAGGAGAGTAGCTTGCATGTGGGGTGAGAATGCTTGTACCCTACAGCCCCGTGTATGTGTGTGTGTGTGTGTGTGTGTGTGTGTGTACGCTTTAGTACGTTGTGCACAGACAGCAATGTACACCCTGTTGACGGACGCTTGGTCTCGCACAGTGCGGGTGGAGGGGAGGTGTCGCTCACCGTAATACTATTCCCAGGAGCCACATCTTGTTTTTTTTCCCTTATTTTGTTACCATATATTTCACGAAGAATCTCTTGACAACAGGCTGAGTCATAGAAGATTAAACAGTGTGGCTGTAAGGCATGAGGGTATTTTGTTTCTGACCAGTTTTGCCAGTAAAGTCTTTATCCATATAACTATCAAACTATTTTATCAGCTTGTGGGCATAAATATCGAGTGTGGCACAATGCCGGTCAAGCAAATGCAGAGGAAGAAGGGACTTTTTTTTCCCCCTTTTCACCCACCAGCTCTTCCCTTTCTGCCGTTTTCTGCTTCCTTCGTCGACTGCCTCCTTCTCTTCCTGCTTCTCGGAGCCGTCCCTTCCGACTCCCGCCTACAGCATGTTTATGCCCCCCATAATCTTGTGGCAGACTCTGCAAATACAGTTCCCATGTTTCTGAGAACGAGCAGTCATGACGGGGTGGGTGGGAGGGTTGTAATATGTGTTCCGTTTTATTCCTCACTGTTTTTAACATCCAGGCCTGCCAGTTTCGATTCTGAAATGTTTATATGTTGTAGAAAGAGCACCAGGAAGAATAAAAGAGCACTTCAACTCATTTTAATATTATTGCACATCAACGGAATTTGTGTCTGCATGTGTGTGCTTTAAATATAAATGGAATGGTTGTTCAGCCGGTTGGGTGGTGGATAATTCCAGTTCTCTTGTTTTTAAGCTCCCTTGACGGGGAGTCTGCGCATATGTTACTCCAAACATTGCAAGCTTTGGGGAGCCAAGAGATGGGTGGGTGGCAGAGCTCGCACATGGCGTGTGGCAGGTCCCAGGTTCAACCTCCAGTTAAAGGATCAGGTCATGTTTCATGGGGAAGAACTGAATTGGAGATTTTCCTCCAGTTCAGCAGCGAGGCAGAGTAGGGTAGGCCATGCTGGGCAAGATGAGACAACAGTTCCTTTCCCTGCTAGTGTCTCCTGACTCTAACCACACAAACCTGCTAGTGCAGTGGTATTCAAACTGTGGGTCGGGAACTGATGTCAGGTGGGTCACGGATAGTTGGGCAGAAGATTTAGTCGAGAGGGTTAATGCCTCCGTTTGCCTGAAGAGAAGAGCTGAAGGTCGCCAGTTTGGGACAGCCGGAAGTCTCTGTGAGCGGCATACCTCGTTAACTGCGGCTGATTAACAGCTGAGCTTCAGCTGCCTTGTGTGAGGGGGAGTTGTGCCGAAGTTCAGCCGCTTCTCTGGTGGGAGCAGGGAAGCCGTTTATCAGCCAGCAAGAAGACAAACGGGTGGCCAGAAAGAAGGACTAAATCCAGAAAGATCCATCTGTATGTGTGAAGTTCTTGAAAGATAGAACTTTTCTGTATAAATTGTAAAAACCTTCGGGTTTCTGAATAAAGTCTGCCCATGTAAATCGCCTTGTGTTATAGTCATTAGAGAAATCTGGTGACCTAAGAAAGGCAGTATATAAATCCAAGTATTATTATTATTGTTATTATTGTCTTACCCAAAAGCATTTGTTCGCATTGTACAGATGCAGAGGCGTTCCTACAGGGAGGGCAAATCTGTAAGTGTTGCAAGAAGCCTTACCCTGTCATGTAACTCCCTCCTCTCCCTTGCTGCTGTAGCCAGTAAGCAACGCCAAGATGTTGCTGTTCCCTGTGAGGATTGGCTAAAACGGTGCAGGAGAGGAGTGGTTTCCACTGCAAGGTGAGGCTTCTTGCAAAACTTAGAGCTTTGCCATCCCTATAGAGACGCCACTGTACAGATGAGAAGGTTGAGGGCCAGAGAGGAGAGAGCCTCTAAGCAAGCTTTGAAATTGAACACAGGACATCCTCCTTGCAGCCTAACACATCCTTCCTGGCCTTTCAATTCCCTCTTTGTGCAGGTGGCCGCACTCCAGATTGCTTCAACTACTCCCGGTGATTGCGGAAGAAACTTCACCACCCATTAGTGCTACCACTGGGTTGGAGAGAGGAGGAAATTGAAGCCAATGTAGGGCAAATTTTAATTTGCTGAGTGACTGGGTAGGCACTTGCTGCTGCATGCTTCAGCCAGCTGTGCCTACCTCCCTTGCACAGCTGGACAGTCGTGCTGACAGCTGAGAGCACCTCACTGTTTTAGCCCGCCAGTACAGCACGTAGCCATGTTGTAATTTCCCTCCCCCCTTCAGTAGATTTGGGACTGGCAACTGTTGCGTGTACAAGAAATGACAAAAGAGTATAGCAGGCATCAGAATCAGCTTTGCAAGAGATGGGTTGCTTGATCAAGCCAGAGCTTTTTGTAAGAGCTCAATTTTTATGCCATGGCTTCCTCATGAGGAAGCTGCTTGAACCATTCACTAACTAGGCTATGCCATGCATACAAAAATAAATGGGATAGGGTAGGATGTGCTTACTTCTGGAACCGCGAGTAGCGAGTGGATTCCTCTCCATCGCTCAGTTTGTTGCGTGCAAATAATCCGTATCTGTGCATGCATCCAAATTGAAGATGCATTAGGCCCAAGTGAGAGGTCCAAATGAGAGGTCCAAGTGAGAGGTCCAAATTTGTAAAGGGGATCTGGAACAAAGGAGAGATCTGAATTTGTGTGTGTCTCAAATCTCAGTGCAACAGTTGCTTGCCCAGCCTTTTCTTGTTCCTAGTGATCAGTTCTTTAGCACTTTCCATCCTAGAAAAGGACTTGCAAGTCACATTTCTGTTGTCCGCACAAGTTTCCTAGGAGATAGGTAATGCAGAGGCTCATCTTGCAAGACTTGGGGGCTCAGCATGGTTTTGAAAATAGGTCCCTATATTCAAAACCCCAAACACTCACTCTCTCCATCCCAGTCTGAGTCCTGGATAGCTAGCTCAAGTTGACCAGCTCAGGTGTATGGTGAATCTGGAATATTTGCAGACTTCAGATGGAATTAAAATCCTCTTGTTGATCTTGCAGTGAGTGTTTAGCCCTTAACCCTCTTTATCCACTTTTGGCTCATGCAGTCTGGCCGATCAGCACAGTACAAACAGGTGAAGCTGATTGCCCATTCTTCCAGGGCCAGGTTAGTGAAGAGAGTAGTTCTCAGGCCTCTGAATTAATTTCCGTCAGCCATTAGGTTGGTTTACGGTGTGGTTGGCAATTAGGGTTAATTAGTGGGGTGTTGTAGCAACCTTTGCTGGAAATGAGATGTGCAACCTTCCTCTTTTGGAATGGCAAAAGAACTCTGATATGGATGAAGAGGTGATCCAATGAGGGAGGCACAGAATGCCCTTGGATATTTATCAAAACCTTTTTTTCCTCTTCCCCTTCAGATTCCTTGAACGTTTCTCGTCATTAAGAATCTCCAGATTCACTGCCTCTGTTGAAATTTGGTTGCTACCAAACTTGGTCTCAGCTAGGCAGGGCTGCCCCAAGGTTTCCCAGTACCCGAGGCAGCGTGGCATCCTGACCAGTGGTGTCATCTAAATGATTTAAGAACAGGTACTCACTTTTGATTGGCATGTGTCGGGACCCGCCCACCAGAAGTGACATCATAAGCCAGAAGTGATGTCGTGGCAGGAAGTGACATGAAAAGAGCCCTTTTTGAGGCCTCAGACAATTTTAAACTGACCCAACAGTTGCAACAGTATTCCACCTCACCCTCAGAACATGTTAAGGAGGCCTGGCATCATGTTAAAACCCCAGAGCAACTCATTTTTCAGTGGCAAGGAAAGGAAAGGCTCCGCTCGCTGCCTGCCTGCCTGGCTCTGAGAACATGCAGGCAACTCAAACATGCAGGAAATTCAAACGTTGCAGAGGGCGGAGTCGATGAGTGGGCGGGCGAATGGGCGGGGCCAGCTGTAATCCTAGAAACTGGTACTCACGTACCCCCGCGTACCCCCTGCATGACATCACTGATCCTGACCCAGAGATGTGTCCGGCTTGGCTGCTCCTGTTGCTTGAATACAGTGAAAGAGGGAGAAAGACAAGCAACTGGGGGGAGGTGGTAATGGGAAAGACGAGAGAAGGGGCGGGGCTTAAGGTTTATGCTGTGGCAGAGGGTTGCACCTACATCCTGAACCGGCAGCTACAGGCAAGGCGATAAACCTATAAGCAAGCCACGAAAGCATTTCATCCACTTGTGGTGGGAAAGCTAGTCTCTCTTGCTGAACGCACCTTGGCAACCAGTGCCTCAAGTTTCCGGAGGAACTTTTTCTCCAATGGGAAAGCCATGATTGGGACTTTTTCCAGCTCTTGTGTGACTTGTGGACCTGGTTACAGGGATTTGTGTGAATCGATGCACCTGCCGTACATAGCAAAGGAGAAGCCAGCACATATTAAAGGCAGTCATTCTGCGAACGCGAGAGCCATTAGGCCCCAGGTGTTCAGATACGGAGGCTGCTTTTTTGGCAGCAAAGTAGTTGTTTGGTTTAGTTCCTTGCTCCCCCCGCCCCCCGCGATCCTTTTTTAATATGGGTTTCTTTCCCCCAGTTGCTATGGAAACAGCAAAAAAAAAAAAAAGATGGGAAGAGAGAAGCATCGGGGTAGCTTGGCAAAATGCAGCAAAACACCACCATCCCAACTCACTATAGGAGCATCGCTTACCATTGGTCTCAGGCATGCTCTTGAGTCAAAGGAAAGAGGGAGGAGTGTCATTGCAGGGATTAGCTACAAGCAAGACCCAGGCTGGCTGCAACTCACCGCTTTGACCAGTTGGTGGTGGTTTGGTTTTGTTTTCCTTTCCTGTAACGGCTTTCCCCTTCGGGTTGATAGGTGTACACAGTGCAGAGTTTAGGTGCGTTGTTTTAATGGAGCTGGGCAGATCTCAGTTACTTCAGCAGTGCTGGCACAGGAACACTGCCACAAGTCCAAATGGATTGTAATGAATGTTAGGCTGGTGCAGGCGCTATTGAGCAGTCACAGATCCGAGGAAGCCTAGGGGGAGGCTGGAGCCTCCCTTGGGGCAAGGGTGCAAACGTACCCTTGCCCAGGGGGTGCCCCCCCCAGTGCACCTAAGCTTGCACCTTAAGATTGCACTCCAAGTCAATTGGACCAAGTAAAATAATTCACATAATGCCAGCTGGGAAAGCACTAAATTATGAGTGGGAGGAATACCCTGAAGAGACAAATCAGGAGACGGCCATAGGTGAAATTGAGGTTGACCTCATTTACTTATTTATAGACTCAAAGAAATATATTAAAACATTAATATATTAAGATTTATATTAAGATTTAGCAGAAGATTTAGCCGAGAGGGTTAATGCCTCCGTTTGCCCGAAGATAACACCTGAAGATCTCAAGGTCGTGAGCTCGGGACTGCCTAAAGTCTCTGCGAGCGGCAGACCTTGCAAACTGCGGCTGATTAAAAGCTGAGTTCCAGCTGCCTCGTGGGAGGAGGAGTGTGCTGAAGTCAGCTGTGTCTCTGGTGGGAGCAGGGAAGCCTCTTATCAGCCAGCAGACGACAGACGGGTGGCTAAAGAAAGAAGGCTAAATCCAGAAAGAAAGATCTGTATGAGTGTTGTTCTTGGAAGACAGAACATTCTGTAAATTGTAAAAACCTTCGGGTTTGGGAGAAAGTCTGCCTATGTAAACCACCTTGAGTTCAATCATTAGAGAAATCTAGTGATCTTAAGAAAGGCGGTATATAAATAAATTTATTATTATTATTATTATTATTATTATTATTATAAATATAACCTATCTGTTTGCCATTGAAAGAATGAACACACACACACACACACACACACACACACACACACACAGAGAGAGAGAGAGAGAGAGAGAGAGAGAGAGAGAGATATGAGTCCTCCATGAATGGATTTTACTTGTTCTCTGTTTGGCCTTTCCAATGAGGAGAACATTTTGGAGTTGCATTACTAGCATAGCAGAGTTTGCCCTAATTGGCCAAGAATTGGTCGCAAAATGTCAGGGAAAGATTTATTTCCCAATGCATTCTCTCCAGGTACTAATTTTTTCTGTGGTTTTCCGGATAATGGCTCCTGCACACAATAGCCCAGAGACCCTAATCAGAATCCAGGGCTATAATTGGGTTGAAGGGATTTAAAAATCATTAAAGCCACATTCAGGAAGGGGGGAAAAATGGACACCCATCCCCTTTCCACCTTCCCTTCCCCTGTACGCTTCTGAAAGATTGAGTGGTTTGCTGTGTATTTAATGAGAAGCTCCCACTGTATGACTTATTATATTCCAGTAATTGTGTTTGAAGCAGTGCGGTCCCATGGGGGGGTCTCTTCGGAATCCATATCTGAAATCCCACCATTCTGATGGATTTCCAGCTTGACTTACTGCCACAAAACCACAAGCAGCCAGAAGCAGCTTGAAGAGTTGTCGACATTTTTCCCTCTCTTATTTGGGGGATTTTCAGTGACACTAGACTTGAGTCTTCACCTGTGTGGTGGCATGCACAGAGGGTGCACGTAGCCCTTGTTGGGACAATAGCAAGTCCTACAGAGCTTGACCCTGATATGGAGCACAGCTACAACATTTTCAACAGGCGATTGATTTGGAATGCTTCAAAGCCACTGCCAGCATTTTGAAAACAACACATCAACATTCCAGTGTTGTAGGATATCTTGCCTCCACCCCGCCCTTTCATTTCTACAAGAGTCCGGTCAAAGATGTAACGTTTCAGAGTTGTCAGCAAATTGGTTAAGCAGCTACCTTTCCTTGGCCCAGTTTCTCCTAAGAAGAGGCTTGCACATTTTTGATCTTCACTGATCTCTTCTTAAGGCAGGAAAAGAGGAGAAGGAGGGAAAAAAAAAGAGTTATGTGAAGATCAAAAGCTTTCAAAACTCTTCCCAGTCCAGTCGTCACAGGGTCAGTCTTGGGTCATATGTATTTTTTAAAAATCAAATTATATCCAGGGATGTATGCACTCACTGGGAGGAAAAAGAAAGACAGAAATGCTGCATTAGTTAACTCACAGTCCATAACCTGTATAAATGGAGCAGATTTGCATAGTCATTTATTTTGCATAATTTGTCTTGGTTTTGTTAGCCATGGGGAGGAGCAAGTTGAAAGTAAGTGTGTGTGTGTGTGTGTGTGTGTGTGTGTGTGTGTGTGTGTGTGTGCGCACGTTTGAGAAGAAAAGTGAGAAGTAAGATGCAGGACTGAACAGTCATTGGGACTTGGATGTGAGGTGCTTGTAAGTCATGGGAACAATTAGGGGAACATGTGCTATCCTGTGGCCTTAGGATGATGTAGAACTGGAATGCAGCTCACACGGGATTATGTACTGAGAGTCAAGAGCGCACGCACACACACACGCACAGCCATTGTTGTCTGTCTGCACAGAGAAATCAGTTTGTGAGCCACATTCAAATCAGCCTCCTTCCTTTGTAGCTTCAAAAGCGCCATGATTATTAACTAGAATCTCTTACCTAACTGGTTGTTCTGAAAGCTCCTGTCTTAACTTCCCAGGGGCTGTGCAAAGCACTGTTCAATTCCTTTAAAAAAAAAAAAAACCCTCTGAGAGGTGTGTGAAGAAAGTGACGTCAGGAATCTCACCGATGTGGCAAAAGAAAAAACCACCACCCCAAAAACATGTCTAGCTTTAATTGCTAAGGATTGTTTTGTCTCTGGTACAAAAGCGGCAAATCCCCAGAAGCTGGTCAGGACCGCAGCTGTTTACAGCGAACAGAAGCTGTTGCTTATCTCCTTGTAGCAACCTGGCTCCAGGAGATCACGACTTAATTAACTTGCACGTTATCGAGGCTGGAATTGTACAGACGTTGCAAAAGAAAAGAAGACTAAGGGAGGGAAAAAAAATGCACCCAGAACAAATAAATAAATAAGTGAGAGATAAAAGGGAAAGGAATTATGAGACCCAGGAACAAAGCACTGCCGGCTCTGCAGAGAGGGGAACATGGCTGGCTCTTGTGGTTCCGGGAGGTATTGAAATGGTGATGGATACTTGCTGGGCGGGGAAGGCAGCACAGGGCAAGCACCTCTACTCCTGTTTCTTGTGACTTGACCTGCAGGACCACCAGAATAGTCTGGGGGTGGGGAACATCCAGTGATGTCATTCAGGGGGAACGGACCAGAACGGGCGTTCCGGATCCTAACGGGCTCCATGGCTGGTTCCGGGTTCCCGACAAGTGCCAATCAAAAATGAGTTCCTGTTCCTAAATCATTTGAATGGCACCACTGGGAACATCCCATCCTGCCTTCCTTTGCCCTCGCCAGCCGAGTAAAGATGGAATGTAGTTATGTCTGGGCTAGAGCTAGAGCTGGGCTAGAGGACTGCAGAAGGCAAGGCATGGATGCTATCTAATACAAGGACTGTGGTCAGCTCTCAAGCAGCCAGTTTGTTCTGGCAACCTCCACATAGTATAGGTAGAACTGCTGTTGTACTGATACTAGGACCGTTTTTGGTGGGTTGCGAATCTAACAAGCTCATAGCTTGTCTTACAAGGAAAAGGTGTTGAGCCCTATGGAAAGTGACAATGAACAGCATGTTTTAGGGTGCAATCCTAACCTGGAGCAGGGTCATGAGTTCTGGGCCATCTCTCCCATACCCCCTGCTTACTGGCCCTGCCTCATTGCTCCAAGGACAACACTGCCCCATGGGGGAGAGGCCCTCCTCTGGTGATGAGCAATCGGAGGGTATGCCTCCTCCTTCTTGCCTATCAGTTGCACATGAGGAGATGTTCAAGGTGCTGCTGTGTCTACCACCAGACTGCTGACCTCTGGTAGTGTGGTTTCTTTCTTGAGACGTGGCTCATACTTGCAAGGAGAACCTTTGTAGACGGTCGAGAGTTTTCCCTGGCCTTGTGGGAATGGTGGGCACAAATCTGTGCTTAGGTGGTGTGGTGTCACCTGTGGGGGATTGATGGGGCTTCTAGAATCCTCAAAGCATGGCAGAGATTCTGGAAGCAGATACTGTACTTGGGTTCAGCTCCGACATGAAGATCTTCCTTGCCTCCATGTTCTGTTTCATTTTGGCTCCACCGTAACACCAAATTCCATCAGCTTTGAGAACGGTAATTTGGGAAATGCTGCTGAAGCATTTGCAAGAAGTGGCTTTTTGCTTCCAGCTCCATGTTGTGTATTCTTTTGCCGCCACAAGCAGAGAATACATTTGTCCTCCCTCCATTGGAGCAAGTGATGTTTAGAGGTATCCAGGTTTCCACTGAGACTTAATGAGTGGCATGGCTGCAGGGAATTAGCAAAGCATCATTTCAAGCCAACTATACTGAGTCACTTGGACAAAGTTGAGAGTAAAAATGTGATACAATTTTTTTTTTAATATTCCATTCGCCTTTCAAAAGCATTGTGCACACTGGAGCAGGTGCAAGCAAGGCATTCATTGGTAGCCAAATATTTGTAACAAATAAATAAATTGGGAAAAGAACCCCATCGCTCTGCGACTGTACCGTAGACTAGCTCCATGTCATTTCCAGTGTTTTAAGCTGGCATACTTCTTTCAACACTGTAATTATTATGTATAGAGCCTTTGAAACATTCTCGAATGAGGGTTTCTAGTTTTTCTTTCCCCCTCAGTTACATTGTTGTTGGTGTTCCACCTTTGTTGTGGTAGCTGCTGATGTTGGGGAACAGAGCTTTTGGAGAGAGATGATGGAAGGGAAAGAACTTGCATTTTGGAGGGGGGAAAAGAAAGAAAAGAGGCAACCTGCATTAGATGTTTTCATTTTGGGGCTCAAACACTGCATGTTCAGCACTGATGGTCGTGTGTTCAGTTTTACAGGAAGAAAGAAATCAGGCAAATACCGTACATATGCAAGTGGTTTCAAAATATTGTAAGTTGTCCTGAATCTTGCAAGGGATGTGGTGGCGCAGTGCGTTAAACCGCTGCTGCTGAGCTTTCTGACCAGAAGGCTGGGAGTTCAAGACCGCGCGATCAAGTGAGCTACCATTGCTTTTCCCAGCTCCTGCCAACTGAGCAGTTCGAAAGCACCTAAAAATGCAAGTAGATAAATAGGGACCACTTCAGTGGGAAGGTAATGGTGTTATGTGTGCTACGGCGTAGAGTCATGCCGGCCACATGACCATGGAAGCTTGTCCTCAGACAAATGCCAGCTCTTTGGCTTAGAAATGGAGATGAGCACCGCCCCCTACAGTCAGTCACGACTATACCATTCGGTCGTGGGGAAACCTTTACCTTTTACCTGAATCTTAGGAGGGTGGGGTTGGGAAGTTTAAAATAAATCTTATTTCAGTTCAGTCCAGCATCCTATATTATTGTAAACAGCTACACTCTTTGAATGATGCATGCTTATGCTACCCATCCAAGAGGTCTCTCTCTCTCTCTCTCTCTCTCTCTCTCTCTCTCTCTCTCTCTCTGTAGAATTAGTCTGAAATTCTTCTGTCCCCATTATTTCTGTCGCAGTCAGGAGTTGCTTAACATTGTGATCTGAATGACACCCAGCCCACAAAAGGCAAGCTGAGTGTCGCACCCATCCTAATTTACTGCTACACAGTCAACCTGGAGAAATTTCAAACAGCTAAGCTGTTAGGCCATTCCGACTGCAAATCTGTAGATTTTGCCTGGTCTTACGCCTCTCCTGGCGGTGAGCACACCACCAGCAAAACATTGTTGCAGGCCTTTGTGATAGAAAACACAACTCCACAGTGACACCCTTGGCAAGGCAGATGTTATATTTTGTCAGTGCAAAAAGTTGACTTAGAATAAATAGATCAGCTTTTAGCGCCTGCTGTTCTGTGGTTGGGCTGCATTGGAGCTATCCTAGCCCAAATGTGTCCTTGCAAAAGCCATGGTAACACCAGTGGAATTTGGCTGGGTGTGTGATGCTATTCATCTCTTCCTGTCCACAGCATCCCACTTTCCCACGTTGCGCAAGGCATGACAATTCCTACTTGTCATGGGGATGCCAATGGGCACACGTGGGACATCTCACAACCTCTCTGCCACTGAAGCTGTAGGTGAGGAAGAATAAGAGCTGTTCAATAAGAGCTGTTCTTTCCCTTCAAATGAAGTCGCTGCGGCTATCCGGGAATGGGATGCCATCATAACACTTCTGGCAGGAAACTCTTACAGGTGCCTAGATGTACAATGTGCACCTCTTGGCGGCGCATTAAAATGAGAGTTCTGGCGCGCGCACGTCTTTTTGACTCCGCACCGCCAGTTTAGCTGGCAAAGGCTCTACAGTCCTCTCGGCTCCAGTACAGGGAGCCTGAAGAGTATATAATGCAAATTGGCTTCACAGTGTAGTTGCTGGCCGGCCTGCCCGTACCAGAGTTTATTTCACGCCATTATCTTTTCCTTTTTTCCTCTCTCCTCCTGGTGGCCCAACAGCAACAGTTGCTTCTGGGGCTGCCCCCCAGCCGCGTGAGCATAGATTCTGCCCCTTCCGCTGCTCCGGGGCAGGTTCCGCCCCTCCAGCTTCCCACTGCTGGGCTCCGGCTCTTCCTCTTTGCTCGTTTGGAGTTGGCGCTGCCCAGAAGTCCGCAGGGTCTGCAGCAATGGCTTGGAATAAAGTTTAGATCCCGGCTGCGGATTATTCTCGGAGCGGCGCCATCTCCCTCCGCTACGACGGTGGTATTTCATATCGACGGCGGCGCTCCGGCTTGCGGCTGCAGAGCCGCCTCACCTTGAACCTCGCACGGATAATTATTTTGAAGGCTCCGCTCGCAGCTCCACAGTCAAGGCTTTATTGAGATTTGTGCTCAAAGCAGGGCTGAAATCCCTCAGCTTCACACTTTAATGATTGAATTCAGTCTCCGGATTTGGCACCGTGTCTGCATGGAGGAGAATTGATATTTGTGCGCGCCTTTCAGAGTTAAATTATTGACTAACTTTTTTTTTTTTCTGAAGGAAATATCTAAGAAAGTTCCTTGCGGAAGCTCAGCCTGATCTTTTGCACATTTCCTGGGGCTCTTTCACTTGGATGGCCACAGCTCTCTGTAGCAGAGGCACACACACACTTCGAGCCTTCCATAAGTAACCTTTTCCGCATTCATTTGGGGAAGGACGGCTTGCATGGATGCTGATGAAAAATCCCTTCCCTCTCTTCTAGGGTGGTCTTCCTTTTCATGATTAGCATGGTACTTACCGGTAAACTAATTGCAGTGTGCTTGTGTGCTTCATACTCGGAACTCTCTCTTTCACAACAGCAGAACCACTAAAATTGAGCATTGGGAGAGTTAGAATGGATTGAAGGAAATACGTTTTCACCGAGCGAGTAATTAGTTTGTGGAACTCCTTGCCACAGGAGGTGGTGATGGCATCTGACCTGGGTGGCTTTCAGAGGGGATTGGACAGATTTTTGGAGGAAAAGTCCATCGTGGGCTAAAGGCCGTGATGGGTGGGGCAACCTCCTTACGTTAGAAGTAGTAGTGGTGGTGGTGGTGGTGGTGGTGGTGGTGGTGGTGGTGATGATGATGATAATGTTTGGTAATTATATACCGCCTTTCTTGGTCATCAGATTGCTCCTTTGACTAGGTGACTTCAGAATGCCAGGCGCAAGGGAGTGGCCACGGGATGCAAGCATCTCTGGCTGCTGTGACGTGCTTTATGGCACATTTGCGACAGCCGTTGATAGGACAGCATGCCAATGCCATTACCATGGCGCTAGTGGATGGGGCTGCCTGTTGTTGTAGAAGAGTCTTAATGGAAGATGGCTGGGGTGGTGGTGTCATGACGAGCCCCTGTCCTTCAACATTTACCCCTATGGCCTTGGCTTCATGTGTGAACCAGGAGCATCCGCAGCAGAGCTCCTTCTTTGCATGCAGAATGTTTGGTTCCTGGCATTAGGACTGGGAGAGACCCCATCCCGAAACGGTGGACAGCTACCAGAGACAAGGAGACACTTCTCCCCCTCTTGCATTTGCCTATTCCCAGCCCTGCCTGGAGATCCCTGCCCCAGAGCCAGTGGTGTCATCCAAATGATTTAGGAACAGGTACTCACTTTTGATTGGCACTTGTCGGGGTCCACCCACCGGAAGTGACGTCATAAGCTGGAAGTGATGTCATGATTGTTGCCGTGGATGTGATCATGTTTGTAATAACTTCAGCTTGTGGTTAGTGTTGATTTAACTTCTATTGCTTTGCTTTCTAGAGATGTGTATACATATTTTGCTTCAACTGTTCCCTGGTTAAATAGCAGGGGCCAGCTTCGAGTGGGCGGGGCCAGCTCAACTTCTAGGAACCGGTACTCGCATAGTGGTGCGTAGTGGGTGCATGACATCACTGCCCAGAGCTATACCCCACCTGCAGAACACCTGCGATGACCAGGGCAGAATTGATGATGCGATTGGGCTCGAAGCGGATCACCCGTAAAGCCTGACTGAAAGGTACCAGTGAGGCCCTGGCAACGTTTGTGTTGGGCTGGAGCTGCCTTCGTTTCTGTAGTCAAACTGCGCAGTGGGGGAACTTCGGGCGGTGAGGGAACGGTGCCAGGGAACAAATGGTTTTCCATTACTTATGCGCTTCCTGAAGCTTGAAACAATTGCTATTATCCCACATAATATTGCATGACCTACATTTTTACTTGAAAGCCTCCAGCTAATAATTAGTATGCATTTCGATTTATAAATAAACACATTCATATTCCAGGTTTTCTTTTTTCTTTTTTTTGTGAGTGTGGGGTTGTGCATGTGCGTGTGTATGTTGATTTATTTGTAGCATTACAATAGAACCTCCCTTCCTTTCTCCCCCCTCTCTTCATCCTGCTTTCGTTTGCGTCCAATGGGGAAAAAGAGCAAGGGGGAAATTTTGCTGGCATGGCTGAAAGGAAAAGAGGAAGGTTTGGATATAATGAGACCGCTGGGCATTATTCTGGGGAACGACAGGAGCCCCAGCACTTGGGAGGTCTTCGCCATCTGGATAAATAGGGTTAAGTTCCACTTTGGCAGCAATTAGATCTCTTGCTCCGGCCAGGCAGCTTGGCCGCACCAAAGGAGCTGCAGATTAGTAAACAAAAATACCTGACAGAAGGTGCCCAGGCTGGTCAGCTTTCTCAAAGTGCATTTGGCCACGTACTGCTCCTTTCTCTAGCTGCCCCTCTCTGTTCTCATTCATCATGGGCTTGGAAAAATGGCAGTACTGAAAAAAGATTCTGGCCTAGTCAACATGTTCCTTTAATCCAGGGGTTCCCAACCTTTTTATCATGAGGACCCACTCGCCCCCCAAGACCGGAAGGGATGTCATTAAGCAGGAAGTGACATCATTGTGCCAGCAGGGCTGGAAGTGATGTCATTGTTTTAATAAAATTCCACTCTGCAAGGGGGTGAGAGCAGGTGAGCCGTGACACTAGTTCCCTGCATATTTCCACCCACCCTCCTCAAGCAACAGTTAAGCATCGGTTTGTTTGGAAATCACAGTTTAATGCCTATCGAATTAGTTTCGGAATATGATCCCTCCCGTGTTATTTCGGTGGCTGGATTTAGATGGAAGAGCTCTGTGTAAAGTATCTCACTTCCTGCTAAATCTCCCAGGCCTTTCCATAGGGGTTTATCCTAGGCAGAATAACTCCAGGTGCTGTTTTTATTCCAGCAAATACCAAATCCTTTTTTTCTTCAAATTTGCTAAGCTAGTTGCCTCGGTAATCTTCTGCAGCAGCAACCCTTTTTTTTTTTTTCCCCCCTGCGTTAGATAGCCACTGTGTACATTTCCTTTATTCCCCCTGCATAGTGTCTCGCATTGTGCTGGAGGAAACATATCAAGAAGGCTCTTTTTAAAGACGAAGAACCCCCTGGGTTTTTATGGTGGGAGTAGAGAGCAGTACCCCCCCGCCCCAGCCGCCTGGCTCTTTAGCATATATTTTCAAGGAGAGGATTGATATTCTTTGCTTACACATTGAATAACCTGATTCTGTAAAACTGTGTCACTGCAGTGTCAGATGGAGAAGCTGCTTGACTTCCGCCCCAGCACTGGAACTTCTCCTGGGCCGGTGCATTTCCTGTTCTTCTGCCCAGAGTATGAGCTAAGAGTTGAAATTTTCTCTCGGCCACACACTCACCGGATAGCCTTGGGCAAGTCACCAGCTCTTACCTATGATCTGATTTTGTTGTTTGGGAGTATTAAATTTTTTCCTCCATGATGATGATGATGATGGTGGTGATGATGATGATGGTGGTGGTGGTGGTGGTGGTGGTGGTGGTGGTGGTGGTGGTGGTG